>OY856412.1:1053049743-1053649743 GCA_963693085.1 Alisma plantago-aquatica
TTCTTAAATTACTTCTGGTGGTATTTCCCAAAGGTAATAATGTCCCTAATTCATGGTATGAGATTAATAAGATGATGTCAGCTTTAGGTTTGACAAAATAAGTAATACATGCATGTCCTAATGATTGCATGCTATTCAGAGGTGACAAAGCTCATCTAGATGAGTGTGTATGTTGTAAAACCTCTAGGTGGAAGTTTGAGGTTAATTCTGAGGAAAACAAGTCAAGGGTACCAGCTAAAGTTTGTCTTTATCTCTCAATTATACCTAGGTTGAGGAGAATGTATAATTGTAGAAGTACATCTAAGTTAATGACTTATCACCATAATAGTCCAAGAGATCTAATGGGAAAGATGAGCCACCCTACAGATGCAGAACTTTGGCAAGATTTTGATAGAAAACATCCCGAATTTAGTAAAGAGCCTCCTAATGTAAGACTTGCACTATCTTCTGATGGATTCGATCCTTTTAACATGGCACATGGAACCAACACAAGCATTTTTCCTGTAATTCTCATAAATTACAACTTTCCTCCTTGGTTGGTAATGAAACAATCTTACTTCATGATGCCTATTCTTATTAATGGTCCAAAGTCTCTTGGAAATGATATTGATGTATACTTAGAACCACTAATCGAGGAACTGAAAATTCTATGGACTGAAGGTGTTGATGCATATGATGCTCAAAAAGGAGAAACATTTAAAATGAAAGCAGCCTTACTAGGAACTATAAGTGACTTTCCTGCATATGGTATGTTATCTGGTCAGAAAAAAGGAGGAAATTTTGGATGTCCTGAATGTCACATAAACATTGGTTCAACTTATCTACCATACATCCATAAATATGTGTACATGCATCACTGGAGATTTCTTTCAATGGGACATCCTTGGTGTCGTGATATGCATCATTTTAATGGTCATATGGATCTCAATCCTCCACCAAAACCACTTTCCGGTGATGAAATTGTTGAAACTTGGAATGATTATGATAATATTATATTTGGTAAAGGCATAGTTGGTGGGGCACTGACCGGCCTAAAGCGCGCGTCCAAAAGTGGAGGCAGATTTGAGGTAGTCGAGCTTTTTCATTTATAAACCCGAATCCTTCTAGGCCCCCGCAACTTTGTTTACGGGGTCGAAGTAGATATACAGGGTCGAACACAGGGACACGGGGGGTAGTGTTGGGAACCCAGAATCGACACGCTACACTCAGTAGGTATAAAGAGATATAAATTCCCAAAAGGGAAACAACAAGATGTCACAAATAAAACAAAGAAAACTATCTCCAACTGGAGCTACAAGAGAGATTTAAGGTTTTAGTCATTTAGCAGTTTTTAGGGGTTTTTATGCAACAGAAACAGAAAGATAATACTAGAGCTAGGGCAGGATGCGAAGGATAAGACTACAGCAAAACAAGCGGCAGCAGTAACACCCTGCACCCCTCCTCTCAGAGCATGTACTTCTAACCAAGCATCAACACCCCTCTCGAGGTTGTCAGACTTAAGTTAGAGTGGAATGTTACTGAAACAACTCCGTTCCAGGCACTCTCGTACTCCAGAATCAGACCAAACACTAGAGCCACAACACGACTCTCGAAGCTGTTGCGACGGGAAAACACGATTCGGTAGCTAAGCGAAACGCGATTCAAACATGCAAGCTAGAGTTCAGATATCAAACATAGCAGTCATCCAATATATCACACCAAGCATAGAGCAGCAAGTAATTAAGCTTTTCTATTTCCATACACATTAAGGGTCTTAATACATTGCGTAAGAAAGGAATTAAATAACAAAATTAAAGATAGATGTCGCCTTCTTGATGTAGAAGGGCGATAGACTGCAGCGGCTCTCCCGCCCGATACAACGGTGTCGGGCGACACACTCTCTTGAGCGGCACACCGTGACGACCGACTGTATCGTTCAAGGACCTGGCCGATACACTCAAGTCGGGTGACACACCCTCTCGGGCGGCACACATGACGGGCGAAGCGTATCGGGTTCGATATCATGTCGGGCATGGAGCGACACGTCCTACTGTCGGGCACTTGTGTTGCTCGTCATCGTTGGCCGATATCGGCCCGTAGTGTCGCCTGAGACGGTTCTAAGTGAACTATCCCCTCCCTCTCGGGATGAGGAAGGGCTCACCTAGTGTCGCCCGACATGAGCACTGGGGCACGATACTCCTGCTCTCGCAGTTTCCTTCGAAGATCACTCAAAGCTCCCAACTATCTGAATTCCGAAGTATCCGAACTGTCTTTTCGGCTTCCTGTAGCTGCTATTTATAGGCAGCGGTTGGAGGAAGTTATGGTGCTCAAAGCGCCATGTGTCCTCCTTATTTGCGGGTTGGTGGACGGCCGATACTGGTATCGCTCGGCTCAGGAGTGTCGTCTATCGGTCACGTGATGGACGACGCGCCTTCCGGTGGGTGGTTGTGTCGCCTGACAAGCTAGGTTGTCGAGCGAGCTAGGCTCCCTGTCAGGTAGAAGGCGTGTCGTCCATCTTCTCCTTCTTGCGCGACATCCTTTTGTCATGCGTCATTGTGTCGCTCCACCCTATCGGGAAGAGGTTGTATTGGGCGTCAGGAAGGCCGAAACAGACTTGGACTTATTCTGTGGGCCGGGATGGCCTTATTGCACAAAAAATGAAGAAAAACTCTGCAAAAGATGGAAATATAGGATTAAGAGCATTGCTTGGCCAATTATTGCGAAAGTGCATACAAAAGAGAGGAAAATAGCTAAAAATGGCAGTTTTGATAACAGAAAAATAGTCTAAAATATCACAAAAATTGGTGTTATCAACTCCCCCAAACTTAGCGTTTTGATTGTCCTCAATCAATATTTAAACTTTATTTTGTGATGCTTCTTCTTGTTTGGTACAACTTTCAGGCCAAGAGGTAAAGCAAGTATAGTAATGCCTTTAGAGATAATGTTGTCTCATTACGAACAAAAGACCTTGCGTTTCCTGCCTTATTATTTCAGTAATTTTTTTTTCTACAACTTCAGTGAGACTTTAGTGTATGATTCTGAAGTTAGCTTCCACACCAAACCGCTTTATTTTCAGGGTAGAAAGTTATGTAAAGGGTAGGCTAAGGCTTTTTGGGTTTTTCATCTTGTTTTCCATCAGTCCATCCAGGTAAGGGTCCGTTAACGGGCAAGTGGTCCCTACAGTCCAAGCCAGTTGGCTTTAGAGCAGTGATTTCACATCCTACGTACCACTGCCCCGGATCTACCATGCCTAAAGATGGGTACTTTTGGAAAACAAGCGGGTATATGTATTTTTTTCTTTTCTTTTATTGGGCACAACTCTCATGCTTTTATTCCCACTCATAAGGCTTCTCTCTCTTTTTGGGATTTTTGTTGGGTAAAGGGAAAACAAAGAGATTTCTGCTGTTTGGGCAGCTTTTTCCTTCTCCATACTCGTCTGTTAGCTGTTTGTGAGATTATTATATTTTTCGAAACTTTTGGCATGGAAAAATGTAATCTTCTGTTTGTTTGAAGCAGCATTATCAGAAAGATATAACGGAACTTGTATCTTGTTAAGCACAAAGAAAACTAACTTTGCAAGCAGTTGCATCAGGTTTTCATTATTATAGCAACTTTGTACATAAGCATGATTAATAAAAGATTTTTTTTTCGAAATTTTGGTATGAAGATAAATATGTACACAAAAGAATAATGAACAAGGGACAAAAGAATAAAGAAATTTCAAAAATGTGTACCTCCCTCACTGGTACATGGTACCCCCCCAAACTTACTCCACACTCTGTCCTAGAGTTGTGAAGTAGATAAGGCGAGGTAATATTTTATTCCAGTGAGGTTACGCCTGCGTCAGATAGAAGCTCCCACACATATTCTCCCCTTTTGCTGTGATAGACGGTGTGGTGGAGTTGGTCAGGCTTTTCTTTGTTTGCTATCCATTCCAGGACGTAGATGCCGCAGTCGTTGGATAAAGGAAGTAGCTGCGGACTGCGGTGGTAGAACTCGAGCTCGTGCCACTTGATTGCTTGCATATCTAGGAATGGTTGGAACATCTTTGCCACCTCGTCATAGTATTTTCGGACCAAGCGCTCGACGGATGACAAAGGTTCAGAAGTACACGGTACTGGATGGTTCTTGTTGCCGTCCGAGCTGTTGTAGAAAATTCCTGCTCGTTCCCGGGTGTATACTGCTAGGAGCGTCTAGTGGTGGTAATGTAGAACTGGGAGGAAGATCTCACGGGGAACTCGACTTGCTAACTTTTATAGAAATACTTTCTTCGCTCCTGTTTCATCGGCGAGGCATATGTCATTGAACAACATAGGATGGGCAATGTATGCTTGTTCTAGCTTTGGATGTATGTACTGGATGTAAGCGGTTGCAACTGTTACAGCCAAGCACCCTCCTTCCTTCACCATGTCCCTTAGATCATCAACTGGGACTACGACTATGGGCTCCGATCTCCAAACCACGATATAAACATGATTTAAACTCAGCGGAAGCATTCGATTAACAACGGAAGAAAACAATCACGGAAAATTAAAAACTTTTTGAGATAAGAGCTTGAAACCATAAACTTCTTTCATAAAAAGGAGATAAATTGTTTACATCTCTGTTGAATTACTTCTTGAGTAATTATACACAACATGATACAAAAATCTCAAGAGTCAAAACCAAAATCTCAGACACTAACTCCTAGGACCTGAGAGTACAGAGACGACATAGGACTATCTAACTACATAACTCAGCAGTCAGTATCTCCACCTGAGATTCACTGCTGCTCTTGGTGTTGTTGCTGCTAGTTTTGGTCACCTGTAGGCTGGTTCCTCTGTCTTCGACGACCACCTAAAATGTTGAACTCTACGGGGTGATACAATTTTAAATAATTGTCCCAGCGGGAGATATAACTCTCCACTAGAAGCTTTATATAGCAATTCAAAGAATACCATAAGCAATAAGAGCTTCTCAAAGTATTCAACAGCAGTTTGGTAATAAGTAGAAGTTCATCATTTAAGAAATATGAAGAACATGTGTACTATACAGTGTAACATCAATCAAGTATCTCGTAATTGATCCTAACAGATATACTATGTTGTTGATTATGTTTTACAGACATTATTATGCCCTACTGAGATGAGGTATACCGCTCATACTCCAACCGGTCACTTGTTAAGTCGCATCGGTATCATACCTAGGTCATCAAAAGAGTCAGATTCTTATGACCTCATCTTCCTCAGTCAGAGTGAGGATAACTTGCAGGACATCTTGTGTCTCTGCTAATATAGCTCACCAGGGTAATCTGGTACTTCGCTATTTTTAGAGTTACAGTGGCATTCTGTACTCTCTTCGTCATCGAGAGATTTCTTGTTTATCTCTGATCGATGCGGTATAAGGATTTCCTCGAGAGAATTGTGCTGCAGCATAAACATATAGTGAAGGGTTGATGGATTAAGATACATCTACATCAATTCCTACACTAGGATGTAAGGATTTACACATCCATATTCCCCCACATACTCAAAAGTATGCGATCCAGGAGTTCCCTTAGGAAAACATGTTTCCCCATCATTTTGCTTTCTGACAATGATGGATCTATGATCAGGGCTCTACATGGTATGATTATACTTGATTAGTTAGGTACATTTCAGTATTCTTTTAACATCATACATGTTCTCAAACATTAATCATTAGCATAGTAGTTATGAAAGTAGAATATTTAAATGTAACAAGTCTAACTCACATCAATTATCATTTCTCAATCATCTCATCACAAGTCATCTGTTAAGCATGACTTTGATGATACTCATGACTCTCGTAGCCTAACAATCTCATTAGATGCCACTTACTAGGAAACAGGGTATTTCACTATTCATAAAGCTAATAATCATGCTTTCAATGAATATGGTATCGTCATCCTTACCTAGATATGATTATCTTCCCATAAGAACCTACATGGTTAATTCAACTGATAATAGTAAACAATTCATTTTAAAGAAGTTGTACCTTCCTACTCTTATAAGAGTTAGGTTCCCTGATTTTCATCAATTAGGGTTTACTATTCACATTACATGTCATAACCCTAGAATTAGGGTTTACTATTCACCTCATGGTGAAATGAACTCATAACATCATCATGTATGAGACACATCATCATTAAAGCCCTTAGATATGATTAAGATTCATCAACTATCATAACTAGGGTTTCCATGATCTCTCATAGGTGGATCATACCCTAATCATGCACATTCATATGTTTTGATGGTACTTTACTTGAGTTTCCACCATAAATGGTACTTTCTCTCTCCTCTTACTAGTAGATGGTGATTACACCACTCTAGATTAGGTTAGGTTAAGTCCTCATTGACTAACATAAGCCAAATCACCATTATCAAGTGATTAGGGTTTGATTAGAACAAGATATTACTCAATTGAACCCCTCAAGGGCATTTTGAAAAATTACACATTGATCATCATTATGGGTCAATTCATTAGTCACCTAGTCCCTTAATGTCCTAGGTTACCAATAGGGTTTAGATTCGATCACCATTGAACCATTTACACCTTTAAGTGATTAAGTATAAACAACCTTGAAAACCTTCAAACGGTTTCAACCTTCAACCACCAAATGATCTTGAGACCGTTTGAACTCAAACGGTCTTGAGACCGTTTGAGTGTGTTGACCGTTTGGGGAGAGTTGACTTTCAAACTGTTTGAAGCTTATGCGGTTTGAAACCGTTTGATCAAAACGTTCTTGAGATCGATTGGTCCAACCGATCTTGAGATCGTTTGGTCCAAACGGTCTTGAGACCGTTTGAGCCCAAATGGTCTTGAGACCTTTTGGCCCCAAACGGTTTTGAGACCGTTTGGCCTCAAATGGTCTTGAGACCGTTTGGACCTCAAACAAGGTTCAAAAGTTACAATCGATTATGGTTATGTATGTTGAAGCCCTCACTTATCCAAATCCATGTTAACCACTTACAAATTGAGTTAATTAGGATGAGACTTAATCAATTGGACACTAAATTGACCCTCAATTGAAAGCCAATTAGGGTTAAATCCATCTCAATTAGGGTTTCAATCGGATAAACATCAATGTTCAACAATGTGAATCAAATCAAGGTTGAACCTATCAATTGGCCTCCAATTGGGCACAAACTTGGCCCAAACGGTCTTGAGATCATTTGGATGACCTCCAAACGGTCTTGAGACCGTTTGCCCAAAGTTTGACCAAAAACCAAGTCGGTTGGATAAGGGTTGAACCCTAAATAGGTCTAAAATCATCATTTTTATCAATTCCTCAACTTATTGTAATTGGACCCTCAAACCATCCAATTACCTCAACCCTAGACCTCCAAACGGTCTTGGGTTGTCACCAAACGGTCTTGAGACCGTTTGGATGAATTCCCAAATGGTCTTGAGACCGTTTGGGTCCTTCAACCCAAAACTCAACAAGATCTATACTTGAAATCAGCAATTTCAGCCCGATTAGGGTTAGGGTGTTGAAGTTCCTTCAACTCTCAATTGGTTAAGAATTAGATTATGATTCTTTGTAGGAATTAAATTCAATAAGTTACCAACAGACCCTCAAATGGTCGTCCCTTGGTCAACCTTATCAAATGGTCTTGAGACCGTTTCAATCCAAACGGTCTTGCAAGATCGTTTGAGATCAAACGGTTTGCAACCGTTTGGACCAAAAGTGTAACACCCCTGACCTGGGTTATACCTTAACCCTAGGTGTTTTGATTAAGAAAGATGATTAAATGCTTAATCTCATCTTGTGAAAGGTAATTATGGTTCAAGAGGAACTTATATTACAATTCTTATCCTTTTTGAACATTGTTGAAATCAATGTTTTGACTGTTTTGGACTAAAGTGCAAATTACCCAAGTTGAGGGGTTTAAGTGCAAATTGTGCATGATAATATGTTCCTCATGTGTTGAAGCATCATGAGAGTAAAGATGATGCTGAGGTATGGCTTATGGAAGCCTAAATACCAAGAAAGAGCTGATAAAGCAATGTATGTGCATGAAAACCTAGTTTTGGTGTAATGTGCAATTTACCCAAAACCCAGGGTGTAATATGTAAATTACCACTTCAATAAGGTCCCTAATGTTTCTTGGCATCAAGTAGAGAAAATAAAATGAGAGGGGCGCCTCATTTGAATTAAGTTGGAGGAGAGAGAATCTTGATATTAAAATAATCAAGATTTAATCCTAATTGAAACCCTAATTCTATTTAGTGTAAAAACAAATATAATAATTGAAGGGCCTTCAACCAAAAACGAGATGGTTGAATTTTCTCAAGTGTGAACACATTTGTGACTTTGCTAGGCCACGAAAATATCTCAAGCAAGTGGATAACCCACTCACCATTATTATAAAGAAAAGCAATATCCACTCAAATTGGAATATTATTATAATATGATCTAAGGTGCTTAATTTGCTTTTCTTTAAATTTATGGATAATGAAGAGGAATAAGAGGCAATGAAGATAGCCTAGTCCTTAAGGATTTTGAGGGGAATTTGAGGGGGAAGAGGCGGCCATATTTTTGGAATTTAATGCATTTTAATAATGCATTTTCTCTCTCACCAAGTTTCTTATAAAAGTACCTTTACCAAGCCAAAACAAAGGCTATTTCGGATTCTTTTCTTTACCCTTGCTTGGAAAACGACTAAGGAGCTGTGGAGGAGCAGGAGGACGACCCCAACCTGTTGGTAAGGTCCTTGACCTTCGTTCTCCTTGATTCCATGGTGGAAATAAAAAATAAATCATTGATTTCTTCTTATTTGGATCTCCTCTTCAACCCTAGCCAAATTTTTCATCCAAAAGCTTGAGGACGAGCTTAGGGGGAGTTGCTAGAGCTTCATCCACCATTAATGGCGTGATCTTGAAGCTTTGGAGCTCAATTGGAGGCGGGTTTTATAACTCAAACCCTTAATCATTGCTATTGCATCAATCAATTATGCTTTGTTGATTGTTTTCTTCAATTTGATACATACTTGTTTCCTTGCTGCAATTTCCATCAAGAACAGTTGCTGTTCTTGGTTTTTCGAAGGAAGGGGATGATGAAATCATCCTATATGCTTATCCAAAGAAAAGTACCAAGCCAAATGGTCTTGATATCTATTCCAAATCGTTTTACATTGATTGGCTATGCAGGTTCAGAAAACTGTTTTAGGGAAAACGGTTTCAAGACCGTTTGATATGGTTGAACAAGCGTTGACCGTTTGGTAATCTTGTTCCTAATTATGTAGGATAATGACCCTCCAAATTTTAGGGGTTAACTCCAAAGGAATCGTGAGTTGAAGGACAATCAATTAGATAAATCGAATTGAATTAAATGCTGATTGTCAACCTGATCAACTTGACCTGTTTGGGAAAACGGTTTCAAGACCATTTGAGTGTGTTGACCAAGCATTGACCATTTAGGATTCCTGTTTATAATGATGTTGGTTAATGACCCTCCAAATTTGAGGGATTAACTCCCAAGGAATTGTGAGTTGAAGCCTAATCAATTAGTGAAACCTAATTGAATTAAGTGCTGATTTTCAATCTGATTTAATTGACCTTTTTGAGTAAACGGTCTCAAGACCGTTTGAATGCATTGACCAAGGGTTGAATGTTTGGGATTACTGTTCCTAATGATGTGGTCTAATGACTCACCAAATTTGAGGGATTAACTCCCAAGGAATCGTGAGTTGAAGGCTATTCAATTAAGCAAACCCTAATTGTTTATGGAAGCAATAACTCAGTATACTATGTCAAACATAGTTGTTTGTATTTGATCTTATGGTTGATGTAACCAAATCAAGTGGAGAGAATGATAGAAATGAATTCATACATGAGTATGATTCATATGGTGATTTAGGGTAGGATCCTTAGTAAAGAGATCAAGAAACCCTAATTGAGAAGGTTAACGAACCCTAACCCTGATTTAGGGAAATTTTGAGTAAAACCCTAATCTAGGGTAATAGTGTAACCCTAATTAAGGGTAATAGTGTAACCCTAATTAAGGGTAATGACTTGGGTAACTCTAATTTAAGGTAATGAAATACCAAACCCTAATTAGAGGAATAATGAATCCCTAATTTCTGGGTAATTGAATGAAACCCTAATTGGGATGATTAGTGAAACCCTAATTGAGGGTGATTCCCTAAGAAACTCTAATTGAGGATGATTCCATGTGAAACCCTAATTGAGGGCGATGTCATATGAAACCTTAAACCTAACACAGAGTAAAGCTATGTAAAACCCTAAATTTGGGCTATAGTGCATGGAATTCTAATCATGGGCAATATGATGATAAATCATAACCCTAATGTCTGGGTAATGATATGAGTAAACCTTAATGATGAAATAATGAGTAATACCCTATAATGATGAAATATCTTAAGTGGTTGACTATAGGCAACCTTATAACAAGCAATGCCTTAATTTGAGATGAGTCCATATCATGGAGGATAGTTGGACAATCCTTGGGTGTGATCTATGCACATCATGGTAAAGGTGATAGGTTGGTGGATGAAAGTATTAAGATGTGAAATTCCTTATTATAAGATAAGTTAATAAACTCATGTAAGATAGAAGTGATGAGGGAAGTGATACATTGAGACATGATAGATATCACATTTAGCATTTCAGGGTTGATATACCTTGATGCATCTCAAATCCAATATTTTTAGATAAGATACACAAGGAGAGTGTTATGTAAATTGTCACAATGAAATGTAATGAGTTTAACATACTTGATAAGTAAGCTAAAATGAGTATGATGTAATCATACCATGATAATGATGAGAGATAAACTCATACCTTGTGTTGATGATCATTTAATGATAAATGATAAGAATATTAAATACTTGGAATGTCGATGGATGCTCCTAGATGTATGGAACAATATATTAGGGTTGTATTGATAAAATAAACATGAAACCCTAATTGATGTGAATAGTAAACCCTAACCCTGTGGAGGAAATAGTGGTGTTACTATTATATTACATGAGTTAATATGTTATTGTTGCCTAGTGAGAGGTGACAAGATGTTTAATGGCCTTGTGAGCCATATGGTTAGATGTTACCTGGTAAGAAGTAACAAGATGTTTCATGGGCATGATTGAGCCCTGAATGAGGTGTATTCCTATTATGTTGATAAGGGTTGATACCTTGTGCTATTGTGAAAAGGATTTATATCCTGTGATAATATGATAATTGGTGTAATCTAATGACTGGCAAGTGAATATTACCATGTGATGAAGAGATGAGAAATTATGTTTCATATGTTTTATATCTTTTCAGGTTTTGATATTTATATGCTTGCTAGAAATGAATTAGGGTTTGTATGTCCACTTGTTTGATGCAGCCTTAATTCACCTAATTGGCATAACTAATTAAGTGCAACTCTAATCATGTAGTGCCCTGTGCCGTAGAACCATCTTCAGTTTCAGAACTTGCTGGATGGTGAAACGAGTATTCCTAAGGGAAACTCAGAGCGCATATTGTTGAATATGCGGGGGTGGCAGGTTGAGGATATATATATACTTGTCATCCACAATGGCAGGTTACAGAGGATGGCTATGGTCCTGCCTCAAATATTTGATGTGATTGAGGACAGCTGCGGTTGTACCTCGGATTAGAGGGTTTTGTATACCCTGTTTTCTAGTGTCGTAACTTGTACCAAGTACGAACTAGTTGTTATCAGTTGACTATATGTCACTGTTGGCAGTTTGACTGGTATGTCACTGCAATTTACTCGTACTGACCGAGAGGAAGAGATCTTAGGATGCCGGTACTCCTAGATCTTTTACGGAACCGAATAGCCCTTCGCAGGGGTCGGTTGGACTTTGAATGGTACGATTCAAATTCCCCAGGGCATAATAAAAGATGTAATACAGCCGTATAGCATATCTGTTTAGGGTTATACATGACGCTTCACATTGAATGGAAACCCATGTTTGTTCTCTTTACATAAAGATGATGCTTAGTGCAACTAAGAGATAGTAATTATACTTATGTTGTGGATATGCATAAGACTGTAATTGTGTACATACAATGGTCATGCTTATGTTGATATCTTACTGCTACTGTTGATTATAATCATGATGCTAGATATCTCATGTTGATAGTTATGTTTCACATGCTATCCATGCCTCTATAATTAGAAATACCTGACAGAGGCTTAATGCCTGTAATTAGGTTTGGTTAAAGTCCAATGCCTGGATGTGTAATCAGGATTGGTATAGTCCAATGCCTGAAATATTTATACCTGATTGATATAGTTTAATGCTTGAATAATACATGATGATTTATATAATCACATGTCTGGCATAAGTGAATACTTGTTTAGAAGATTGGCTAAGGCCAACAAATAGAAACAAGAATGAATCATGGGTGACACATCAGAATAATGAATGACATGAGCAAAGCTTGAGATGTTGAAAATGTATGGTAGATGAATGTTATACATGTTCTTTCTATTTCTTATAAAGAGAATAGATGAATTACTGTTCAATCATAGATATGTGTAATACTTTAAAAGATGAGAATGATCTAAACTGCTTATCCTCTGCTCAGTTTTATATTAATTAAACTACAATAATGATGTTTCTGGCGGAGAGTTATATCTCTCGCTGGGGCAATTTTCAATTGTCTCACCCCCGTGGGAACCAACATTTTTAGGTGGACGAGTGTGAAAGAGACTGATAATATCTTTCGGATGAAGAACATCAGCAGCTACAAGGACAGCAGTGACAACTCAGGTTGAGTGTGCTGTCTATCGTGTTTGGTAGATAGAAGTCCTATGTGTCGTCTCTGTACTCTCAGGTCCTCAGAGTTAGTACTTAGTGCTTTTAATGTATCATTTTGAGATTTTGGCTTGATGCCTCGAGGTTATTATGTTGTCTGTGTTTAGCTTTTAACAAGGCAGTTGATGTTGTAACCCTTGAAAAGAGATGGTATAAGATATATACTTATGAACCATGATGTAAATGTAATACATTGGTTCTTGTTGAAAGAGTTTTCCTATGATTGGGTCTCTTTGAAAAAGGTTTTAAATTTTTAGTGATTTTCTATAATCCGCTGCTTAGTGAACGCTTCCGCATTAGTTAATTATATTTTTGTTAGTTAGATGCTACAATTAAGTGGTATCAGAGCTCTAGGTTCGCTGAGTCTACAGAGACATAGGACTAAGGTAGTAGAGTCTGTTCTGGTATCATCTAGTGTATCTGATAATGTCTTCTGCTCATATAAGAGAAGAAGAACTTAAAGATGACTGGGTCACATGAGGAGATTGCTGCTGAGAGCAGCAATATTGCACCAAGAAGAGGTGCATGGGAGCAGGCAAGACAGAGGCAATTGCCTAAGAGTCTCCTAGTTGATCCATTTATGATAAGAAAATCTTTCTTTAAGTATTACTGTTGGGTAGATTAGAGCAACAGTAATGCATATAGTGGACTGGATACTAGCTTTACGATCTAGGTTATCAGTCCTTAATACATAAGTTTGAGCTTTAAAAGAGTTCCTAAATGACTTAGTCATGTTGGAACATGGGAAAGTCATGTGTGTATAATGATATTAAAAGTGAGGAATATGATCGCAAATAAAGTGCATACTACCTAATCTCAGTATTTATATACCCTGGCCAGGTATACAACTATTGATGATGAAGTGAGTATGGAAACTCTTAGATTGTAATCTCTCTGATTGCCCTAATCAAGCAGTCATTCTGATACAATCTAATGAGTATCATGAAATCAGAAATATGGAATGAATAAATGTGTGATATACTAAGTATAAGAAAGAGAAGTCTGAGATAATCTCAAATGAGCATGTTGTATGAGGAACTAAAAGTGTACTCCTCATAAGATAAGGATAAGAATAAGGGAAATGAAACCTGTTCAATAATGATGTAAGTATAATAAATGTATTTTATCTAACGAAGAAATGGGAAATATGATGAGATCATGAGATGATCATAAACATGCTAAATGGATAATGTCATGTAATCATCCTTATAATTCCTATGCTAAAGGCAAGGAACCTAGGAAGAGCTAAAGAGTAAATGATTCATGAATAGTTGAAAATACATAAATTAATAAGAGGAATATGAATCCTTGTTTTCTTTCCTTTCAGGGACATGACCATCAAGTGGGTCTTAGGACACTTGATGTGCATAAGATAAATGTGTTCATGTGATGGATACTTAGAAAAGTATCAGTTATCTTGGACTTTGGTCCCAAGATGAGGACATATGAAACACATAATGTTCCAAGATGAAAGGAAGAGATATATATGATGTGTTTCCAACACATGTGATAGATATCAAGGTGAAAGATTATGGTATCTGAGAGATATCAGATGGGTTAGGTTGGCTACCTGGATTGGTCAACTGTGAAATTAGTCTGATTATAATAATATGAACATCATATGTTAGGGGTTTATGCTCTGCATAAACATGATACTAATAAAGAATGTATGATGCTTCTCTGAATAATAAAAGTGTTATTTGACACAAAGTTGACTCTATAGTCAATGATGAGGGACAGTGGGGCATGTGCCTTGTGTGTTGATTCTATGAGAATTTTGTATGGAAACACTTGGTGCTGGTCAAAGTTTTATGGTGTATCTATAATAAGGAGATGATATGTGAAGACTAGATAGTATGATGAATAATATACATTTGTCTTCCTTTATCTGGATTTCGAGGACGAAATCCTTGTTAGGGGTTTATAATTTGTAACACCCCTGACCTGGGTTATACCTTAACCCTAGGTGTTTTGATTAAGAAAGATGATTAAATGCTTAATCTCATCTTGTGAAAGGTAATTATGGTTCAAGAGGAACTTATATTACAATTCTTATCCTTTTTGAACATTGTTGAAATCAATGTTTTGCCTGTTTTGGACTAAAGTGCAAATTACCAAAGTTGAGGGGTTTAAGTGCAAATTGTGCATGATAATATGTTCCTCATGTGTTGAAGCATCATGAGAGTAAAGATGATGCTGAGGTATGGCTTATGGAAGCCTAAATACCAAGAAAGAGCTGATAAAGCAATGTATGTGCATGAAAACCTAGTTTTGGTGTAATGTGCAATTTAGCCAAAACCCAGGGTGTAATATGTAAATTACCACTTCAATAAGGTCCCTAATGTTTCTTGGCATCAAGTAGAGAAAATAAAATGAGAGGGGCGCCTCATATGAATTAAGTTGGAGGAGAGAGAATCTTGATATTAAAATAATCAAGATTTAATCCTAATTGAAACCCTAATTCTATTTAGTGTAAAAACAAATATAATAATTGAAGGGCCTTCAACCAAAAACGAGATGGTTGAATTTGCTCAAGTGTGAACACATTTGTGACTTTGCTAGGCCACGAAAATATCTCAAGCAAGTGGATAACCCACTCACCATTATTATAAAGAAAAGCAATATCCACTCAAATTGGAATATTATTATAATATGATCTAAGGTGCTTAATTTGCTTTTCTTTAAATTGATGGATAATGAAGAGGAATAAGAGGCAATGAAGATAGCCTCGTACTTAAGGATTTTGAGGGGAATTTGAGGGGGAAGAGGCGGCCATATTTTTGGAATTTAATGCATTTTAATAATGCATTTTCTCTCTCACCAAGTTTCTTATAAAAGTACCTTTACCAAGCCAAAACAAAGGCTATTTCGGATTCTTTTCTTTACCCTTGCTTGGAAAACGACTAAGGAGCTGTGGAGGAGCAGGAGGACGACCCCAACCTGTTGGTAAGGTCCTTGACCTTCGTTCTCCTTGATTCCATGGTGGAAATAAAAAATAAATCATTGATTTCTTCTTATTTGGATCTCCTCTTCAACGCTAGCCAACTTTTTCATCCAAAAGCTTGAGGACGAGCTTAGGGGGAGTTGCTAGAGCTTCATCCACCATTAATGGCATGAGCTTGAAGCTTTGGAGCTCAATTGGAGGCGGGTTTTATAACTCAAACCCTTAATCATTGCTATTGCATCAATCAATTATGCTTTGTTGATTGTTTTCTTCAATTTGATACATACTTGTTTCCTTGCTGCAATTTCCATCAAGAACAGTTGCTTTTCTTGGTTTTTCGAAGGAAGGGGATGATGACATCATCCTATATGCTTATCCAAAGAAAAGTACCAAGCCAAATGGTCTTGATATCTATTCCAAATCGTTTTAAATTGATTGGCTATGCAGTTTCAGAAAACTGTTTTAGGGAAAACGGTTTCAAGACCGTTTGATATGGTTGAACAAGCGTTGACCGTTTGGGAATCTTGTTCCTAATTATGTAGGATAATGACCCTCCAAATTTTAGGGGTTAACTCCAAAGGAATCGTGAGTTGAAGGCCAATCAATTAGATAAATCGAATTGAATTAAATGCTGATTTTCAACCTGATCAACTTGACCTGTTTGGGAAAACGGTTTCAAGACCATTTGAGTGTGTTGACCAAGCATTGACCATTTAGGATTCCTGTTTATAATGATGTTGGTTAATGACCCTCCAAATTTGAGGGATTAACTCCCAAGGAATCGTGAGTTGAAGCCTAATCAATTAGGGAAACCTAATTGAATTAAGTGCTGATTTTCAATCTGATTTAATTGACCTTTTTGAGTAAACGGTCTCAAGACCGTTTGAATGCATTGACCAAGGGTTGAATGTTTGGGATTACTGTTCCTAATGATGTGGTCTAATGACTCACCAAATTTGAGGGATTAACTCCCAAGGAATCGTGAGTTGAAGGCTATTCAATTAAGCAAACCCTAATTGTTTATGGAAGCAATAACTCAGTATACTATGTCAAACATAGTTGTTTGTATTTGATCTTATGGTTGATGTAACCAAATCAAGTGGAGAGAATGATAGAAATGAATTCATACATGAGTATGATTCATATGGTGATTTAGGGTAGGATCCTTAGTAAAGAGATCAAGAAACCCTAATTGAGAAGGTTAACGAACCCTAACCCTGATTTAGGGAAATTTTGAGTAAAACCCTAATCTAGGGTAATAGTGTAACCCTAATTAAGGGTAATAGTGTAACCCTAATTAAGGGTAATGACTTGGGTAACTCTAATTTAAGGTAATGAAATACCAAACCCTAATTAGAGGAATAATGAATCCCTAATTTCTGGGTAATTGAATGAAACCCTAATTGGGATGATTAGTGAAACCCTAATTGAGGGTGATTCCCTAAGAAACTCTAATTGAGGATGATTCCATGTGAAACCCTAATTGAGGGCGATGTCATATGAAACCTTAAACCTAACACAGAGTAAAGCTATGTAAAACCCTAAATTTGGGCTATAGTGCATGGAATTCTAATCATGGGCAATATGATGATAAATCATAACCCTAATGTCTGGGTAATGATATGAGTAAACCTTAATGATGAAATAATGAGTAATACCCTATAATGATGAAATATCTTAAGTGGTTGACTATAGGCAACCTTATAACAAGCAATGCCTTAATTTGAGATGAGTCCATATCATCGAAGATAGTTGGACAATCCTTGGGTGTGATCTATGCACATCATGGTAAAGGTGATAGGTTGGTGGATGAAAGTATTAAGATGTGAAATTCCTTATTATAAGATAAGTTAATAAACTCATGTAAGATAGAAGTGATGAGGGAAGTGATACATTGAGACATGATAGATATCACATTTAGCATTTCAGGGTTGATATACCTTGATGCATCTCAAATCCAATATTTTTAGATAAGATACACAAGGAGAGTGTTATGTAAATTGTCACAATGAAATGTAATGAGTTTAACATACTTGATAAGTAAGCTAAAATGAGTATGATGTAATCATACCATGATAATGATGAGAGATAAACTCATACCTTGTGTTGATGATCATTTAATGATAAATGATAAGAATATTAAATACTTGGAATGTCGATGGATGCTCCTAGATGTATGGAACAATATATTAGGGTTGTATTGATAAAATAAACATGAAACCCTAATTGATGTGAATAGTAAACCCTAACCCTGTGGAGGAAATAGTGGTGTTACTATTATATTACATGAGTTAATATGTTATTGTTGCCTAGTGAGAGGTGACAAGATGTTTAATGGCCTTGTGAGCCATATGGTTAGATGTTACCTGGTAAGAAGTAACAAGATGTTTCATGGGCATGATTGAGCCCTGAATGAGGTGTATTCCTCTTATGTTGATAAGGGTTGATACCCCGTGCTATTGTGAAAAGGATTTATATCCTGTGATAATATGATAATTGGTGTAATCTAATGAATGGCAAGTGAATATTACCATGTGATGAAGAGATGAGAAATTATGTTTCATATGTTTTATATCTTTTTAGGTTTTGATATTTATATGCTTGCTAGAAATGAATTAGGGTTTGTATGTCCACTTGTTTGATGCAGCCTTAATTCACCTAATTGGCATAACTAATTAAGTGCAACTCTAATCATGTAGTGCCCTGTGCCGTAGAACCATCTTCAGTGTCAGAACTTGCTGGATGGTGAAACGAGTATTCCTAAGGGAAACTCGGAGCGCATATTGTTGAATATGCGGGGGTGGCAGGTTTAGGATATATATATACTTGTCATCCACAATTGCAGGTTACAGAGGATGGCTATGGTCCTGCCTCAAATATTTGATGTGATTGAGGACAGCTGCGGTTGTACCTCGGATTAGAGGGTTTTGTATACCCTATTTTCTAGTGTCGTAACTTGTACCAAGTATGGACTAGTTGTTATGAGTTGACTATATGTCACTGTTGGCAGTTTGACTGGTATGTCACTGCAGTTTACTCGTACTGACCGAGGGGAAGAGATCTTAGGATGCCGGTACTCCTAGATCCTTTACGGAACCGAATAGCCCTTCGCAGGGGTCGGTTGGACTTTGAATGGTACGATTCAAATTCCCCAGGGCATAATAAAAGATGTAATACATCCGTATAGCATATCTATTTAGGGTTATACATGACGCTTCACATTGAATGGAAACCCATGTTTGTTCTCTTTACATAAAGATGATGCTTAGTGCAACTAAGAGATAGTAATTATACTTATGTTGTGGATATGCATAAGACTGTAATTGTGTACATACAATGGTCATGCTTATGTTGATATCTTACTGCTACTGTTGATTATAATCATGATGCTAGATATCTCATGTTGATAGTTATGTTTCACATGCTATCCATGCCTCTATAATTAGAAATACCTGACAGAGGCTTAATGCCTGTAATTAGGTTTGGTTAAAGTCCAATGCCTGGATGTGTAATCAGGATTGGTATAGTCCAATGCCTGAAATATTTATACCTGATTGATATAGTTTAATGCTTGAATAATACATGATGATTTATATAATCTCATGTCTGGCATAAGTGAATACTTGTTTAGCAGATTGGCTAAGGCCAACAAATAGAAACAAGAATGAATCATGGGTGACACATCAGAATAATGAATGACATGAGCAAAGCTTGAGATGTTGAAAATGTATGGTAGATGAATGTTATACATGTTCTTTCTATTTCTTATAAAGAGAATAGATGAATTACTGTTCAATCATAGATATGTGTAATACTTTAAAAGATGAGAATGATCTAAACTGCTTATCCTCTGCTCAGTTTTATATTAATTAAACTACAATAATGATGTTTCTGGCGGAGAGTTATATCTCTCGCTGGGGCAATTTTCAATTGTCTCACCCCCGTGGGAACCAACATTTTTAGGTGGACGAGTGTGAAAGAGACTGATAATATCTTTCGGATGAAGAACATCAGCAGCTACAAGGACAGCAGTGACAACTCAGGTTGAGTGTGCTGTCTATCATGTTTGGTAGATAGAAGTCCTATGTGTCGTCTCTGTACTCTCAGGTCCTCGGAGTTAGTACTTAGTGCTTTTAATGTATCGTTTTGAGATTTTGGCTTGATGCCTCGAGGTTATTATGTTGTCTGTGTTTAGCTTTTAACAAGGCAGTTGATGTTGTAACCCTTGAAAAGAGATGGTATAAGATATATACTTATGAACCATGATGTAAATGTAATACATTGGTTCTTGTTGAAAGAGTTTTCCTATGATTGGGTCTCTTTGAAAAAGGTTTTAAATTTTAAGTGATTTTCTATAATCCGCTGCTTAGTGAACGCTTCCGCATTAGTTAATTATGTTTTTGTTAGTTGGATGCTACAAAAAGGGTCCAGGGTCGTTTGATAAAGTTACCTAGGAATTCACACCCATCATCTTCAACCTTTGTTCAGGTCGGTTACTCCACCGTTTTGCTTGCAAAAGTGCAAGGAAGAAGGGAGGTAGAAGAAGAACTAAGTATACTTTACAAGATCAAAGATAAGCAATATAAAGCAAAGAGTTTAGAGTTATAAAACCCACCTCAAACGTTGTTCCTAGAGCTCCAAGCTTCCAAGCTTCAAGCCTCTAATGGCTTCTTGAGCTCCACAAGTCGGCCATAGGTGATTCTCCAAGGAAAAGATGGGGATGGTCGGCTAGAACAAAGAATCTAAGTGAGTTAACCATAGAACCACCCTTTTAGAAGAATTCCTCCAAGAATTCGAGCTAGAAGATGGTTCCTACTCACCTTGGTACTAGTTGGTCATCTCCCTGAGCTCTAGAGCTTTGCCTTGGTTGGTTGAGGAAGATGAGAAATGAAGAGGATAAATGATACGTTTAGTTGGGTTTGCAAGGGTGAAGGATTATATAGTTTAGGCTATTTTCTATCATAAGGACCTCTAAAACATGAATTTCTCATCTAAGTCCCTCCTTGTTTCAAAGGCAAGCCCAAGCTATCTAAACTTATGTAAAGCTCATCAAAAATCAAGATCTAAGGGTAAAGAAAACCAACTTTCAACTAGAGTACATATATGAAAGGTCTCCATTCTTATACTAGGTGAATTTTAATGCACAAAGATCATTTTTCTTATCTGGTTACTCATTAATGTGCCCCTTACATCATTTCTACTCTAAATGATGTCAAGAGTCATAAAAGATGATCTATAAGGTGTATTTTGCAATTTTCACCCCATAATTTGGGTAAATTGCACTTTATTCCAAAATTAGGGATTTAAGCACAAGGATTATTCCTCAAGCTACATCTTGATGCCCAAGCTTGGGAAATCCATCATACCTCATCATTTTCACTCATATGATGTCTCATTACCAAAAGAACATCTTAACTTGTGAACATTGCAAGTTAAACCCCTTAACTGGGTAATTTGCACATAGGTACCTGCATTACAAAACAATACTACAACTTTGTTTAAAAGGACCAAAATTGAAAGTATATGTTCCTGAGGAACTTAATTACATGCCAGGGAATAATCACAAGTATTTAATTACACATTTAGGCAAAACATCTAGGGTTAGTTTATAACCCTGGTCAGGGATGTTACAAATTATCCACCCCTTACAAGGATTTCGTCCCCGAAATCGATAAAACATATTAGGAGAAAAGAGCAGGGTATTTCCTTCTCATCTCATCCTCTAGTTCCCATGTGGCTTCTTTGACACCACGATGATTCCAGAGGACTTTTACAAGGTTTATATCTTTCTTCTTTAGCTTTTTAATTCTATTATCAAGGATTGACACAGGTCCTTCCTCATAAGTTATATCTTCATTCAATTCTACTTCCATAGGTTGTAGAACTGACTCGGTGTCAGGGTGACATTTCCTCAGCATAGAAATGTGGAACACATGGTGTAACTTTTGCAACTCTGGAGGTAACTCTAGTCTATAGTCTACTTTTCCAACTCGTTCAATGATTGGATAAGGCCCCATAAATCTAGGAGCTAACTTTCCCTTCCTTCCGAAACGAAGGACTCCTTTCCAAGGTGAGACCTTAAGGTACACTCTGTCTCCAATCTGGAACTCTAAGGGTTTACGACGTTTGTCGGCATAAGACTTCTGTCTATCCTGCGCAGTCTTAAGCTGTTGCTGAACAACTTTGATCTTCTCTGTAGTCTGCTGCACAAGATCAGGACCTAACAACTAATGTTCACCAGTCTCATACCAACACAAGGGTGATCTACAACGTCTTCCATACAAGGCTTCATAAGGTGCCATATCAATACTATGCTGATAGCTATTGTTATAGGCAAACTCTATCAAGCTTAGGTGTAGATCCCAACTTCCAGTAAACTGGAGAACACATGCTCTCAACAAGTCTTCCAAGGTCTGTATAGTCCTTTCTGACTGTCCATCAGTCTGTGGATGAAAGGCTGTACTAAACCTTAACTTGGTACCTAAAGCTCTGTGTAACTGCTCCCAAAAATGACTTGTAAACTGGGGACCTCTGTCAGAAACTATAGTGACAGGAACTCTGTGCAAACGCACTATCTCTTGGACATACAACTGTGATAACCTTTCAACAGAGTAGGTTGTTTTGACAGGTAAGAAATGCGCTGTCTTTGTCAACCTATCAACAACTACCCAAATGGAATCATGTACTTTGCTTGTCCTAGGGAGGGCAACAACAAAGTCCATGGTTACATGGTCCCACTTCCACTGTGGTATGGGTAAAGGTTGCATTGTTCCTACAGGCTTCTGGTGTTCAGCCTTAACTTGCTGACACACAGGACACTTCAGAACAAACTCAGCTACATATTTCTTCATCCCAGGCCACCAATACATATCTTTCAAGTTTCGATACATCTTGGTGCTCCCTAGATGCATAGCGTACATCGAAGAATGAGATTCTTCTAGGATTAACTTCCTCAGGTTATCCACATCTGGTACTATCATCCTCCCATGATAGCATGCCACTTGATCATCTGAATCATGAAAACCTTCTCGCTTCTCATCACCATACTCAGATCTGATCTGCCGAACTGCAGCATCAACTTGCTATGCCTCCTTTATCTGCTCTCTTAGGGTAGGTTTGATATGCATCTCAGCTAACAAACCGGCTAACAATGACACCTTTAACTGCACATTGTCTTGCCTTAAAGAGATAAGCATATCTCTTCTAGAGCATACTAAGGAACTTAGTTGTGCTCTATCTATGGTTGATGTTGCTGATTTCCTACTCAAAGCATCTGCAACCACATTGGCCTTCCCTGGATGGTAATCAATTGTACAGTCGTAGTCCTTGATTAACTCCATCCAGCGACGTTGCCTCATGTTAAGCTCATGCTGAGAGAAGATATACTTAAGGTTCTTGTGGTCTGTGAAAATTTGGAAGGTTTCCCCGTAGAGATAATGTCTCCAGGTCTTCAAGGCATAAACCACCGCAGCTAACTCCAGATCGTGTGTCGGATAATTCTCCTCGTGTTTCTTAAGCTGTTGGGAAGCAAAAGAAATCACTTGCTTATCCTGCATCAACACACATCCAAGTCCATTCTTGGAGGCATCACAAAAGACTACATATCCTTTTCCTTGCTCGGGTAGCACAAGCACAAGTGCACTTGTCAACCTCTCCTTCAACAACTGAAAGGACTGCTGACACTTGTCATTCCAGGCAAAAGGAACATCTTTTCGGGTTAACTTGGTTAAGGGTAAGGCTATAGAACTGAAGTTCTTAATGAACCTTCGGTAGTAGCCAGCTAACCCTAAGAAACTTCGAATCTCCATCGGTGTCCTCGGTTGTTCCCACTGTAGAACAGATTCTACCTTTTTAGGGTCAAATCGAATACCCGAGGCAGATACCACATGTCCAAGAAAATATACTTCCGACAACCAGAACTCACACTTGCTAAACTTAGCGTATAGCTTGTGTTCTCTTAGCAAGGTCAAAGCTTGGTGAAGATGACGTTCATGCTGCTGAGCATCCTTACTATAGATCAGAATGTCATCTATGAAGACGACAACACACTGATCGAGGAAAGGTTGAAAGACTCTATTCATGAGTTCCATAAATGCAGCTGGTGCATTAGTTAGTCCAAACGACATAACTGTGAACTCATAGTGACCATATCTAGTCCTAAAGGCAAACTTAGATATGTCACTGTCCTTAATACGAAGTTGATGATATCCAGACCTCAAGTCTATCTTTGAGAAGAATGTTGTACCACGTAGCTGGTCAAAAAGATCATCAATCCTCGGCAGAGGGTACTTATTCTTTATTGTTACTTTATTGAGTTGTCTATAATCAATGCACAACCGCATTGACCCATCTTTCTTTTTAACAAACAAAATTGGAGCACCCCAAGGTGAAATACTCGTTCGGATAAAACCTTTCTCAAGTAACTCCTGAAGCTGTTTCTTGAGTTCTGCCATTTCGGAAGGCGGCATCCTATATGGTGTCTGAGCTATGGGTTGTGTATCTGGGACTAAATTGATTTCAAAATCAATTTCTCGAGGCGGTGGTATACCAGGAAGTTCTTCAGGAAACACGTCTTCGAATTCCCTGACTATAGGAACTTCAGTAGGGTTGGGGCTCTCCTTGGTAACATCTACCACATGGGCCAAGAATGCATAACATCCTCGCCTCATCAACTTATCGGCAACCATAGATGACACAAGACAGGTGGGCAGAATCTTTCTTTCCCCTCGAATGATCCATGTGTTTCTTTCATCAGCAAACACAGCCAACTTGGATTCACAATCCAAGACAACTCGATACCTTTCTAAGGTATCCATCCTGAGGATTATATCAAACCCTTGCATATCAAGTGGTATAAGGTCCACTTGAATGCGATGATCAGAAAAGAAGAGGATGCAGGGAGAGAATACCTCCTGCAAAACAGCAGACCCACTCAACGGAGTCTCCAAAAACAAACTATCTGCCCTATGACTGACTGTCATATTACATTTATGAATCACTCTTCAAGTGATAAAAGAGTGCGTAGCACCTGGGTCAATCAGAACAGATACAACACAGGATTTAGACATATCAGAATATAAAAGTTCCATCTGACCTGCCACAACCCGTGGATTGACCACTACTTCTGGTGGGTTCATAGCATAGAACCTCGCTGTCGCCTGGGGTTGAGTTGGTGTAGATGATCCAGCTTGGGATGCTTGTCCACATCCTCGAGCTGCTCCTTGAGATTGTCTTCTCTGTGATCCCTGTTGACCTTGTCTCGAAGGTTGTGTCGCACTGACAGGCTTAGATCGGCAATCCTTCATCAAATGTCCCATCTTCCCGTAGTTGTAGCAGCTTCTTTCCAGTTGTTGTGGTCTTGGTGGTCCAGTAACTGACATTGATGCTGAACTGCGAGTCTCTTGTGGTGGTAAACTCCGTCCTCTACCTCTACTTGGGGACCACTGAGTCTGAGAGCTAGATCTGGGTGGTGGAGGTGTAGGTGCAGAGAATCTAGGCTTCTTAAAGTCTCTAGATGAAGAACCCTAGAACTGTGGATATCTTTTCTGGGTTTGCCTCTTCTCGACCACAGATCTCTCTATTCTTCGAACTGGCGCGCGGCGCCTATGTCGAAGTTTGCTCCAACCTTGGAAACTAGGCAAAGTAACAGTAAAACGGCATGATGGAAAGACCTCCCTGTCGATATCTTACACGAGGTGCTTATGATGCTGGATGGCCGGTATTCTGATGTGCTGCGCTTTAGTCATGTGTGCCGGTTCTCTAGTGAAGGAGAACCTCCCACATCAACTCCCGCTGCTTCCTCATTGCCTGCCTCCCCCGAGACCATCATCATCATCATCCCCATGCCCGCTCCTGATGGTTCTTTCTGAGGACAATTCAGGTTATGGCAGATTCTTCAGCGTTACTGAGCCGATAAAACTCGTCGGCGAGTTCAACAATCAGATGATCAATGGGAAGTACATAGCTCGGCGTCTCTTGGTTGGGTGCTGCTTTAAGATTCTGCCAGAAATAGTGATCAACTTCTACTATTCAATCCCCTAACAATGTGCCAAATTGAACTGCCGCCGCTGGATGCATATATGGCATAAGCAAAGCCGTTTTACCGGTTGATCCAAGGAAAGATCCTTTGAATTGGATACTTGTGGCACTTCCCGGACAGCTTTCCAATACAATAGGCTATTGTAAATCAGGAGACCACACTTGGGCTTTTATCTCGATATCTGATCACATAGAAAGTGCTACGGATGAAATCGACGACATCGTTTATTTCAGGGGAATGCTCTATGCAGTTGATTCGAAACGAAGAATATATATCTGCAATATTATAAGCTCTGTGGCAGGTACAGATGTAAAACTAACGATGATTCATTAAGTCCATGATGATGAGAATTCAGGCTTGCCATTAGACAAATACGACGAAGTTGATTGCCACCTGGTGGTGTCGTCACAACTCACAAGAGGAGCTTCTTCTTGTTAAACGATACCTGATTGTTAATGTCTGCGGCCCTGATCTCTACCGTGCAGAGACAATGCTTGTTGAAACCTATAAAGTCCATGAATGCGAAGACGGAAATTATTACTGGACGAAACACGATACACCTGGAGATGTATTGTTATTTTTGGGGTTCAGTGAATCTTTCTGTATAAGAGCGAGTGATTTTCCCATGTTTAAGAAAAGCTACTATGTCACTGATGAGTTGGAGATTGATCGCAATACGGAGGAAACTTCACCCCGATTCGGTTGTGGAAGATCCATCCTTCGATCAGTCCTGTTTGTGGATCAATATTCCAAGGCCATGGAATTAACAACACGTTCAAAGTTAAGTAAGTGCGATGTAAGTGCGTTGCAAAATTGCGGAAAACAAAGTTGTGCCGTGTCATTATTTGTGAAGTGTGTTTTCAGTCCTTTTTATTTCTTTATTTATTATCAGTGTTTTTTATATTGTTTACTTATTAATACATCAACAGATAATCAGTTAGACTTTCTGATTTCATTCTGATCATGCAGTTTCTTAAGGTAATTATGTAAATTTCGACTTCTCTTGCAGATAACAAGACTACATTATATTGCCTTTTGGTCAATCAATTGGCTATTATATTTACATAGTGCAGAACTTAAAAATGACAACGTACATAAGATTTGTTCTGTTCCGCAGAGAGATGGTAGCAAACGCGCTCCTTGAACTTTACCGCAAGAATACGAAGGCATATTGTTTGGGCGCCTGGTGATTTACAGAAGCATCTGCTGCTCATTCGAATATATCCAAAGAATTTGGATTGTTGAATTTATGAACTTTTCGTTTAATTGCAAGTTAATCGCAATAATTTCTCATTTTACAGTCCCTGCTTGACTTCTTCCAATGTTTTCCATAAGTCTCCTTTCTTGAAAATCTATTATATAATTTTCATTTAAGAAATATATTAGAGTTTGAACACAAATCTTGAATATGGTAGAAGTCAATGATTAAAATCAAGACATTACAATATTTGTAACCATTGTTAAAATTATTATGTGATTGTAATTGGGATTCTACCACTATACGTATCCTAGAAGATATAGCTTGCACTTGTCTTTTTTCTTGATTTTCCACAAGTCTTCTACCTTGAAAATTTATTGCATAATCCAGTTTAAGAAATATTTTAGAAGGAAAAACAACATCGTCAATTTAGTAAAATTTAATTATGATAAACACATTGCCATCTTCACAATCATCATCAAGGATATCATGTGATTGCACTTGGGATTCAACCACTGAACCTTTTTTAGAAGATACATTGCTCACTTTTCTCCTCCCTTGGTTTTCCATAAGTCTCCTTTGTTGAGTATCTATAATATTAATTCAGTTTTGAAAATATTTTATAAGTAAAAACAAGTTTTTTTATGGTAAGACCAATGATTATAATGAAAATATTACCATCTTCACAATCATCATCAAAGTTATCATATGATTGTACTTGAGATTCCACCACTAAACCTCTCCTAGAATTTACACTGCTCACTTATCTTCTCTTTTGGTTTTCCAAAAGTACCCTTTCTTGAACATCAACTACATAATTCCAGTTTAAGAAACATTTTAGAAGTAAAAGTAAGTTCATTTGTATGGTAAAACCAATAATAATTAGAAACACATTACCATCTTGACAATCATTATCAAAGTTATCATGTGATTGCACTTGGGATTCCACCACTAAACCTCTCTTGGAAGATACATTTCTCACTTGTCTCCTCCTTTGGTTTCGCATAAGTCTCCTTTGTTGAGTATCTATTATATAATTTCAGTTTCAAAAACATTTTAGAAGCAAGAGTAAGTTTTCTTATGGTAAGACCAATGATTATAATGAAAATCTTACCATCTTCACAATCATCATCGAAATTATCATATGATCCTACTTGAGATTCCACCACTGAACCTCTCCTACAAGTTACAATGCTCACTTGTCTTCTCTTTTAGTTTTCCAAAAGTCCCCTTTCTTGAACATCAATTACATAATTCATGTTTAAGAAATATTTTAGAAGTAAAAGTAAGTTCATTTGTATGATAAAACTAATAATGATTAGAAACGCATTACCATCTTCACAATCATCATCAAAGTTATCATTTGATTGCACTTGGGATTCCACCGCTGAACCTTTCTTAGAAGATACATTGCTCACTTGTCTCCTCCCTTGGTTTCCCATAAGTCTCCTTTGTTGAGTATCTATTATATAATTTCAATTTCAAAAACATTTTACCAGTAATAGTAAGTTTTCTTATGGTAAGACCAATGATTATAATGAAAATTTTACCATCTTCACAATCATCATCCAAATTGTCATATGATCGTACTGGAGATTCCACCACTAAACCTCTCCTAGAAGTTACAGTGCTCACTTGTCTTCTCCCTTGGATTTCAGGAAGTCTTCTTTCTGGAACACCTATTATATAATTTTAGATTAACTTACAAATTAGTAGTAAAAGCAAGTTCTTTAATATGGTTAGACCAACTATTTTAATAAATATATTACCATCATCATTAAAATTAATAAGTGATTGTACTTGGGGTTCCACCATTGAACCTTTCCTAGAAGTTACGATACCCACTTGTCTTATCTCTTGGCTTTCTGAAACACTTTTTTCTTGAAGATCTGTTCTATAATTTCAATTTAAGAAATAATTTAGAGGTTAAAAAAATATTTGACATGGTACAACCAATGATTATAATAAATACATTACCATCAACATTAAAATTATCATGTGATTGTACTTGGGATTCCACCATTGAACCTCTCCGAGAGGATACAATGTGCACTTGTTTTCTCTATTTTTCCATAGTTCTTCTTCTTGGCCATCTTTACATAATTTCAGTTTTAAAAAATTGTTGAAGAAAAATGAATTTGTTATATGAGAAATTCAAAAAATTGAAGAATAATCATTTAAATTAATAATTACCATCATCAATAGAATCTTCTTGCATAGCATCAACTACTTGATTGTCATGTTCTTGGCCTTGAGATTCCTACAATGAAGCCCTACTAGAAGAACTACAATGTACTTGGGGTCTTTTTCGAACCACATGTGTCCTCTCTTGGACCACTATTACAATAAAGTTGATAGAAATATGCATTCAAAAAGACATAAATTTTTAAAATTAAGAGAGACTTATCATTAAAAAGTAATTACCTTTTCTTGTAGCCACACCTACTGAATTAGATGAACTACGAAGTCTCTTTTTAGTGGAAACATGACCTATAAGAAATTATCAACATTAGAAATTGTGTCTCTTATTAACATAAATACCAACTAGTCAATATAGATTTATCTTACCAATAGAATCATCTAAAGGCTCGGTAGGTGAAGGGGGCAACAAGATGCTTCTTCTTATAACTCCACTAATAGACATCATTTTAGGCGGCATGGTCCTAAAATGGTGAAAAAAATGTACATCAGAACCATATGTGAAAGACTTACATTATTTTAAAACATAGATGTAAGGGAAGACACAAAAAATAATACCAAGGCACGCTTTCGTTTTCTTAGCAAAGATACTTGTTGAATGTCACCCTCATCCATCTCATATAAAGGTGTCATTGGGTCAATATCTTGCCTAACCCAACAATCATCCCCCATGTTTGTCATAGATTCTAATGTAGTATCATCATTTATTGAAGATGTTGGATTAGGCAAACAATTACTAGGCACATCATATGTATCTTGAGCAATCCATGGACATACCACACTCCAATTTCCATCTTCAGGGTCTAAAGAGTAAAATACTTGTATTGCTTGCTCAGGAAAAATAAATGGCTCATCGATAAAAGCTTGTTTTGTTGTATCCAGAGAGGTCAAATGGAAATCATCCACAATCATCGTATTACCCGATTTTGCATCATACTATATGCATTTAAAAAGGTAGTACATATCAAAATTGGGGAAGAGAACTTCATAAATGGCACAAACAACACCATAATATAATGTATTTCCTAGACCAATAGTTTCCACCCCACTATTTTGTGTCACTCTGGTACATTCCATGTTTTTTATTTCAAATTTATAACCATTTGTGAAAAATCCTTGATAAGATGATGCTTTTATGGAAGGTCCTTGAGATAACCACTTGACTTTTTGTGGTAAATCAGGATGACTTCCCAACTTTCTAACCTGTAAAGTGGAGAAAAGAGATAAATTTTGTTGTTTGAAAAATGATATATATACATCTAGGCATTATGGCACTTACATAACCAGTGAACCAAGAAACAAAATGCTTATGTTGATATAGTTGAATTTCATCATCACTCCAATTTGGATTCTTATGTCTTATAATGTCTTCATGGTGCCTATAGTTAGGGACTTAAAACTTTAAACTCAAAGTAGAAAAAAAACAAAAAATAAAGAAATTATTACTTACTTTATCTAAGGTGAGATCAACTCCTCATTGTACAAAATAAATCGATGTGCTTGATTAACTTCCTTAACAGAAAGACAAATAATATTTCCACTTCCAATTGGACCATCCTCATATACAACACATCTAGTTAGCTTTGAATCAACATCACTTAGATAACGAGAACAGAAGGTAGAAACTTCATCTCTCAAAAAACCTTCCACAATAGAACCTTCTGGTTTGCTTTTGTTCCTTACATATTTTTTTAAGTTGAAGAGATACCTCTCAATAGTATACATCCATCTAAAGCGATCATGCCCAACAATTTTTGCTTGCCTTGCAAGGTGTATAACCAAGTGAACTGATATATCAAAGAATGTCGGAGGAAAAAGCTTTTCAAGCTTGCACAAAGTAATAGGGATTGACTTTTCAAGTCTTTCCATTGTTTTCACATCAATCGTTCTGGAACATAGCTGTTTGAAATATAGAGACAACTCATTCAAAGCTTGTGCACATGCTTTTTGACTATTTTTCTGATTGCAAGTTGAAGTAGGTATTGCATTAGAATATGGTGATCATGGGATTTCATTCCTATGACCCTTTTTTCTTTAATTTGAACCAGACTGGATAGATTTGATGAAAATCCATATGGAAGCTTTACATCTTTCAAAACTGAGAGGAATGTTTCCTTTTCCTCTTTTGTCAAACTATAAGATGCAGGAGGAAGATAACACTTTTTAGAAACACGACACATCTTAGGCCATAATGATTTTCTAATCTTAAGAGAATGTTTCAAGTCTAGTCGAGCATTGAGGTTGTCTTTACTTTTTCCATCCTTTGATAACAACCAACTCAATATATTCTCACTCACATTTTTTTCAATATGCATGACATCAAGATTAGGACGGACCAATAGTATTTGCCAATATGGAAGCTAAAAAAATATACTATTTTTGTTCCAACCAGGAGGAAGTGTTTGCTTCCCTTGTGCCTGATAACACCAACTTTTGTGATATTTTAGACTGTTTTTCTGTTATCAAAACTGCCATTTTTAGCTATTTTCCTCTCTTTTGTATGCACTTTCACAATAATTGGCCAAGCAATGCTCTTAATCCTATATTTCCATCTTTTGCAGAGTTTTTCCTCATTTTTTGTGAAATAAGGCCGTCCCGACCCACAGAATAAGTCCAAGTATGTTTCGGCCTTCCGGACGCCCGATACGACCTCTGCTCGACAGGGTGGAGCGACACAATGATGCACGACAAAAGGATTCCGCACAAGAAGGAGCAGATGGATGACACGCCTTCTACCCGACAGGGAGCCCAGCTCGCCCGACAACCCAGCTTGTCGGGCGACACAGCCACCCACCGGCAGGTGCGCCGTCTATCATGTGACCGATAGCTGACACTCCTGAGCCGAGCGATACCAGTATCGACCGTCCACCGACCCGCAAATAAGGAGGACATGTGGCGCTTCGAGCACCATAACTTCCTCCAACCGCTGCCTATAAATAGCAGCTACAGGAAGCCGAAAAGATAGTTCGGATACTTCGGAATTCTGACAGTTGGGAGCTTTGAGTGATCTTCGGAGGAAACTGTGAGAGCAGGAGTATCGTACCCCAGTGATCGTGCCGGGCGACACTAGGTGAGCCCTTCCTCATCCCGATAGGGAGGGGATAGTTCACTTAGAACCATCCCGGGCGACACTGCGGGCCGATATCGGCCAACGATGATGAGTGACACAAGTGCCCGACAGTAGGATGCGTCGCTCCATGCCTGACACGATATCAAATCCGATACGCTTCGCCCGTCATGCGTGCCGCCCGAGAGGGTGTGTCGCCTGACTTGAGCGTATCGGCCAGGTCCTTTAACGATACAGTCGGTCGTCACGGTGTGCCGCTCAAGAGAGTGTGTCGCCCGACACCGCTGTATCGGGCTAGGCCCCTGTCCGGTATCGGGCGGGAGAGCCGTTGTAGTCTGTCTCCCTTCTACATCAAGAAGGTGACATCTATCTTTAATTCTATTATTTAATTCCTTTCTTACGCAATGTATTAAGACCCTTAATGTGTATGGAAATAGAAAAGCTTAATTACTTGCTGCTCTATGCTTGGTGTGATATATTGGATGACTGCTATGTTTGATATCTGAACTCTAGCTTGCATGTTTGGATCGCGTTTCGCTTAGCTACCGAATCGTGTTTTCCCGTCACAACAGCTTCGAGAGTCGTGTTGTGGCTCTAGTGTTTGGTCTAGTTCTGGAGTACGAGAGTGCCTGGAACAGAGTTGTTTCAGTAACATTCCACTCTAACTTAAGTCCGAGGAAGGCCACCCCCATATCAGGCGTCGCCACCGTCAGCGACACAGGCGACACCACAACCAAGAACAGCATCGCGAGGCTAGAAAAAACGACGACTTCGAGGAGGAGGAGAAGACGTTGAGGGAGTTGGCATCAACGAAAGCCAACAACTCCAGATGTCCCGTCATCACCCCGCGATTCAACGCAGCCAATTTTGAGCTTAAGCCTTCTGTGATCTCTATGATTTAGAACAAAAGTTTCAGGGGAAGTTCGAAAAATGACAACCCCTACCACCACCTCGATGCCTTCAAGAACATCCGCGACACGATAAAGATGCGGGGGGTTCCCCAGGAGGTTATATATTGCAAAGGCTTCATCTTTTCACTAGAGGACAAAGCACTGTCCTGGTACCTCGGGTTACCCCACCGGTCCTTGAACAGATGGGGGGCGTTAGCTGAAGCATTTGTAAATAAGTTTTACCCCACCGAGAGGACGGTCAGAACTTGACAGAAAATAACTTCCTTCATGTAAAAGCCAAACGAAAGCCTTCACGGCGCCTGAGAGCGGTTCCAATAGTACATGAGGGATTGCCCCCATCATAATTACAAGAAGGGCTTCCTTGTCACCACCTTCTACAATGGCCTGACTTCTGATGAATGGGTGTCACTGAATGCGGCAGAAGGAAGTGACTTCCTAGGGAAAAAGCCAAGCAAGTCTGAAAGGATCATCAAAAATATGGCCGAGCTACAAGCCGACGCTGAATATGATAGATCTGACAGAGGACAGGAGAAAAAGGTTGGTGAAGGGTCCTCTCTTGAGTCCAAGGCTCTAGAGACCATCACTTCTCAAATTTAGAAAATGGCCACGGATGTAAAGCAGCAGAGGGAATCCGGCGCGAAAGGGAATAATCAGGTGGAAAAAGTAATGAAATGTGTAACATGTGGAGAAGGCGGCCATGGGGTAGATAATTGCATCTACACTCGACCAGAAGCATCAAGCGACACTGAGTCTGAGGTCGAAGAGACTGAAAAAGTCTCTTTCGTAAATTTCAAAAGACCAGACCACCCTGGTTTCAGCTATGGCAACAAGGAGGCAGCTGAGAATTCTCATCAGCTACACAACTCCACTAGGCCGCCCCAAGCTTTTGAGAAGAGGGGAGGACCAAGTCAATACATCAAAAACACCCCCTTCCAGATGAACAAAGGAGGTTTCCAGGGGCAAGCTAAGTATCAAGGATCAGCCAGAGAGCAAGGACAGAACAAGGCTTCAAACCAAGCAGATGTGGTGGGACAGTTGTTTGATTTTGTGAAGAAGCAGGACACCGTTAATAACCAGCTAGCGCAAAGTGCGCTATCCAATTCTGGCATTTTGAACTCGTTGCAGGTACAGTTGGCGGATATGTAGATGCACCAACGCCAGATGGATCAACAATTAGCTCAAATGGCAGAATTAATGAAGAATCCCTCAGGCAAAATACCGTCCAACACCGAAACTGCAAAGAAGGCAGGGATGTAATCGAGAGAAGGCAGAGATCGAGATTGCAAGAGATGGGTAGATGATGTTAGCAGATAGGGAATGAAAAGGCTGGAGCCGTCAAGCTGGAGACGAAAACTACAGCGCTTCTCAGGAGGCAACCTGAGCTCGTTTTTCTTTCCTAGAATAGGGTGTAATTTACTTTCCTGTAAAACAAACATTACAAACATTTGGACTGTAATCAGGCCCGAGTTAGCGCATGCGCCACATGCGCTGACCCTTATGGGCCACCGCCTTAGTTTTATCGACCGGGATGGGGAATACCATCTGAGGCCAGGATCTTAGTCTTTGGCCTATGATGTTTTACTCATCGACCTCTTTTAAACTGCTATGCTTTCATGATGTATCGGATAGCAACCCAACCGGTGCTATGTATGCGCCCATATCGGGCAAGGGAATTTCGGGGATCGTAAGGGTCGTGCCGACGGATGAACTTGCCCGTTTTACTAGTTGCCCTGACGACCGACACGTGCCCCAGATGTACCCGTTTCACCCCGGTTGAGTTTGCTATTTATAGGGGCACGTTTTTACCATGTCAGGCTCCTTGCCTTACTGTTTTCTCACTCCCGTATCGTGCTAAGACCTTGTGCTTTTGCTCCCGTGTCACGCAAGACTGCCCTACTCTCGTATCGTGCGGAAGTACAAATCATAGCAAGGTAATGGTCGACATACCCTATCGCCCGACATACCCTATCGCCCGGTAGACCGTGCCGACCGACACGTTTCCATCTTTAAGCGAGTAGCTTATCGACCTTGTGGGTATTATGCTGAGCAGCCTTGTATCACCCGATATGGATGTCACACAACATACCTTTTAATCACATCTTCCCGATACGCCATGACGGGCGATATCCGTGTTGCTCATCTTTGCCCCGCCTCGCCTGATTCGCTGTCGGGCGACACACCACCTCCTTCTCGAATAATTGTATCGGGTATCTCATCTTATCACCCTGTATCGCCCGACAATCCTGACACGTGTCACCTTGGTCTTATCGCGTGGCGAGCGTCACCCACACCACATATCAGACACGAGACTTCACTTCTGAAAACCTCGTATCGCCCGATACAGGGGTGTGGGAACCTCACGCTTTCAGTCTAAATACAGCGTCATCATATTTAATTAATCAAAGAGTTTGTTTATTCATTTACAGAGATGGCCCGCATCAAATCAATTGTTGTCCCTGTTGACGCACAAGGAAGAAGGATCTACCCCACGACTGCCGCAGAAGCACCAACTACCGGGAAGAAACGCCCGAACCCATGACCAGTCGGGGCGTCGACATCAGAGAAGAGGGCTAGGGTTGGAGAAGTGGCAGCTCCAGCCCCAACACTGACACCTCCAGCAGCAGCGGAACTCCCGGAACTCTTGTCGGGGAGTTTCAAACCAAGAGACGACGAGCACGCTCGCCGATATGCTGAGCTGGTGACCAAGATCTACCGACCGAGTAGGTTCTGCCATAGAGCCTCATTCGCTGAGATAGGAATCGTGAAGAGGCTGAAGGGCGTACTGGCTGCGGCAGGACTGAAGAAGATCTGTTTCAGCCGGTCTTCTTCATACACTAAGCTGACGATGGAGTTTATGTCTTCTCTCCGCCGAGTAAAGAACTCTGCAGTGGAGAGAGAAGAATTTGGCAGGCCAGACAGACTCCAAGCCTGACTCTACAATTCAGAGTACACCATCTCTGAGAAGCTCTTGAACAAGATGTTCTCCTCCAACGAGGAGGAGAAGAACCTGATGGACAACGGTGAGAGGATCACCGAGGGAGACGGGTTCAATCCCGTGCAGCTTTGGGGAAAGCTTACCAGAGAATCTTCGTTCAAACCGGGGAGAAAGGTCGTGGTGGTGCACTCCTGCTTCTGGAGGATAGTGCACAATCTGGTGGCATGCTTGATGTTCAGCAAGAACGAATCAAGTAACATCTACACAGAAGAGCTCCACGTCATGTGGCACATAATGGAGGGCCGAGTGATCAACCTCGGTCGGTTTTTGCTGAATAGGCTGCACCCAATGAAGGAAGCCACCAAGGAGTACTGCATGGGCGGCATCGTCAATCTCATCGTGATGGGACTCGGGTACCCAAGCGAGCCGTGCAGCCTTTCGAGGACGCAAGGTGACGAGGTGTTTGACACCAAATACTTGATGAGGACCAACATCGTTAAGAGGGAAGGGAGGAACTTCTTCTACAAGTTTTCAAGGACAGATATACTCCTCCCCCTCCCTCGCTGCGCCAACAATGACGCAGAGAAACTGATCTTCACCACCGCTGAGATTGAAGCTATAGCAAATAACACAGCTTTCACCACATCGACCAGGGCCCCAGAGAGGCCCGCCCCAGAGCTACCGACAACAACCACTGATAGAGTTGTCACCGCTCTGACCATACCAGCCATCGCCACAACATGGACAGTAGCTGCTGAGAAAGCATCGGTGATCATTGAGGTCACCGGGACAAAACTACGAGATCTGCCGCGGAAGAGACGGCCGCAGTTACCGGCACTATATCGAGACCTGCAGAGGTGGAAGGGGAATTTCAGTAGGACAACAACAACGAGGTGTTCGACGAGATCATGAGAGAACTTGAAAGAACATCAACACCGCCGCCGAAGTCCCCACCTGCAACAGTCGAGGAGATCGCCGATAGTGCAGAGGTGGAACAAAGTCCGCCCTCACCACGGTCATCTCCACCCAGACGAGAAGGCAAGGTGGCTCCTGAAAAAGAGCCGATGCCCCACTTGGGGATGTCTAGATCGCATATGATTTTTATAGACTCTAACTCTCCTGGTGGACCATCACGCGAACAAGACGTCATGAGGATGGAAGGGAGACCCACCCAAGCTCCTCTGTCGCTCGGAAAGATGCTCGAGCACAAGCTCGATAATTTGCGGGAGGCAACAGATATCAACTCTGACGTTTGTATTTCCCTAACCCGCAAATTTGCATCTTTCCAAAATAGGCTGGATAGCCAAGAAAGAGAGATGCTAACTCTAGAGAGCCTTCCCGGCGGACTAGAGGCGCTGAATGCAACAATGCAGCAAGTTCTCCAAGGACTAGACAGGCTCGAGGAGAAAATGGACAGAAGTGACGACCATCTACGCCGAAGGCAGTCGAGACAGTCGTCGTCACCTCCCAGCCAGGCCTCTCATCCCTCTTCATCAGGTTCGCCCTCAGGAACAACATCGTCCTCCTCCTCCAGCAGACGATCTTCAACGCCCAAAGAGGGGACACATCAAGGATCGGCCGAAGGATCTCCCGGTAGACAGGAGAGCTCCTTAGGATTGGGAAATGCAAACATCTCCGTCCCCCTAGATGAAGTCGAGGATGAAAGCGTAGATATCAGCGTTGGGGGAGACTCTTCCGAAGAGTCTGAGGGAGAAAAGGGGGATGTCTACACAGTCAATAAAAGACATCTACCCCGAGTGAGACGCTTGATGGCGGAAAAATTTCGTGAGTCATCCGAGATGCCCTCCTTCGAGATGGACGATTTTGATAGGCAAACCATCGGATGCCTAAGGATCAGAGACCAGAAGCTGCTGAATAAGGTCTTGCGATCGTAGGCAGATGAAGATGACATCGTCTAGACCGACGGCTACCTTTCGGTGCGACAGAAGGTTCTTCACGGCATGTTCCGCACGCCGACCGTAGTCGGTAAGAGACTATTCATAGTCCTAGAGAATGCACTAATAGAGAATATCAACAGTAGGATAGGTCAGAGAGCAGTATACACAGCCACCCCGACCTTGGCAAGAAGGTTGATGAAGGGAGATCAAGACTCCCGTGTGGTGGCCGACATGCCGCAGCACATTGAAGAGCATAGGTCGAACCTAGTTTTGTCCCCATACAAGCACCGAAACGTGTGGTTTCTATGCATAGCAGACCTCAGAAACTGCGACGTCCGGTTGTTGTGCTGCAACAATGCCGAAGTGCCACACTCTGGGGGTATTTTCTGCCGCCCGGAGGACGCAAAGCTGAGACTCTTGCCGCTGCATCTGCAACGGGCCATAAAGCGTGGAAGCCAACGTCACCAAGGACCTTGGAACTTCTTCACTATCCGAGACCTCCCCGCACAGATAGAAGAGGGGAGTGGAAACAACGCTATTGCCATCCTGGGTGCAATTGAGGCTCTCAACACATTTGGAAACTTGGGAGTCCTCAAAGGCACGTCCTTCTATCAACGCCGGAGAATTTACGCCATGTTGCTAATCAAGGACAAGCGTTATTTCCGAGATGAAGGGGTACCGGAGCAGCTGCTGGACAGTGAGCTGGATGAAAACCCTTCTCAGTCTAGCAGCCCCTCAAAAAAAGAAGAGGAAGTGGCAACCGTCACACATGGGGCAGGAAAGCAGTTGGCAGTCCTAAAGAAAGTGCATGGGACGGAGGACACTGCTTTGCCTGAAGCTTCGGAAGGGCTGATCACAAATTTTGACCGCTTTTCGTGTGCAACTCTCACACAGGAGCAGGTCAACTTTATCCAGAAGAAGTTAGCTGATTCAACCCCATCGGTTGTTGCCTTTCAGGAAGGCAATGTCGTTGTAACATCCCTGACCTGGGTTATAAAATAACCCTAGATGTTTTGCCTAAATGTGTAATTAAATACTTGTGATTATTCCCTGGCATGTAATTAAGTTCCTCAGGAACATATACTTTCAATTTTGGTCCTTTTAAACAAAGTTGTAGTATTGTTTTGTAATGCAGGGACCTATGTGCAAATTATCCAGTTAAGGGGTTTAACTTGAAATGTTCACAGGTTAAGATGTTCTTCTGGTAATGAGACATCATATGAGTGAAAATGATGAGGTATGATGGATTTCCCAAGCTTGGGCATCAAGATGCAGCTTGAGGAATAATCCTTGTGCTTAAAACCCTAATTTTGGAATAAAGTGCAATTTACCCAAATTATGGGGTGGAAATTGCAAAATACACCTTATAGATCACCTTTTATGACTCTTGACATCATTTAGAGTAGAAATGATGTAAGGGGAACATTAATGAGTAACCAAATAAGAAAAATGATCCTTGTGCATAAAATTCACCTAGTATGAGAATGTAGACCTTTCATATATGTACTCTAGTTGAAAGTTGGTTTTCTTTACCCTTAGATCTTGAGTTTTGATGAGCTTTACATAAGTTTAGATAGCTTGGGCGTGCCTTAGAAACAAGGAGGGACTTAGATGAGAAATTCATGTTTTAGAGGTCCTCATGATAGAAAATAGCCTAAACTATATAAGCCTTCACCCTTGCAAACCCAACTAAACGTATCCTTTATCCTCTTCATTTCTCATCTTCCTCAACCGACCAAGGCAAAGCTCTAGAGATCAGGGAGACGACCAACTAGTACTAAGGTGAGTAGGAACCATCTTCTAGCTCGAATTCTTGGAGGAATTCTTCTTAAAAGGGTGGTTCTATGGTTAACTCACTTAGATTCTTTGTTCTAGCCGACCATCCCCATCTTTTCCTTGGAGAATCACCTCTGGCCGACTTGTGGAGCTCAAGACGCCATTAGAGGCTTGAAGCTTGGAAGCTTGGAGTTCTAGGAACAACGTTTGAGGTGGGTTTTATAACTCTAAACTCTTTGCTTTATATTGCTTATCTTTGTTCTTGTAAAGTATACTTAGTTCTTCTTCTACCTCCCTTCTTCCTTGCACTTTTGCAAGCAAAACGGTGGAGTAACTGACCTGAACAGAGGTTGAAGATGATGGGCATGAATTCCTAGGTAACTTTATCAAACGACCCTGGACCCTTTTGGTCCAAACGGTTGCAAACCGTTTGAAATCAAACAGTCTCAAACCGTTTGATCTCAAACGATCTTACAAGACCATTTGGATTGAAACGGTCTCAAGACCGTTTGATAAGGTTGACCAAGGGACGACCATTTGAGGGTATGTTGGTAACTTATTGAATTTCATTCCTACAAAGAATCATAATCTAATTCTTAACCAATTGAGAGTTGAAGGCACTTCAACACCCTAACCCTAATCGGGCTGAAATTGCTGATTTCTAGTATAGATCTTGTTGAGTTTTGGGTTGAAGGACCCAAACAGTCTCAAGACCGTTTTGTGACAACCCAAGACAGTTTGGAGGTCTAGGGTTGAGGTAATTGGATGGTTTGAGGGTCCAATTACAATAAGTTGAGGAATTGATAAAAATGATGATTTTAGACCTATTTAGGGTTCAACCCTTATCCAACTGACTTGGGTTTTGGTCAAACTTTGGGCAAATGGTCTCAAGACCGTTTGGAGGTCATCCAAATGATCTCAAGACCGTTTGGGCCAAGTTTGGGCCCAATTGGAGGCCAATTGATAGGTTCAACCTTGATTTGATTCACATTGTTGAACATTGATGTTTATCCGATTGAAACCCTAATTGAGATGGATTTAACCCTAATTGGCTTTCAATTGAGGGTCAATTTAGTGTCCAATTGATTAAGGCTCATCCTAATTAACTCAATTTGTAAGTGGTTAACATGGATTTGGATAAGTGAGGGCTTCAACATACATAACCATAATCGATTGTAACTTTTGAACCTTGTTTGAGGTCCAAACGGTTTGAGCCCATTTAGACCGTTTGGATCCAAACGGTCTCAAGACCGTTTGAGGCCAAATGGTCTCAAGGCCATTTGGGGCCAAACGGTCTCAAGACCGTTTGGGCTCAAACAATATCAAGATCGTTTGGACCAATCGATCTCAAGAACGTTTTGATCAAACAGTTTCAAACCGCATAAGCTTCAAACGGTTTGAAAGTCAACTCTCCCCAAACGGTCAACACACTCAAACGGTCTCAAGACCGTTTGAGGTCAAACGGTCTCAAGACCGTTTGAGGTCAAACAGTCTCAAGACCGTTTGGTGGTTGAAGGTTGAAACCGTTTGAAGGTTTTCAAGGTTGTTTATACTTAATCACTTAAAGGTATAAATGGTTCAATGGTGATCTAATCTAAACCCTAATGGTAACCTAGGACATTAAGGGACTAGGTGACTAATGAATTGACCCATAATGATGATCAATGGGTAATTTACCAAAATTCCCTTGAGGGGTTCAATTGAGTAATATCTTGTTCTAATCAAACCCTAATCACTTGATAATGGTGATTTGGCTTATGTTAGTCAATGAGGACTTAACCTAACCTAATCTAGAGTGGTGTAATCACCATATACTAGTAAGAGGAGCGGGAAAGTACCATTTATGGTGGAAACTCAAGTAAAGTACCATCAAAACATATGAATGTGCATGATTAGGACATGATCCACCTATGAGAGATCATGGAAACCCTAGTTATGATAGTTGATGAATCTTAATCTTATCTAAGGGCTTTAATGATGATGTGTCTCATACATGATGATGTTATGAGTTCATTTCACCATGAGGTGAATAGTAAACCCTAATTCTAGGGTGATGACGTGTAATGTGAATAGTAAACCCTAATTGATGAAAATCAGGGAACCTAACTCTTGTAAGAGTAGGAAGGTACAACTTCTTTAAAATGAATTGTTTACTGTTATCAGTTGAATTAACCATGCAGGTTCTTATGGGAAGATAATCATATCCAGGTAAGGATGATGATACCATATTCATTGAAAGCATGATTATTAGCTTTATGAATAGTGAAATACCTTGTTGCCTAGTAAGTGGCATCTAATGAGATTGTTAGGCTGCGAGAGCCATGAGTATCATCAAAGTCATGCTTAACAGATGACTTGTGATGAAATGATTGAGAAATGATAATTGATGTGAGTTAGACTTGTTACATTTAAGTATTCTACTTTCATAACTGCTATGCTAATGATTAATGTTTGAGAACATGTATGATGTTAAAAGAATACTGAAATGTACCTAACTAATCAAGTATAATCATACCATGTAGAGCCCTGATCATAGATCCATCATTGTCAGAAAGCAAAATGATGGGGAAACAAGTTTTCCTAAGGGAACTCCTGGATCGCATACTTTTGAGTATGTGGGGGAATATGGATGTGTAAATCCTTACATCCTAGTGTAGGAATTGATGTAGATGTATCTTAATCCATCAACCCTTCACTATATGTTTATGTTGCAGCACAATTCTCTCAAGGAAATCCTTATACCGCATTGATTAGAGATAAACAAGAACTCTCTCGATGACGAAGAGAGTACAAAATGCCACTGTAACTCTAAAAATAGCGAAGTACCAGATTACCCTGGTGAGCTATATTAGCAGAGACACAAGATGTCCTGCAAGTTATCCTCACTCTGACTGAGGAAGATGAGGTCATAAGAATCCGACTCTTTTGATGACCTAGGTATGATACCGATGCGACTTAACAAGTGATCGGTTGGAGTATGAGCGGTATACCTCATCTCCACAGGGCATAATAATGTTTGTAAAACATAATCAACAACATAGTATATCTGTTAGGATTAACTACGAGATACTTGATTGATGTTACACTGTATAGTACACATGTTCTTCATATTTCTTAAATGATGAACTTCTGCTTATTACCAAACTGTTGTTGAATACTTTGAGAAGCTCTTATTGCTTATGATGTTCTTTGAATTGCTATATAAAGCTTCTAGTGGAGAGTTATATCTCCCGCTGGGACAATTATTTAAAATTGTCTCACCCCGTAGACTTCAACTTTTTAGGTGGTCGTCGAAGACGGAGGAACCAGCCTACAGGTGACCAAAACCAGCAGCAACATCACCAGGAGCAGTAGTGAATCTCAGGTGGAGATACTGACTGCTGAGTTATGTAGTTAGATAGTGCTATGTCGTCTTTGTACTCTCAGGTCCTAGGAGTTAGTGTCTGAGATTTTGGTTTTGACTCTTGAGATTTTTGTATCATGTTGTGTATAATTACTCAAGAAGTAATTCAACAAAGATGTAAACAGTTTATCTCCTTTTTATGAAAGAAGTTTATGGTTTCAAGCTCTTATCTCAAAAAGTTTTTAATTTTCTATGATTTTTGTCTTCCGCTGTTAATCGAATGCTTCCGCTGAGTTTAAATCGTATTTATATCGTGGTTTGGAGATCGGAGCCCACAATTAAGTGGTATCAGAGCTCTAGGTTTGCTGAGTCTACAGAGACATAGGACTTAGGATGTCGAGTCTATCCTTAGTGTTTCTTCCTTATCTAATAGAATCTTCTGCTCCTCAAGAGAGGAAGATATATAAGGATGTCTGAGCCACATGAGGAGTACGTGGCGGAGAGTAGTATTGTTGCACCTCGGGAAGGTGCAAGGGTCCTAGAAATAGAACAACCTGTACCTGAGCCACCCAGGGAGCCACCACAGTTTGACCCAGCCGATATGGACAACCCAGCTGTTCAAACTATGTTCGGGCAGTTTATGACCGCCATGAAACACATCACCGACAGGATGCCTATGCCTGCACCTAGGGTACCTGTCCATCCTGAAGGACAAGGTATCCGTAAGACGTTCGAGCGACTTCGTCGTTTTGGAGCTACCGAATACTTTGGGACAGCTGACCCCACAGATGCCGATCTGTGGTTAAGAGAGTTCGAGAAAGCCTTCAGAATCTTGAACATCCCTGAAGCTGAGAAGGTTAGACACGCTGTCTATCTTCTCAAAGGAAGTGCTGGACACTGGTGGAACATGGAAGAGCAGAAGAGGCATGGAATAGAGATCTCGTAGGAAGACTTTCATCGGGAATTTGTCCTCAGATATTTTCCAAAGACCTTCCTGGATGAGAAGATCTCTCAATTCGAGAGATTAAGGCAGGGCATGATGAACGTTAGCGAGTACGAAGCTAAGTTCATGGAGTTGCTGCAGTTCTGTCCGCACATGGCTGCCACAGAAGAGGTGTGGTCCAGACCAACGCTATTGCCGTGATGTACAACTGATATCAACGTACTAGGGATTCATCGTGTTTCGTATAAATAAAAGTGTTCGTTCTAGATAAGATGGGGTTGGGTTGTCATCCGAAAATCTTGGATCAGTGTTAAGTTCAAACAGAACAAGAATATATGGAAACCGTTATAGAGTTTGAAGACTACTAGGATAAGAAACTCTGGTGTGTTTTAGTTACTTTTCATCTTTATTCATTGAAAGGACTATATCTCGATCCAGGTATGGCAGAAGCCGTGTGCTACACTTGGGCAACATTGTTTCAGGAAGTGGGGGAGGAGAGAACACTAAGCCCTTATTTGGTTCGGGATTAAATCCGGTTTAGACCGTGCCCTTTTCTGCAACGTCAGCCTAACCTGATCGGTGTTGAGATAGATTTGTGTTTGGTTGCAAGAGACAAAATGGACCCCGTTTGAGACTCTCTATCCTGGAAATTTTGACCATCTCGGTCCTACTCCTGGCAGGATTTGGAAATTAAATCATGTTAAGCATTGTCCTATTAGTGTGGCGACCTGTAACTCCTCGCTCCATCTCCCTCGACTACTGGCTCACTCGCGTTGTCTCCTCTCTATAGTCGAAATGTGACGTAAAGCCCAAGAGGAGAACCGGTCCAAATGATCGACCTATTGGGTGGAGACCCCCTTGGACTTTATCTATTTCCCTTTGATATCACATACTACCAATGTAGGACTATTCCTTTTTACTCGTAGCAAATCCCCCAACTTAAGGTCTCATGTCTCGGCGGACCACCGACCCAACCGAACGTTGCAGACCCGTCAGGCCTAATCATAGGATCCACCAAAGGCAGCCTACCCTAGATCCTAAGGCAGACTCTACACCTCCCATGACAGCCCACCGGGCCCCATGACAAAGCCACTTTAGCAACCCATTCAGCCAAAGTGTACCCAATCAGACCATAAATGGGTTAGGCTCTGATATCATTTGTAAGGTCCAAGAGGAGAATCAGCCCAAAAGATCGACCTATTGGGTGGAGAGCCCCTTTGACTTTATCTATTGCCCTTTGGTATCCCATACTACCAATGTGAGACTATTCCTTTTTACTCATAACAACAGCCCATTGGACTTTATCTATTGCCCTTTGGTATCTCATACTACCAATGTGGGACTATTCCTTTTTACTCGTAACATGTGATTCCTTTCCTAGGGTTGCAGCCAGTTGTCACATCAAATGTTTATTCTGCTCGCAATGATTGTTGATAGTCGATGAAGACTTGTCACTTTCCTTCCTGATTGCAATGCCAACCCCCCTTTGCTAGGGTTTCCTTGAAAGCATTATGTGATTGGGGGGTCATAGGAACCGAAAAGGTAGATTAGCCCAGATTTTCTTTATTCATCTTTGATTCTTGCATTACCTTTTGGCCACTGGTTCAATACCTCATCAAGCAATATCAGGCCTCAGAACCCTAGCTTCTATCAGGGGTTGGTGACATCCTTAAAATTGAAGGTTATGTTGACCAAGTTGATAACCCAATAATTCCCCACCGTAATTCACATTCTCTCTCTAATTGTAGAGCCTGATCCTACATCCTTTGAGATCCTCTATATTTTGGAGAGGTAAGAAGACCTCTTCTACCAACTCCTGACCTTGGTTTACATCTCAAAAATTAGTTTTTTATTGGTCGTCTATGTCTATGTTTATTAACATCATCTTTTTCTTCTTCTACATCCATCTTGAATCACTCTTATGGCGTCGTGGTGGATTATATGTGTTCCTTCTCTCCTTATCATACGTCCAATACAAGTATTAAATCTCACCGTGAAAGCTTCTTCCCTTTTTGTTTAAAATCGACTCAATTTCTCTCTACTTTGTCAAAATTGGGGTTTCCAATGTTATTTTTGTAATATCTGAGTCATATAACACGGATTTGATGTTGAATAATATCCATGTAATCGTGCTTGTCTAATGTGATTTGTATAAAGTCACCCAACATGGTGCATTTCTTGAATATTATGTATTGTTGTATCCATCATTCTTGAACAATATTTTGTAAATATTGATTGAGTATCGATGTATGTAGTTTTATTCTCTACATTACTCATTGGAATGATTTTCCAAAGACATATAGCACTCATATACAACATGGTGAATATGGTCATGCTTGAATGAAGTCATCCACTTTTCTCTAATGTTAATGTTGCAATTTTACATCTATTTTTTCATAGACAAATAAATCTTATGATGCATGATTCTTGATCCAATGCTCTGCTTTACTTTGCCCAATATGATCAGTTACTGAAATGTATCCATTCTCATTCCCCATTTGATTTCCCAATTTTCCTAGTACCACATCCATTGTATGATTTATGTGTGAAACCATCCCATAGATTATGTTTGAATCCAACCCATTTTTTATTTCCCTTTTTTCCTTTCCATTCTATCTATTTTTATTTCCTCTTTCAGTTTCCACTTTATCCTAGTACCAATGCCTTTTTCCAAGACATATCTTTAAAACTAACCCATGACGTCTTTGAATCCAACCCAAATAAATTTCCTAATTCCTTTACCCTCCATTCATTCTCATTACCCCCATTTCCTCCACCCTATATCCTAGTAACAAAGCTTTTTTCATTGAGTAAGTTTCTGAATCCAATCGATTATAGATGTCTTAATCCAATCAGATTGTATTTTCCCCTCTCAATTGTTTTATTATTGTTGACCAAGATTTTTTAAGTACTAGAAAAAAATGTGGTATAGGGTGTGATCTCAATTTGGTATGACCAAAATGTTTAATTAAACTTATCCCTAAATAGGGAATGATTTGCATAGTGTATGCCATATCATAAACATACTATCCATGTTTAATACATGTACAAATTCCTTATAATGATCCCGTGATAGGACATACGGTTATGCTTTACTCATTTCATTCCAAGTTAACTCATGGCTTTGACATTATGATTGAATATTATGCACCCACACCAAATGTTTCATTTACAATGTTCACGACCATATTGTTTAATTAGACCTATCCCTAAATAGGGTATGTTTCACATTTGGTACAACTTTACATGAGCATTTTTCCAATTTAGGACATGTCATTACAATTTGCACATTCTTTTCCAAAAAATTCATGACTTTGATTGTTCAAACTGAATATCATTTTAACTCGATTAGTATAGTATCATTGCCCAGACATTGTTAGTATACTTGTGGAAGTGTGACAACTTGGATTTTCTCTCTCCTCCATGGTACTCTTTCTCTCCCATCTAGTGGTCTCTTACTCAATCAAATGTCCACTTTGTAGTAAAAATGTGATGATGATATTTTTTTGGTGACCTCAATGATCCATTTCACAATATGTGACATCAAAATTCAAATCAATCTAATGTCATTCTTGAAAACAACCCTCTCTTGCAACTATTTTTATACATCCCTAATGTGACTCTCTTGAAATATAATGTACATTAAGTTGTAGTGGGTTCAAATTTTGAATCCAATAACACCAAAATCACATCTTTTGGACCTATGAAACTCTAGATATGGTGTTTTAAAGATTTTATGTTTTAATCTTTCTCTTTATGTGTTTTATGTTGTATTGGGCCGATTTTGGTTGCTCTAGGCCCAAATGAACTTTGTGGCCAAATGACTTGTTCCCTCCTCCCCTTCTGCTTTCTGGAAACCACCGAACGGTAGGGAATGAGCTTCCCCGCCTCCACCCAGATTAGGTAACAGATGACACAAACCTAGTTTGCTCCTTATATACCCCCTCCCTTGATTTCCCTTCTGCCTTTTGCCCAGTCTTCTCGTGTCACCAACTTTCCTTCCCCCTCCTTTGTTCTTTATTTTGCTCAATGGTGCATGGTTGAAGCATGCTGCCGCCAGTCGGGGGCTTTTGGGGAGCTCACCCACACTCTCCCCTTCTCCACCAATCAAGCCCAAGTGAGGAGGGCGGCGAACGATGGTGGTGTTCCCTACTCCAACCCCAGTCCTGTGCTTTTTCGGGATACTTCAAAGGAAGCAGTTGTCGGGATGATGGGGGCATCGTCCCCTATCTTTCCTCTGTTCCTGCGTGCGGAACAGGGGGGTCGCGTGCAGACTGCAGAAGGGGGGCGATGGGCGGACAACCCTCCCTAGCATGGGCTCATAGGCGGGGTAGGGTAGGGTAGGGTAGGACCTTCGATCCCTCATCCAGCAGTGACCTCGTGGGTAGCATGGGCCAGCGGTGAGGAGCTGTGATGGTGAGCGGCTGATGGCTGGTGTTACAACCCCAATTTTTGGGTTCCTTTGGTGAGGAATGTAATTTCTCACATTAAAGATATTGTAACAAATAATGATATAATTTGTTTTTAATAAATGGATTTTGTTTCCAATAGCCTTGATGATTGTGTTGTGGGCTTTATTGGCTATTGGGCCCAATAAAAAAGAAATTCAATTAATAAATGAATAATTGAGTTTTTGAGAAAAGAGAGATGTGGAAACCTCTGGAAGGCAAAAGAATGTAATCCAAAAGGTGGATTTCGTGCCACATGGGTTCCTTGGGTCCCAAGGAGTCCAAAGTTGCAAAAATAATGCAATCAGAAAAGAAAAGATCAATTAAAGTATTTCTTCATTAAGAAAGAAATTGAAAACAATGGTAAAAAGTGGAAAAACAAGTGAAAAGAGGTATAATTGAGTGATCCTTTGTGGATTTTCGTACCCCAAGGATTCCTAATTATAAAAGGAATATCAATGAGGGAAATAAAAAGGAAAATAAAGAGAAATCCTCAAAAAGAGATATTTTAATAAGAATAAAACAAGATAATGAAGAATAATGTATTTAGATGCATCTAGAAGGATAATGAATATCCAATAAAAAGGATTTCAAAATAATGGAGTGTCTTGGGATCCAAGGAGTCCCAATAAAGAGGAAAGAAAGAGAAAATACCAAATTTTCAAAATAAAAGGATAATGTGATACATTATTAATGAATTATGAGGTATTGTTAAAAAGTAAGTAATTACTATTAAAAGAAATATAATTTCATGCCTATGGGTTAGAAGGCAAGTATAAAAGAGATTAAGTAAGAGGATTTTCGAATCCCTAATTATCCAAGAGATATGTATTATTAAAGGATTAAGTTAGGAGAGAGAATCTCGCTTCCTAATGAAGGAACTTGGGTTCCTATTAGGAAAAGGATTTATTCCTTCGTGGGGAAGCATGATGGGGCATGGCTACCCTCCTCTATAAAAGGGTAAACCTCTTGGACAAACCCAAGCAGATTCCATGCATCTCTCTCCTCTCTGTCTTCTTTTTCATGAGAACCCTAGCGAGGATGGTGGTTTGAATCCTAGAGCAATACGAAGACATGGGGGAATTTCGACAGAAGCATGCTACTCTCATGATGTTAAGGGGAAGCTCGTTGGATTTCCCTTCTCCCTTGCTTGAACGACGCAGCAGCAACAAGGCTACTTAGACGGCCGTACCTTGTAGGCCCGCTCACGCCGAACCGGCCGCCATGGCACGGGATGAAGACGCCCAGAGGAGCGTAGAGGGCCTACAAAGGTCGGGGAAGGACCGACCATGGAGTTCGGGTCCAAAATGAGGAGCAAGAGCAGCCCTCTGGACTGCGCTCGACGGCTAGGGCGGTAGCTGTCGGGTTGCTCAAGGTTGAAGAAGCAAGGAGATTCATTGGACAGTTATACCCCTCCATGGGATGAAGGACCAGTTACTTAACCAAGGGTAGAAACGTAATTGAGTTATGTTTCCCAAAAGCTAACGTTGCATGGCAAGGGTGACGTGGCGCTCCCAGATTGGCTCAAGTAAGTGAATTTCATTAAATTCATAACTTTTTAACGGTAGCTCGGTTGGGGACATATAATACATGAATCTTGCTCAGAATAATGAGGGTAATCTAATAAAAATATATTTAGAAGCTAATTCCTCTTGTAATTTGAAATGTAATGGAAGATAGAAACTTTAATACTTTAATGTTTAAAGAACCCTATTTTGAGATGAATAATATATTTATATGGGATTAATGGCTGATTAAAGTTGGTATTAACCTGTTAATTGTAAAATTCTACTTTAAACACAAAAAGGATAAACTTTGCACATAATCCATTTAATTTAGAGTTTATGTGCATAAATTGGCTTTAATGGGCCTTGAAACCCTAATGTTGGTAATTAGGACTACTAAAGGCTTTAATTATTCGATTTCATTTATAGAACTGAGTTTTCATGATTATAAGCTATTTCGAGCATTAAAGTTTCTAATTTGTGGATAAATACCCTTAATGTGGAAATTAGGGTTTCCTAGTAGATGAAAGGTAGAATTAATGATAAATAATGTTCATATGTGAATTAGACCATAATGAATTATGAGTTGTTAATACGAAAGAAACTAAAGGTGATATTTGAGTCTAATGACATTGAAATAACTTAAAAGGATAAAAATGGTAGTTTTGGTATAAAGAGAAATAATAGACTTTAATTGGGTTTATGATGTTGAAATTAGGGTTTATGAACTAAGGGAGCATTAAATATGATAACAACATTATGGAGGCAAAAACCCTAATAAAACCCTAAAGTGATCTAGGAAGCCTAAGGTGGAATCCAAGTCTAGTTTTAGAATGTTTTGGATAAACTATAACGCTTGGATCCCATGCATTAATTTTAGGATATTGTTGATTGCATGTTGCTTGTTCTTTATCCTTATTGCTTGGACAATCAATTTGCTCTGGATCAGGTATGTGGTTAATTATGAATAACCGCCTTAGTTTCCCGAGGATTTTCCGGATGGTTAATCACATTGAATGCAAATTATCAGTTTGGATGTTCATACTTGCAAATCATAAAGTCACTATGATTATCACATTAAGAATAGAAGTATGTATTCTCGCACCTACATGCCTCCCTGATGGATGACGCCAAAGGTCTGGCCTAGATGGGTAGACCAATGGGCACCATGAGTGGTGACCCTAGGTACCAAGCTCAGGAATGAGAAGGTGGCCTATGATATTGCATGACTAGTGGGAACTATGAGTGGTGACCCCCAAGCACCACACTCGGGATTGAGAAGGTGGCCTTAAGTCATTGGAAAAAGAAACCCTAAGGTGGGTATGCCAGGGTTAGGGAAAAAGTGGTGGAGAATGTCATACTAAAAAGTGTAAATTGGCTTGTTAATTGACTTGATTGTAATAATTATATTGTTATCCATATGTGCAAACTTTTCGTTGCCTCCACATATCGGCATATTTCGATATGCTGACTGACGTTTTAGGTGTAACCCTAAAAAGCACAAATAGTAAAGTGACACAACGTGAAACTGAGAAATAAAGTGCAAGGAGGATTAGATAGAGTAATTCAAGCTGTAGATAGATAGTTTTCCAAAGTTTTATAAAGGTAAGAAAAGTTTTAATTTTCTACCAGATTTCAGTTTAGTTAGTAGAATTTCATAATTATTATTGATTATTTGTCGAACCTGTGATATGGGTTATTGGTTAACGGCTCTGACCCTTCGGTCTCCCTTAATTGGGGGTTACCGGGAGGTGGGGTCATTACAATAGGTATCAGAGCATAGGTTACTCACTTAATCTTTAATAATTATTAAAATTTACAAGCTCCATAGAACCCAAGGGAATTATTAGAGGATTATCTGAAAGACGGAGGTGTCTAGAAAAGGATCATGACCGGAGGCTGGCAATATTTTCCTCTGCACCGCTAGTCAGAATACGAGGACTCCCGGATCCGTGTGACTGCCTGGCCAATGTCTTAGGGTATGATTCGAAATAATATACCTTTAGGACTCTCTCATCTTGTTCATCCCTTCTCAACTCAAATTCTGTTAAGGACCTTAAGGATTAGGGTTTCCTCTCTTCTCCTCTCCCTCTTGAGGTATGGGTAAGGTTGATAAGGATTAAGGAATCCTCCACCAAATTAATAAAAAGCATGTAAATAAGATGTCATGGACATAAGCTTAATTGAGTAAGCGTAAAGGAATAGATACATGCTTAGGTCGTATGACACAAGTTGTCATCGCGCTCAGGAGAGACCTGAGGATAGACCTCCTTGGCAGGAGGATGAGTAGAGAGAGTTAGTCTTGGTGGTAGATACCTCCATTAAAAGTAGATACCTAGCACATCCTTTAAGGATGATGTTAAACCTATGTGAAGGTTAGAGAGTGAGATGACATGAAGAGTTAGATGTTATGGTAGACCAAGTGTTTGGATAGACATGCCTTGGATGCCATATGAGCCATGCGAAGTTGGTGACTGAGTACCTTTGGCAACCCAACCCTGGGAAGGGTCGTGCATGTTTGAGCGAAGGATAGCTCCTTCATGAACGGGGTTAGAGAAGAACCTATAGAAACCTTATGGGATGTTGCAAGAAGGATATAGCTTGCACCCAGATTACGTCAGTAGTGCTGACAGTAGGATGAAACCCTTGACAAGGAATCATAATGGATGGCTTATGAGATAAGCATAAAGGGTTGTGGATACTCTTGAGTAAACATAAGTTCGAGCATAGGCTTCACTTAGGTAGGGGAATTCTTATGAGATTGATCCTTCATGAAGAAAGGACCTCTTATAGAGAGGTTGGTTGTAGGATTAGCTCTAGAGAGAGAGCAGACCGGAGGCAAGAAGGTAGGAAGCCTAAAACCCCGAAACTTGAGGAACAGTGGGAGTTGAGGATGATGAGACCTAAGTGGATGATAGTGGTTACCGTATGCTTGACCCTTGGAGGCTGATGATGTCTTGGTTTCCATGAGAGGAACCAAACCCTAGAGAGAGGATGAGTCTGCTGGTACCTCTATGCCTATGGTATAGGTGTTTACCTCCTGAGATAGGAAGAAGAGTTTCTTAGAATTAGAGAGGTCTAGTAGTAGGATGTAAGGCCTTATACCTAGTTGGTTGTCCTGGAAGAGGACTCAACTCTGATGTGTTGCTCGAGTAGAAGGATAATGGAAGTACATGGCATATCTTGGACGTGCTTGATTTGTGGTTAAGATAGTGAGCATGTAGTTGGACACCCGAAGGTGAACCTAGGGTTCCTAGGCCTAAGAGGGGAAGCAGTGTATCCGATACTCATGATGAGATTTGAGTCTCTATAGTTTCGAGCATGATACTCCATATGTGTAGAGGTAAAGGAAACCCATTAAGTTAAGGGTATGTTTGATGAAACCCTCACAACTAAGTTGATTTAATGTTGAGGAAAGAGAACAAGTATGACCTAGCATGGTTTAATAGGTTATATGTATTGAAAGATCTAGAGGGGGGTGAATAGAGATTTTAGTACTTTAAAATTCAATTAAAAACTTAAAGTAAGGATGGAGGAGGAAACAAGGAAGACACTTCAATTTAGAGTGGTTCCAACCTTAGAATCAAAGGTTTTCAGTCCACTACCCAATTATTTCCAATTGGAAATTTGAAAGTGATTTATATTATTTACCTCGCAAAGATGTTACAACAAAATGGTCCATTTGAGATGGATTGGTGGAGATGGTTGTGTTTAGACTTGCCCCTCAGGATAACATGATGTGTAATGTGTTCCATGAGTCAAATCTAGAGCACTATGTGAGGTACCCAAGCCATGTGTTGAGCCATGAACTTGTTCAGCTTTTGAGAGGCTAAAATGTCCTGAGTCACCTATGATGGTATGATATACCAAGGTCAGAAAGAACTCAGATGGAAGAATATGAGATGATGAAGGTTCTTGGAAAGCACCATGGAAAGGGTGATGCCACATGGGAGCCCTGATGGATGTATGAAAGGCTTATCCTGATGCCACATTATTGTTTGCTTGATGGAATTTTGAGGGAAAAATTCTTATAAGAGGGGAAGGATGTTTCAACCCCAATTTTTGGGTTCCTTTGGTGAGGAATGTAATTTCTCACATTAAAGATATTGGAACAAATAATGATATAATTTGTTTTGAATAAATGGATTTTGTTTACAATAGCCTTGATGATTGTGTTGTGGGCTTTATTGGCTATTGGGCCCAATAACAAGGAAATTCAATTAATAAATGAATAATTGCGTTTTTGAGAAAAGAGAGATGTGGAAACCTTTGGAAGGCAAAAGAATGTAATCCAAAAGGTGGATTTTGTGCCAAATGGGTTCCTTGGGTCCCAAGGAGTCCAAAGTTGCAAAAATAATGCAATAAGAAAAGAAAAGATCAATTAAAGTATTTCTTTATTAAGAAGGAAATTGAAAACAACGGTAAAAAGTGGAAAAACAAGTGAAAAGAGGTATAATTGAGTGATCCTTTGTGGATTTTCGTACCCCAAGGATTCCTAATGATAAAAGTAATATCAATGAGGAAAATAAAAAGGAAAATAAAGAGAAATCCTCAAAAAGAGATATTTTAATAAGAATAAAACAAGATAATGAAGAATAATGCATTTAGATGCATCTAGAAGGATAATGAATATCCAATAAAAATTATTTCAAAATAATGGAGTGTCTTGGGATCCAAGGAGTCTCAATAAAGAGGAAAGAAAGAGAAAATACCAAATTTGCAAAATAAAAGGATAATGTGATACATTATTAATGAATTATGAGGTATTGTTAAAAAGAAAGTAATTTCTATTAAAGGAAATAGAATTTCATGCCTATGGGTTAGAAGGCAAGTATAAAAGAGATTAAGTAAGAGGATTTTCAAATCCCTAATTATCCAAGAGATATGGTTTATTAAAGGATTAAGTTAGCAGAGAGAATCTCACTTCCTAATGAAGGAACTTGGTTTCATATTAGGAAAAGGCTTTATTCCTTCGTCGGCAAGCATGCTGGGGCATGGCTACCCTCCTCTATAAAAGGGTAGACCCCTTGGATGAACCCAAGAAGATTCCATGGATCTCTCTCCTCTCCGTCTTCTTTTTCATGAGAACCCTAGCGAGGAGGGTGGTTTGAATCCTAGAGAAATATGAAGACGTGGGGGAGTTTTGATAGAAGCATGCTACTCTCATGATGTTAAGGGGAAGCTCGCTGGACTTCCCTTCTCCCTTGCTTGAACGACGCACCAGCAACAAGGCTGCTTGGATGACCGCACCTTGCAGGCCCGCTCATGTTGAACCGGTCGTCATGGCACGGGCTGAAGACGCCCAAAGGAGCGCAGAAGGCCTACAGAAGTCGGGGAAGGACCAGCCATGGAGTTCGGGTCAGAAACGAGGAGCAAGAGCAGCCCCTAGGGCTGCGCTCGATGGCTAGGGCGGCATCTGTCAGGTTGCTCAAGGTTGAAGAAGTAAGGAGATGCATTGGACGGTTATACCCCTCCACGGGCTGAAGGACGAGTTACTTAACCAAGGGTAGAAACGTTATTTAGTTATGTTTCCCAAAAGCTAACGTTGCATGGCAAGGGTGACGTGGCGCTCCCAGATTTTCTCAAGTAAGTGAATTTCATTAAATTCATAACATTTTAACTGTAGCTCGGTTGGGGACATATAATACATGAATCTTGCTCAGAATAATGAGGGGAATCTAATAAAAATATTGTTAGAAGCTAATTCCTCTTGTAATTTGAAAAGTAATGGAAGATAGAAACTTTAATACTTTAATGTTTAAAGAACCCTATTTTGAGATGAATAATATATTTATAAGGGATTAATGGACGATTAAAGTTGGTATTAACCTGTTAATTGTAAAAAGGTACTTTAAACACAAAAATGATGAACTTTGCACGTAATCCATTTAATTTAGAGTTTATGTGCATAAATAGGCTTTAATGGGCCTTGAAACCCTAATGTTGGTAATTAGGACTACTAAAGGCTTTAATTATTCAATTTCATGTATAGAACTGAGTTTTCATGATTATAAGCTATTTCGAGCATTAAAGTTCCTAATTTGTGGATAAATACCCTTAATGTGGAAATTAGGGTTTCCTAGTAGATGAAAGGTAGAATTAATGATAAATAACGTTCATATGTGAATTAAACCATAATGAATTATGAGTTGTTAATATGAAAGAAACTAAAGGTGATATTTGAGTCTAATGACCTTGAAATAACTTAAAAGGATAAAAATGGTAGTTTTGGTATACAAGAGAAATAATCAACTTTAATTGGGCTTATGATGTTGAAATTAGGGTTTATGAACTAAGAGAGCATTAAATATGATAAAAGCATTATGGAGGAAAAAACCCTAATAAAACCCTAAAGTGATCTAGGAAGCCTAAGGTGGAATCCCAGTCTAGTTTTAGAATGTTCTAGATAAACTATAATGCTTGGATCCCATGCATTAATTTCAAGATATTGTTGATTGCTTGTTGCTTGTTCTTTATCCTTATTGCTTGGACAATCAAGTTGCTCTGGATCAGGTATGTGGTTAATTATGAATAATCGCCTTAGTTTCCCGAGGATTTTTCAGATGGTTAATCACATTGAATGCAAATTATCAGTTTGGATGTTCATACTTGCAAATCATAAAGTCACTATGATTATCACATTAATAATAGAAGTATGTATTCTCACACCTACATGCCACCCTAATGGATGACGCCAAAGTTCAGGCCCAGATGGGTAGACCAATGGGCACCATGAGTGGTGAACCTAGGCACCAAGCTCGGGAATGAGAAAGTGGCCTATGATATTGCATGAATAGTGGGTACTATGAGTGGTGACCCCCAGGCACCAAGCTCGGGATTGAGAAGGTGGCCTTAAGTCATTAGCAAAATAAACCCTAAGGTGGGTATGCCAGGGTTAGGGCAAAAGCGGTGGAGAATGTCATACTGAAAAGTGTAAATTGGCTTGTTAATTAACTTGATTGTGATAATTATATTGTTATCCATATGTGCAAACTTTTGGTTGCCTCCACATACCGGCATATTTTGATATGCTGACCGACGTTTTATTTATCGGCATTTTAGGTGTACCCCTGAAAAGCACAAACAGTAAAGTGACACAACGTGAAACCAAGAAATAAAGTGTAAAGGAGAATTAGATAGAGTAATTCAAGCTGTGGATAGATAGTTTTCCAAAGTTTTATAAAGGTAAACAAAGTTTTAATTTTCTACTAGATTTCAGTTTAGTTTGTAGAATTTCATAATTATTATTGATTATTTGTCGAACCTGTGATCCAGGTTATTGGTTAATGACTCTGACCCTTCAGTCTCCCTTAATTGGGGGTTACCGGGAGGCAGGGTCATTACAGCTGGTGAGAAGACATCCGAAAAAGTTGGCTGCTTGGACTAAGTAGCCCAGTGATGATGGGCATAGGTGCACATCATGGACCACAGGATGGGAATCCACAGTTGCAGGTGGCGCACAAATGAAATGGTAACCCTCCTTTGGTTCTCTAAAGTTCTAGATATAAACTCTCAAAAATGATATCGTGCTCATACTAAGACCAAAACATACAAACCTACATACCAAATTGATCCTCTCGAAAAGATCTACAATATGAGAATAGTTTTAGACCCTAAAAATCTTTCTATATCTCAGTTTTGCCAAATATGTAATCTTTGACTTTTTGACCACTTTTAATTCATGATTATAATGAAGTTTTAATTTTTGATATGTTTATAGCCTCCTAAGAATCAATCAGTAACTCTTATGGTCTTGTGACCCTAATGAATGTCCTAATCATCCCAATTTCTCTTGAATGTCCCTAATTGCACAAGTGACATATATTTTGGATTATAATGATGTACCTTGCCCTAATTATATAATCATGCTCCTCGATGATATATAATCTTGAACCGACCATGAAATTAGTAAGTATAAACCTCTCCATGATTGTAATATCATCTGCTAGATCCCTATTTGCTATGTCTATTTCACATGACACTTATTGCATGTATGAGTGAATGTTGGTACCCCATGCTGGTGGTTTTATGCCTAGACCCTAGTGGACATCACCTTACCTTAAATGTGTTTCTTATGTCCTATTCTTGTTGATCTAAATCACCCCTTATGTTTGGTTCTATTTCATTGATGATCGTTGACCTTGATTACTCTATTATGAGTCTCATGGCATAATTTGAGCATGTGTCCTAAATCTCGTAATGTCCGCATGAAACCTCGAAATGATATGAAACTTGAACCACACTCTTATGATGACCCCTAAATCATTATGAGATCACTAATCATGTAATTAACCAACCTTGAACCCAACTTGGCCAAAATCCTAAAATGAAGATAATTAGGGTTAATGATGAGAATCTAATGTATATATGCAATCTTGTTCTTAATCAGGTTTGGCATGTGGCTAGATGGTGAAGGATATGTTAGGTTATGAAATCTCTGAATCAGGTATGGGCCTTATATAGTTATATGACTATCTCTTTCTTGCTTGAAAAGACATATATTGTATGCTTGTTTGTCTATTTGCTCAAATATTGCCATGTAGTATTGTTATGTCTTACTTGATGTTTGCCTCGTCAGTTTTATAATTGAACACACATATATATAGAACTCCATTATAATATTATTGATAAAGGGTTGGCTCTTGGCCATGGCCTTGAGGTCCCTCTCGTATAAAAGGGTTAGCTAATCTTGACCACCCATACGGATCCTTCTGATGGGAAGATGGTCAAAGGCCTTAAACATGTTTGATATTGTTGGTATAATGGAGTGATATGACATAAAATATGGTTTTACATTTTGTTAAACAATTAACATGTTTATTCTTGTTCGTTTCGTCTTGAAATCTTTTCAAATTATGCAAAGCTTATACATATATGTATCTTTCTGCCCCATACTCAACACCTCATGTGTTGACCCATTTCTCGTATTTTGTTTTTAGGTTTAGAGATAACTAGAAGGTTGATGGGCTTGGTGAGCTATTCTAGGTGTACTTGTTGTAAGATCCATATATAGTATACATGAGCAGACTTGTACAAAGTGACTCTTGAACATGTAATTCAAATCGTGTAATATAATAATGTTGCTTAATATATCTTGTTGATTGTTGAGACTGTGTTGGTGCCTTTATCTTGTTATTTGTTCATGTGTGCTAACCTTTATGCTTCCGCATGTCACCATTGATATCAGTTTAGTTCATGGGACCGGGATTCCAGTTCCATTGCAGGAAGTTAGTTGCAGCCTAACCTAATAGGCCAACTATTATCCAAGTTTAGGCCATGCACTCATTATGAAACTGATTGGTTGGATCCACACAACCCACTAGGTTTTTAGTACTTTTTGTGCCCACATCAACTGTTTCATTTATAGTGTGTTACGACCAAACTATTTAATTGGTTCTATCCCTAAACATGCTATGATTTCCTTTTGGTACGAATTGTCCTAAACATACTATAATTCTTAGTTAATGTACAAATTCTTTATTATGGTGTTGTTCTTGATTGATGTAAATCAGGTGTGGCAAATCTAGTACATGTCATTATGGTTTACTCATTTTACCAAACTAATTTATGGCTTTGATGTTCGGACCAAATATTATTTACTTTGAGTTACCTTAGTATTTTTGCCGAAGCATTGTCATGTACTAGACGCAAATGTTGAACATAGTTGTGGCTCGTATTTTTATCTAGACCATATACTATGACTAGTTTGAGACACTACCTCCATGTGTATCTAACTCAAAACCTAGTGCCATGTCTATTTGGGTATTGAGAAGGGGTTCAAAAAGTACAAAAACCATTTTTAATTAGTCATATCCTTAAAAATGGTATGATTTCCATTTGGTATGCCGTATCCTAAATAGGGTTAAAGAAATAGCATTTTTCTAATTATGACAAAACAAGAATGTTATATACCTAGCAAGAATGGTCAAAAGGTAGCCCCATGTTATGCACATTCACCATAGTTATGTGCCTTTGTCTATGGTCACAGAGGAATTGTTATAACATGGTTTTTCACATGTAATTATATAATTGAAATGCAATTATTTGAATAAAAAGGGCATATTGGAAATATGTTATGCTTTGTTTTGAAAGTATGGATATCTTTTGCAAAATTTCCCTTGTTGTGAATTTCTTGGTTTCTACAATTTTTGTTAATTCTATAATGGATATAAGGGAAAAAAAAGAAGAAAATCCAATATTAAGAAAAAGGCAAATATAATGGATAATAAGTAATATACTTATGAGAATTGTGTGGAATTCTCTAGAAAATGGTATGGATAATCGATAATGGTTATATTTCAATTTCACATGGTTCCTAATTAGAAAAGTCCTTCAAACAAAGGGTATAGAAAAGATAAGAAAGAGAACAGAACTAACTTAATGTTTAAATTATGACTTATAAGAGGAAGACTTCGATATTATGAAAATCAACTTTTTCTTTTGAGTTTTGGTCTCAAACCTTATCCAAAATTAGATTAAGTTATTAAGACCTTTCCTCAAAATTTGGGAATATAAGGAATTAAGGATTAAGAGATATGGAATTTTCTAGAATTCCTAAAGTGAGTGGTTTATAAAGGGATTGTATTAAATTCCACAAAAATAGTTACAAAATTGAATAAATCAATTTTCTCACGTGGCTTAAGGATGTTCGAATCACAGATCCAACGGTGATGCACTCATAACCTATCTTGACCTAGAAAGGAAATAGTGACCCAAACTGGTAATAAAATTAATGAATGAGAGAATAGGGAAACAAGCCCAATGGCTTCATGAGAACAGGATGAATCTACCTACCCCAAGTTTTACCTAGTTTTGAGGCTTCTAGGGGATTTTCCCAATCTAACATCCTAGAACTAACCATGCTGACATAGGAGGGTATAAATAGAGGACTCTGGTCCCTCTACAAGATAGCAAATAATCTCCACAACTTCGACTGAACCCTGTGATCATTCCTCCAGTCTCAATTTTCCTGTTGGTCTCATCCCTCACCTGGACCCTCTTCTTGCTTCCTTGTGGAAGATCCCCTATGTCATCCTAACGACTCTGACCATCATTATAGGAATTAAAAACCATATTGAGTTTGTAGGAGCGAGACGGAGGTGAAGGTGGTGTTTGTTCCTACACTGGTGCTCTAGATAGCAAAGTCAACATCGTCATTGACTACCTAGCCTTGCTCATAAGCAAGCAAAGGCTAAAGATGATTGGGTGGTGAATTACCCTTTTTCCCTCACCCCTCTTTAGTATAGGTAAGAACCTTATGGTCTTTTCCTCCTCCTTTTGTTGAGTCAAGTTTGTAGGAGCGAGACAGAGGTGAAGGTGGTGTTTGTTCCTACACTGGTGCTTTAGATAGTGAAGTCAACATCGTCGTTGACTACCCAGCCTTGCTCACAAGTGAGAAAAGACTAAAGATAATTGGGCAGTGAATTACCCTTTTGCCCTCGCCCCTTTTTAGTATAGGTAAGAACCTTATGGTCTTTTCCTCCACTTTTTGTTTAGTCAAGCACATGTCCACATAGGCAAGCCAATCCTAGGTGGTGTGAGCCCATTGGTCAGCCCAGTCTAGTTGGTAAGGATGGGACCTGACGCGTCGCCCAAGTGGCAACATGTGATTCTTCCACATATATTTAATTTGTAAAATTATAATAAATTATAAGAATGTCCAATGAATACAAGTAATATATGAATCTTACTCATAAAAATATGAGGAATGCAATAAAAATTTATGAGTCTTTAATTTTGTCTTTAGTACAAAAAGTATCCAAATATGCTATCTTTAATATGATAAATGCATTAAAGCCTAATTGCTAGGTTTTTTAATTATCTTAGTATGTTTAACTAACCTTAATAATCAAATATTGATCTTTTTTTATAAAAAGGACAACTTGGACGTAGTTTGAGATTAACAACCCATTGATTGATGAATTAGGGGTTCCTTGATATTAAAAGTACAAATAATGATAAGATTAGGGTTTGTAAACCAAAAGAGCTTGAAAAATGATAATTAGAATTTGGAAAGCTAAAACCATAATGAAACCATAAGGTCACCCTAAAACCCTAATTTGGACCCTAAGTCAGTCTTAATGATGAATTTTGGATAAAATAATATATGGGTATTATGTTTTAATTTTAGGGTAGTTGTTGGTTTGGTTGCTCTTGTTGCTTTGCTTAGACATCAAGTAACTACTAAGAAAGGTGTGTGGCTATGCCTAAGACTAACCACATTAGTTTTTTGTGTCTTTATTGAAGTTTTCCCGAATGGATTGAAAATACATCCTTTCTTGTTTATTTATTTCTTACAATCTATAAAGTTACTATGGATATCACATTATATGCTTATAACTTGCTCGAAGCCCTCATACCAACTTTGGAAGTATGAGAATAGAAAGAATAGTCATAGATATGACTTAGACCACACCACAAATTTAGAAAGTCATATGAGGTACCTAGATCCAGATTGAGAAGGTGGCCGACCAACATGGCACCAAGCTCTAGATTGAGAAGGTGGCCGAACGTCCATTGCAGGGACAAGACTCTAAAAGGGTATCCTAGAGGTAGAGTAAAAATGGGTTGAGAAGTTATAATGAAAATGTTAATTTTGATTATATAACAATAATTGTTACAAATATGTTATTATGGTTAGATGTGAATATTCTATTTCCTCCACATATCATTATAACTTGTTATACTAACTGAGTTTTATTTTGTTGATGTTTTAGGATACTACTGCTATCATATATACAAGTATGATGAGGAAAGGATATCCAAAGAGAAGGAACGAAAGGAAAATGTAAGTCTCCTAAACTAGATTAATGGTTAATTGTGCTTACTTTGTATAATGAGATGTTTTAATATCATATCACAAGTTTATATTTTCATTTTGGTTTAAATTGATCAATAATTGAACTATCTTGGAAAAAATGTGTTTGTTTTGGACTAGCTTGCAATTTACCCATAAAGTGGGGGTTATATTGCAAACTGTCACACAAAGAGAATGTTCTTTGTACTTTGGCATCATGAGAGAGAAGATGATGCCATGGGGTGCCTTGTATGAATTATGGATAATGGTGTGACATCACCATATGAGATTAGGGTTTGTAGGGTTTGCATAGTTGATAAGTGATTAAGATAGGGTTTGAGTGTTGCAACCCTACACCACTTGTGGTGAGGATCACGACTGAGACCCATGCATTAGATGCTATGTTCACAACTAAGACAACCTTGTGAGAGATGGGACGAAACACCTTGCCTTTTATTGTCTCGACCATGAACACATGAGACATAGTGTTTTCACCATGAAGTGCCTCAACTGAGATAAGAAGATGGTGATGTCTTGACCGATATAAGAGGACAACCTACCTAGTAGGTCGCAATGTTGTTGGATAAACATGACCTTGGATATTTGCATGTGAGTGGAGGAAAAATTATCTACTTGAAGGGCATGTGTCCCTATTATGACACCTCATACACCTCTACTTCTCTCCTCTTTGGGTATATAAACCATCCTCTTCACAAGCAAACAATATTTTTTAGCTCACAACTCTTTATTCTTCCTTTAGATTGCCTTGTATCTTGAAGAGAAAGGAAGGTCGGAACTTGGATCTTGGGCGGACGATCCATCTTCCTTTATTGGAGATCTTGAGCTAGATCAACACCTTGGTGGTGGTTTCATGGAGGAATCTTCTCCTAGTGATAGATATGACTCTTAATCACATTTCCTCTCTTCCGAAACATCCATTTTCTTCCTTGTTCTTGGTCATGAGTTGTGGACCATCCATGGTGGCCGTTTGAAAGGATGATTCTATCTCTTTTCCTATCTCTTTTGGGTTCGACTTTGGTCTGATTTCCTCCTTTCGTGAATTCCCTTGTGACCATGGTTTCGTCTTCCTTTTGGAGGAGATCTTTTTGCTAAAGTAGAAGCTTGGTCAAAGCTTTTAGAGATTGGAATCTTGGGATATGATTTTTCTCCAAAATGAGGTGTGTTTTACAACTCTTCCTACCTCTATTATGTGCATCTTAAGACTTATCTTAAACTATCTTCTATATGATTAGTTATACTTGAGCAAACAAGAAGTTTTGATTTGTTTTACACACACAAGAACCTCATTTTCCTATCCTTAAGTATATCTCTTTTGATGATCTTTCATCATCACATTTACAATTTGATGAACACTTTGAACTAGGGTGTTATTCACCCTGTTGATGTTTGGTTTACCCATCCATTACCATGTGCTTCAACCTTGGTTTAGATCTTCTATGGAGTGGTGCCGATGGTCAAGACAAACTCTAGGACTTCTATTGTAGTCGACACTCCTTGGTGGGGTGGTTTTGGTCGTAACACCCCCACCCTTAACCCTAGATGGTCGCTACTTATTAGCTTGGTCGCAATACAACATTGTTGTAGGATCAGACTTGGTTTCTGACTAACGTTGCGACTGAGATGACTAAGCCTAATGTTAACGATACTTGTTTAGTTAGTGTGTAGGCTGTAATAGGTTAGGTTTAGATTAGTTGTGGTTGAGACATGCTTATGATGGGTTATAATACTTGGATTGTGAATAATGTAATGACCTATTGTATGACTTGATCATGATTCTCTATTGTGTTACAGTCGTGACACACCTAGGGGATAGCGGTCACGACGCACTTTGTACCAATCGTGACGTCACGTTGCATGGCCCTAGTGTCACACTCTCAACACCATGTTGGTGTTTCCTTGTGTTGTGGTTGCAACTTTGTGTCTAGATAGTGTCCCGATTGTAACTAGGTGAAGACTATAGGCCATACTTTGGGATGTGTCTCGGTCGATACACATGGGTTGTTTCATGGTCTCTACACACCATACCTAGTCAGGTCGTGATGCCTCGTTGCTAAATAGGTCGACACTCATGTGTCAAGGGTGATCAAGACTCATGTGTTGAAGGTGATTAGGATACATACATGTACATATGGACATGGTCAATACCTAGGTTAATAGTTTTTCTAAAAGTGATGTGATTGAAATGGCTAATCATCTATATTAATGCTAAACTCTCCAACTATATGGGAGGTGATGAATTAGGGGTTTTATGGTGAGGTAATGTTATGGAAACCTAATTGGTTTTTCATTAACCCTAATCCTAATCTGATGATAACATGATAACTATACTCACTAAATTTGATGAATTGTTATTTCATGATAGTAATTTTTGTCTCCTACTTGTGCAACACTAACTTGTAGGTGAGATGAATGTTATAGCATCGGGAATGCTATGTTAATCCCAATGAATTACAATGTGATGATTATGAGTAATGTTGAGGTTTATTGTGATATTGAATGTGCAGGAATATATGAATTGGTCTAATGACCTAGCAAGTGCCTTGTGCATAAATTAAGGGATTAATATACCCATAGTGAAGTGATATTAGTGATGACATTGTGAATAAAAATATTACAAGTTCCATGTGATGATCAAACAAGTTCTCACTTAATACGTTTTATACCTTCTGTTTTTGCAACCTACCTTAATTTTGTAGAGTTTGTTTAGGGTTAATACATTGTAACTTGATTGATGCATTAAAATATACCCAATTGGCATATCTGATCAAGTGAAACCCTAATCATGTAGTTTCCCTATACCATAGATCCATCTTCAATGTCAATATTTATCTAGATGGTGAAACAAGTATCTCTTATGGAAAACTTGGATCCCATATTGTTGAAAATGTGGGTTATCAGTGAATATCGCTCCATGTATCCTTAAATTGTTAAAATAGTGGTATATTGTTTATTATTCAATGGCCATGCGTGAGCCTGTTCTCTACTGCTATGTCATGTACCAAGGCATACTAGTTGTTTTATAGGACCATAGATTTGACTATGAGTTGTTTTTTCTATAGGACTATAGTCGTGACTACAAGTTGTTGTGTTTAGAAGTATGACTATATGTCACTGCATTGCAGAATTGAACTGAACAAGTAGTGTTGCTGATCATCATGGAGTTTGTCTCTTCAATTGATCTTGTATGGTACTAATTTTAAGTTAGGAGTGGTCGGTTCTATTTGTGTGGTACTTCTTAAATCCTTAGGGCATAAAAATGGTTAAACAACTGTGTAGTATTTTTTTTAGAGTCAAATACAAATCACATTGGATGACCCCATGTATTATTTCTTGTACTTTTTAGTTTATAAAAGTTATACATGTTCTTCATATTCCTTTTAACAGTGCAAAATGTTCTACTATTGAGTTATAATTACTTAAATAGCTCAAATAATATTACCTACTTTATTTATAGCTCTTTGTAGTACTATGCTCATAATAGATGTTGGAAAAGTCATATCTCTCACTATGACATTTAGTCTCACCCGTTGGTTCCAAAACTTTATAGGTGGTCATGGACAAGGAGGTCGAGGTCATGGTGTAGGAGCAAAACATCAGAGTGAAAAATCGTTGTTAGAGGTTGGACAGACTACTAGTTAGAGTTTTGTAGTTGAAGTCCTCTGTGTTGTCCCCATACTCTCATGTCCTTGGGGAGATTTCATGTTTTATAGATCAAAATGTAGATTTTGGCTTTATTCCATGTTTTTATAAAAGTGTCATATATTGTTGTACACGTTGTATTATGTATAACAATGGTGGTTTAATAGTCTTGAACATGACATGTATTATCTTTCGAGTATATATATTGAATACAGTTGGCCTGAGTTGAAGACTTATTCATGAAATACTTCTACTTGAGATGTTTAGTTGTAAGTGGTTTTAATTTACCTTGTTTTGTGGTAATATTATGATTAGTAATAATTCCACACTTAGTTTTGAGTAATCTCATTCTATGTGGCGAAGGGCATCAAAAGCTTGTAGTATCAGATCTATAGGTTTGCTGAGTCTACAAGGACATAAGAATAGGGTTTGTGTCTATTCTAGTGTTCTCTAGTATATCTTATAGTCGCTTTTATTTATGTAGAAAAAGAAGAAGAAGAAAAGAAAAGATGTCTGGAGAACATGAAGAACATGTTGCGAAAAGTGATGTTGCTGCACAAGGAGGAGGTGCAAGGAGGCACGAAAGGGCTGAAGCTATGCCTGAGATGCCTCAAGTCAAACCAACTGATGTAGACAGTCCTGCTTTTAGGGATATGTTTGGGCAAATTATGGCTACTATGACACACATGGTGGATAGGATGCCTGTAAACCAACCTAGGCCAACCGTTCTTGGTGTTGAAACCCATAGTTGTGGAAAGACTTTTGAGAGACTTCAATGTGTAGGGGTGTTGGAGTATGTGGGCACATATGACCCAAATGATTTAGATATGTGGCTGACTCAACTGGAAAAAGCTTTCAAAATCCTTAACATCCCTGAGGAAGATAAGGTGGAACATGTTGTGTATCTTTTGAAAGGAAGTGCTAGTCATTGGTGGATCATTGAAGAAGAGAAAATGTCTGGTGTTGTGATTACTTGGATAGAATTCCAATAGTAGTTTGTAAGTTGGTACTTCCTAGAGACCTATTTCGATTAGAAGATTGTACAGATCGAGAATATCAGACAAGGAACCATGTCCATTAGTTCTTATGAAGCTAAGTTTATGGATCTTCTTAGGTTTTGTCCGCATATGGTAACAACGGACAAAGAAAGGATCAAGCACTTTAAGAAGGGTCTGAGTACTGAGTTGTCAACCCCACTTTCATCCTTAGAAAATAGAGAAAGTCTTGCAACTTTTGTGGAGTCTGTTAGGAGATTGGAGAGATATGTAATAGAGAAGCATGAGACAAAGGCTAAGAAAAGGCATGTGCATTACCAATGACAATCTTCTGGAAGCTTCAAGAAGCCAAGTACTCAATACCTCAGTGCCAACAAAGGTTGATGACTCACACACAATGGACACAGAGCAAAGGCAGAGGCCATAGTTTTCTACCTATAGCAGGCCACAATGCAAAGTCAATGTCTGCGATAGGGCCATCTAGGTTGTGGTATGAGGGTAAAACTTGTTTCAAGTGTAGACAGGTAGGGCATAGTAAGTGGTACTACCTTGTGAAGGATGAAGAGGTGAATCAGTAGATAAGGGAGAGTCAGCAGCAATCTCAGCAGAAACAACATCACAGTGGCAGAGGACGTAGTCAAGCATCACATGCCGGTTCTTCAGGACAAGCTAGTAGAGATAGGGAATGACAATAGGTGATGACTAGATTCTATGTGGTGGTTCAGTCAGAATGATTCATCTACCCAACGGTCATGACATGTTAGATGGAATTATTTCATTCTGATTTGTCTTCTTCATGTTTTGTATTTGGTTTGATTGGCCCAGGTCTGACACATTCTTTTATCACTAGAGAAGTAATTGATAGATATTTCTTACCTATTAGTTGTAGACAAGATTGTCTTCACCTAGAAACTCCTCTAGTTGGTTCTTTTGAGCTGTAGGAAGTATGTCCATCCTGTGTTCTATCATTTTTGGGACATAGAATTCAAGTGGACCTCCTTCCACTCCATATGCATGGCTTTGATGTAATCCTTGTGATGTATACCTTGTAAAAGTATCAGGTGATCTTGGACCGTTGTGCCAAGATGGAAACCTTTGTATATGGTGATGTTTCATGGGTTTTTAAAGGTGATATGAAGATTCTTCCGACATGTTTAGTTTCAGCTATGATAGCAGAGAAGTGGATGAGATAGGGTTGTGATGCGTTCTTGGTTCATGTGGTGGATACAAGGGTAAAAGGTCCTAGTATTTAGAAAGTGCCAATTGTACGAGACTTTGAGGATGTGTTCCTGATGAGTTTCCAAGTGTACCTCCTCCTAGAGAGATTAATTTTGAGATCAATCTACCTACAGGTACCCAACCCATAGCACAAACACCCTATAAGATGGCACCAATAGAGATGAAAGAGCTTAAGAAGAAGTTATAAGAACTACTTCAGAAAGGATTCATTAGGTCGAGCTCGTCCCCTTAGGGTGCTCTTGTTCTGTTTGTAAAGAAGAAATATGGATCAATGAGGTTATGTATTGACTACCGACGGTTGAATAAGATGATGATTAAGAATAAGTATATGTTTCCACATATAGATTATTTGCTTGATCAGCTATGAGATTCCACAATATTTTCTAAGATGGATCTGAGGTTGGGTTATCATAAGTTGAAGACTAAGGTAGATGATGTACCTACGTCAGCCTTTAGGACAAGGTATGGTCATTATGAGTTTGTGGTTATGTAGTTTGGGCTAATCAACGCACCAACAACTTTTATGGATCTACTGAATAGAGTGTTCAGACCTCATCTAGATCAATTTGTAGTTGTGTTCATAGATGATATTTTGTGATACTCTAGAGATGGTCAACTAGATGAGAAACACCTACAACAAGCTTTGACTTTGTTGAGGAAACACCATTTATATGCAAAGTTTAGTAAAAGTGAGTCTTGTTTAAAGCATGTAGCTTTCCTAGGGCATGTAATACCTGTCAAAGGAATCTATGATGACCCAAAGATGGTGGAGTTAGTGTTAGAATGGGATCAGCCAAAAACTGTTGGGTTTTACATGGTCGGAGTAGGCATCAGAAACCAAAAAATTACTTTACCATTAACCCATAACCAGTATATAACATCAATATCTATGTAATGGGAAGGATGGTTTTGGAGAGATATATGTGGTCCTGAGGCTTTCTTAGTGACAATACCTCACAGCAGGTGTGGTCTTCAACCACTTATCTTCTATGATGTCTATGCAACTCCTGGTCTTGACCCAGACTGTGGTTGGTTGTCATCCTCCTGAGTGGTAGAAATCTCCCACCTCTATAGATAGTCCACACGGACCACCATGAACTCTAGTCATCCTAAGGAACAAACTAGAAGGAGTTGTCCCTTCTATCAGTGTACTAGTCACCGACACACTCTCCCACAATTAGTTGCTTTTCTATAGTTGTCTTTCCCTCATTGTTCCTCCCTGGATAGGTAGAACTTTCTTGGTCTCTCTCGGTTACCACAACCAGAGAGGACAACAACTTTCCAGAGCAAATGATGTTTTGAGTTGTGTGTCTAGAGAAGCCCCCTATACCCCTCTATTTATAGTAGAGGGTAGGGTCCGGTTCCCAGTCTATGAGGGAGTAGAAGGGTCTAGAATTTCCATGACAATATGCACTATGGTAGGCAAACCAATCATTTCATAAATGAAACAGTCATTTGGCAAGGTGAGCCGATCGGTTCACTAGTAAACCGATAATTTGGGGAGTATGAACTGGTCAGTTCACTTAGTGAACCGGTCTTTTCACTTCCCATAATTGTCCATAATTGACTTTCCTTATTCATTTCTAATTAATGCAAAGATTAATTCTTGTCCCAATTGAATTGAACAAATGAAATGAATTTTTTTTCTCACAAATCGGGACAACCCAACACTGCTCGTTTGGTCAAGTGAACCGATCATTTTACCAGTGTGAACCAGCCATCTCACTGGCCATGAGCTGATCGGTTCACCCATTGAACCGGTCGGTTGGTGGTCCAAATTGTGCATAACACAATCAATTTAGTTCTCAATCAATCTGACACTCTAATAAGTTGGTTTAACACTTGAACTTGATGATTCGGAGTCAAGTCTATTGATTAAATGTTTGATTGAGTAACTAAACACTTTAGTAATCAATCCAAACATCATTCATGGATAAAATCCTCTTCTAGGTTAATCCTTTGTGTGTGACCCTATAGGCCCCATTACACATTGGCAATGAATGTACATAACTAGCTTATGACATCACAAGCAAAAAGTGGTGCCTAGTCACACATCAGTGCTACCCAAGTGAAAAGGAAAGTTGGAGAACACCTTTAAATCCTACAATATGTAATTAGTGTTCCAATGAATGTATAATTCCTTTGTCTCTGATATCCTGAATGAACTCAAGGCATGGAGTTGTCATCCTTTTAACGTTCATTCAAGTTTCTTGAACTAGAGCAGACTATTTGAGATAACTGTGACATAAATATCATATATTGATTCACATGTGCATGTGTATGCCTTTCTTAGTCTCGCTTATCAAGTGGCATGGGCATCATACTCCCTTAGGAGGGACAAATCCCATATCTATCACTCAGTCTATCTCATGTGTCAAAGCCACCCAATCATAACTGTTATAACAACCCATGTTTCAGGACTGCATTTGATGATGTCAAAGTGTACCAATCACATTCGACGAGTGTAGTGATTTCAGGTCTAAGAATCACAATCATCACCATCACTATGAGAGATGACTCTGACTACCATGTGTCTCTCTCATGGTGGGTCTGTCTGATACACTGTTCTCTAACATGTATCTATGTGCTTGGTTTGATATCATATATCATGACTAATGAGACACTGTCATCAATGAATACACACTCTAGTCTTGATGTGTAATTGTTGTCTATCAACCTTCCACAATGGCATCTGACTAGGGACATAACAAGAATGTACATACTCTTAGCACCCGTATGATCTCATTGTTCAGGTCCTCAACTCGAAGACATACATCATTGAGTATTGTCATTCTTTAGACATTCATCCTGCTCCATCATTTATCTCATAATCGATTAAGCTAGAATAAATAGAAAGCTTGCCTTTGATATATATCAAATCAATCATGACGTATGCCAATCCAATCATCATATGATTGTCTCTCAAGGCATACATACCAACAGACTCCCACTTGCACTTAGAGCCAATCACCTTTGAATCATATTCTCAGTGATCTCTAAACATGTCCCACTTGTTTCTATTGCACTAGTGATAATCTAGTGAGTTAGCAACATTTTGTTTTAGTCGGTATATTGCATGTTTCACACACTACTAAAATAATTCTCTATAGCGTCAGTTTTTTTAAGCCTATAGCTTCACTTTTTAACCGACGCCTAAGTGGCCGTCGCTATAGAATTTTCTCTATAGGGTCGATTTTTCTGACCAATGAAAACCGACCTTATAGAGTAAAAACCGACCCAAGAGGTTGTAAAAAACCTGACCCAAAAGAGAAAGAAGAGGCTATAAGGTTGGTTATTCCTAAAACATTGACCCAAGAAATGTCTTGTAAGGTTGGTTATTGCTAGAAAACTGACCCTATAAAGAAACAGAGGTTTTCTCAGTCGAGAAATATGTCGACCGAGAAGATTTTGGTTGATAAAATTGTTGACCAAGAAAGTACAATCTTAAGCTTCTTAGATGTCTTCTAAGGTCAGTTATTTCTAAAAAAATCGACCCAATAGATTACGAAAAATGAGCTTTCTGATCCCATTGCCTATAAGGTCGGTTATTCCTTAAAAACTGACCCAAGAAATCTGTAAGGTCAATTTTTTAAATAAACGACCCTAGAAGTTAAAAAAACTAACCCTATAAAGCAACAGAGTTCCTATAAGGTCAGTAACTTGCTCGGTCGAGATATTTGTTGATTGAGTGGGTTTCGGTCGAGAAAATTGTCGACCAAAAAAGTACTATCCTAAGCTTCCCAGAGGTCTTGTAAGGTCTGCTATTTCTAAAAAACTGACCTTATAAAGCAACATATGTTTACTCGATCAAGAAATACGTCGACCAAGAGGATTTCGGTCGAGAAAATTGTCGACCAATAATGTACTATCTTAAGCTTCCCAGAGGTCTTGTAAGGTTGGTTATTTCTAAAAAAAACTTACCCAATAGAGTACAAAAAATGAGCTTTCTGATCCCATTTCTTATCAGATCGGTTATTCATAAACAATCTACCCAAGAAATCTATAAGGTCGGTTTTTTTAAATAAACGAACCTAGAAGTTAAAAAACCGACCCTGTAAAGCAACAAAGTTCCTATAAGGTCAGTAACTTGCTCGGTCAAGATATTTGTCGACCGAGTGGATTTTAGTCGAGAAAATTTTCGACCAAATAAGTATTGTCCTAAGCTTCCCAGTGGTCTTGTAAGGTCGGTTATTTCTAAAAAACTGACTGTATAAAGCAATAGAGGTTTTCTCGGTCAAGAAATACGTCAACCGAGAGGATTTCGGTCGAGAAAATTGTCGACCAAGAATGTACTGTCTTAAGCTTCCTAGAGATCTTGTAAGGTCAGTTATTGCTAAAAAACTGATCCTATAGATCTATAAGATCAGTTTTTAAAAATAACTGACCCTAGAGTTTACAATTTTTTTTAAAAGAAAAATTTTGCAAAATAAAAAGCTTTAGAACAATAACCTGTAGAACAGAAATCTACTTTACAAAGATCAAAACCTACACTAGAAAGTAGACATGCAAATGCAATGATGCAAACCAGAAATTCATTCCAAAGCCACATTTTCGAGCTTTTATGTCCATTCAAATTATCACTTTCCAAGCCATACATTCATAACAAAAATGATTCATATATATATTCAGTTGAGACATTCATACACACAACACATCATAACATTCACAAAATGATTGTTTGCAAGTCTGAGATGATATTAAAAATTAATGTCAGATACAAAAGTAAATTTAAAAGAGTTCCAAAACCACATACATAATGGAGCTGACATATACATTCAATCCAATGCTATATTGACTTCATTTAGAAAAGCATCTGACCACTCTTCTCGGAATTCATTTAAGTCCTCAAGTGTGTAAGGTTGAGTTGTAAAGATCTGTAATAGAAAATGCACATGCTATTATTTTATAAAATGACTAAAACTCACTTGTAAATTTATGATGTTATTCTTTATTACCTGATATATAGTCTGAATGTCATGTGATGCTTGTTTGACAATAGCTTGCATATATTTAATTACTTAGTAGCCACAAGCCCAACCATTATTTTGTATAGGAAACTAAAAATAACAAATTATACTTAATGTTAGTAAACTACTATAAATAGAGTTGAGATAAGACTATAAGAGTTGACATATAAGAGTTGAAAATTAATACATATAAGACTAAGCGGTTGTCAAAGTAGCTACCTTGACATTTTCCAAAGTCAATGTCTTTAATTTTGTGGGTATTTGTCCTGCACCTCCATGAAAATCCTTTAAACCCCTATCAATTAAACAATAGTTGGTAAAATATAAATTCTAAATAGAAATATCATGTTGAAGCATTGACTAAATTTATGCTTACTCCATAGCTGACAATTTCAGTTTGCCACCCCTTGTTGTTTTTCCCATTGGGTCAAGATAATAAAGAGTCATCAATTTTGGGACAACCACCACTAATTTCCAATGTCTAAATTCGAGTAAGAATAAAACAAACATTAAAATAAATAAATATACTAATTATTAAATTTATATTGAATAGTAATACTTAGTGGGCGTTAAAAGGAATTAGGATAATTTCCTTTCCCACTCTAGCAAAATATTTGAATGAAGTAGAGAAGTACTCATTCACATCCTCAATATGTGTCTCCACTTAACTAGTGACTGAAGGAACTAAGAATCCAACATTCCTTATATCAAATTTTATTGTCTCGGTATATAAATGGTTGTAAAACATTTGTAATTATTTTCATATATAGAAATAAGCTAAAAATGTGTATTGGAATTTTCTATATTGATAGATCCTTACCTTATCCATACTTCTAATATCGAAGTATTCATCCAATCATACTGGAACAACTCTATAATATCATCAAGAAAAATATAACTTTCAAAGTCCCTCCCAGTTGCATCTTCTGTTAAATTGACCAACATTTGTAATCCAGAGCTTTGGTTGGCTAAGTATCGACACAATCATTTACATTTACTTTCCAACTCATTGAATGAGGATTCTGGAATAAAAGATGGCTTGGGTATAGGAGGACGACTAGTATAATTTTTACTTTTTGGTTTGCAAACCTATTAATTAAATTACATACTTATCCTACACGAGTTCATATATGGAGTCAAATATGAAAAACATGGTAAAATTCAAGTATAACTTGTCATTGATAACCAAGTGACCCTTTGCTTCTTCAATTGTACTATATTCAGGATTAGGTATGGGTAGTGGTTTGTCCCCCATTCCATCATACACAAGATGGACAGACACACGACAAATGTCATCAGTAATTTGTTGGCAATGCAATGTACCACCAATGTTGTATACCTTGCCCACTGCCACAACATTATATTCTGGAACCTCCACTGCAAGTTTACAATTCATACCAACCTAGAATTGAAATAATATAAGTTATATATGAAGCGGTAAACCTATATATATATATATATATATATATATATAATATCATACTAATAACACAACATATAGAACAAAAACTTACTACAGATTGTTGTGGTAGGTCATTGGGAGTGCTCCCATGACCTTCTATAGTTGGAGCATGGGCTTGTACCTCATCATCTGAGAGACGCACAGTTTGAGTAGGTTGAGAAGGTTGAGTAGGACAAAATGTAGATATTATTTCTTTTACATTTTGTGCTACTGATGCTTCAACTTCCTCTTGTGTAAGACCTCCTGCACGACCTCTTTTAGATTGTGAAGGGCCAAAATAAGACTTCAATCCTATGCCAGCTCCTAATCCCCTAACACGGCCAGGATGCTCCCCCATACCAAAAGCAACTGATAGTTCATCCATGCGGCCAGTTGGGATGAACTTTCCTTCCTTCTTTTGCACATGGAGATCGATCTATTCATAGTTAATAAAAATATTAAATCACAATATCAATTAGATATAAATAAATCTAAGTTTGTGGGAGTTACTCTTTACTTAGTTTGGATAAACCTACCATCTTTTGTGCCACCTCCTTAGTTAAAGGGGTGACAATTTCAACTGCTCGATTCTTTTTTTTTTAGTCGGCTAAAAATCTTATTGCTATATTGAAACCAAAAACTTTGGGCACTGTACAAAGTACCCCTAAAAAAAAACCGAAAAATGGAAAACATGCTCACACAGGAGAAACTCCATTCCCAAAAAAAACAAAAGCCTTGAAACCAACATGCTAATGGTCAAGGAACAGAAGAAAACTAAAGGCCTAAGACTAAGCATCAGGAAGACACGAATCATGAACATCTCAAGCTAAGGAAACATAGGCTGATGCAGGCCAGACACTCAATAACAAAAGGTCCATCCACAAAGTATGAGCACCAAAGCCAAGTAGGCAGGCCATGCCCCATCAGGAAGAGATCTCCAGAGCTCCAGTTTCTACACATTAATCCTAGCTGCAATCGAGATCCAAGATTCGGACAAAGTCCAAATCGATTGCATAAAGAATCATGAGGCTCAACCAACAGAGAGACAGAACCACACACTAAAGCAGAACAGAGTCCGGGGGAATCAGAGTTTGGAGACCACTGAGGCGTCTCTTTACTAGCATTAATAACACCCACAAAATGTAAGAAGAGGAGACAAGGATCAAACAACATCTTCAACCCCTACTCCTGGATCAGCTGCAACACCACGTCCTGAGAGGCGTGCTGGAAGACTCTTGTTTGCACAAACGCAAACCAACGAACACCATGCCATGGACACCATTAACTGTTATTAGCGTAGCAAACAACAGTCAAGTAGCCAACCGACTAGGTCCTTGAACTTCGGTAGATGTTGTAGATAGAATCAAACCATCATGTTGTAGAAGATGCCCCAAGCTGCTGACCACACATAGACACTCCACCAAACACCTTGAAGGCGTTATACAGTGACAACACCGATTGTAGCATGACAGCAGCACAACGGCCCTTCAGCCAACAATAAACCTCATCGCGAATGGAGAGAGAGAGCTGGGGGGCGCCGCCAAGCATGTAGCATCACCGACCTGTTAGGGGACGCCCACACCGACCGACATTTCACGGCCACACCTGGATGGAGAACTACCACCTACGAGTCCAGCTAGAGGATACGAGCCTGAAGCTGGAGTCCAGGACCTAGACTAGATCTAGAATCTGAGCCCCGGACCGGGGTACCACCATAGGAATGAGGCCGCAACTCTGAGATGACCAGGGTAATCCGGTCACCCACTGAAGTAGCCATCATCGCCAGTGCCGAGACTCGATCCATCGAGTCGAAGCTGAAGAGCACTGTTGCCCTGGATCCTAGGGTCTCACGACCACCAGATGAGAAATCGGAGCAGCATCAAAAAGGCCGATCTGGACCAAGATCAACCCCTATCTATCCATCACTCTTGAATGGAATAGATTCGATGAAGTCGAAATGCTGATTCTTTAGTCTAGACTAGGATCTCGTGGCGCATCCTTTCAGCTACGAACTAGGGCACAAGGCTGCTACGACGACTGAATATGATGGCTCCTAAGTCTTCTAGGGATAAGATGCATAGACTTCTGACTAGCCAACCATTGCTGAAACCAAGGGGAGGGAAGATCCGAGCAGGTTCTCCCCTCCCCCCAGTGGCGCCGCTGGGGAAGAAAGCTAGAGATAAGACGACGCGTGCCCTAGAGAGAAGACGGAGCATCGCGAACATCAGTTACCTGCTCGATTCTTTCTAGCATCAATCCACTACAAGTGTCGGGGTAGACGCTTAGCCTAAGTTGTACTAGACTCTTATCCATAAGAGAGTTGCTTCTCTTATAGTTGGTGGTAGAAGGCATAAACACCGGGCCCCAAGTGATGGTCATGCACATTTTTGGCCCATCTTTCTTTCTGGGCCTCATGAATAGCCTGATCATTTAAAATGTGATTTTGCAATTTAGACATGGAAAACAAATATAAAAAGATTCACCTCCTTAATTGTATAAAATTAAATATTCATACAATACATCACAATCTTTATTACCTAAAACTCTTCCGACTTCCTAGCTGCAACAAATCTTTCCCACACCTCAGGATCTATAAAAACATATATATCTGTTGCTTTCTTCTTTTATTTAGGATTATCTATAAATTCCCTTTTGAGATATGTCTTAAAAGCCCTCCATCGTACACCACAACATTGTGCACTTTTTTCTTGTGATCTTTTTCATTTAGATGAAAAACACCCTATACATACAAAATAAGCAACAATGTTGTTTTAAAAAGGATATGTCTTTCCAAGAAAACTAAATTAGAGTCAATAAACAAAAAACATATTAAAATAATATCACTTCCACTTACAGATATATCTTTCCATAGGAGGTATTTTAAGGCATTAGAAACATCATGCCAATTTTCTATATCTATTGCCACCTTACTGCACGTGGTTGCCCCTACATAATGCCTGAAAGCACTAGCATATTCCCCAATAGGTGCTCCTCAGACATCAAACTCGACTACCAATTTCTCTCCTTTGGCCCTGAGCTCCTACAACCTACGCATCAATGTGGGACCTCTACTTTTCTAAGCATCACCACTACCATCCTCATGGTGCTCATGCTTAGAATGTTCATCTTCACTTACCATTTTAGAACCTACAAGTATACATGATAAAAGAAATATAAGTGATAATAAAAGCACAAGTGGTTGAATGATATATGATGTATATTTAAAAGATTATGTGCTTGAATGATAATAGAATAAATAATTCAAAGAATACACGCCTCTAGTATTAGTTGAGCTATTAGTCAAGTAAAATTCCTTTAGCATGGTCTAGACATTTATAGTATTCATCGGTGTTATCTTCAACATTTACTCTTGGCAAACCAACTAAGAATGGGCTGGAATCTTCATACTTTTTGTAGTATTCTTCTTTATTTATAGGATATACAGTAAATGGTCTTTTTCCATGAATAACGACATACCAATTTTTATTTTCTGGGTCATCAATATAGAATATTGGTTTTCCTTGGTCTGCCATGACGAATGGCTCATCTTTCTCACCAATCTTTTCAAAATTCACCAATTTGAAAGCCAACTCATACACTAAAACTCCTTTGTAATTATCAACCCAATTACACCTAAAGATAAGAACCCTGAAATTTGTATAATCCAATTCCCATATGTCCTCAATGATGTCATAATATGACATCTCAGCTTCATGTGGTCTTTTATCTTTGGTACTAGCAAAATACAATGAACAAGCTTGAACAGTGACCCCACTATTTTGTACTGTACTACTTTCATCTTGACGCTTTGTGTAGTATGAAAATCTATTATGTCATATCCTTCATATGACATGACATCCAGTTTTGGCTTAAAGGCGATCCATTCTATGTTCTCATCAACATTATTCAGTGATTCATATAGTTGATTAAAGACTTTCTCTTCAAACCACCTAATAAATGTTCGATTATGCTCTCTTGCAAGCCACATTGAACTGGATCGCGGATGATTTCTCTTGATAATTTCATTGTGTTATGAGATGTAGATACTAACTTCATCGATGTTGTGTAAAATATACAAATGTGCTTGTTCTCACAACTCACGACTGATTCCTTTCACTCATCCTCCCAGTGTTCCTTGGCCACAATAAGATTCAGTGTGATGGGAATTTTTTATATCACTAGAAGTTTCATTGCAATTCAAAAAATCATTGCAAAAGTCCATCACCTCCCTGGCCACATAACCCTCAATAGTACTTCCTTCAGGATGATAATGATTCTGAACATCACCTTTAAAAACACTCATGTAGCATTCAAATGGATACATCCAGTGTAAGAAAATTGGACCCAACATCTTCACCTCCCTTGTTATATGTACTACAAGATGAACCATGATATCAAAAAATGAAGGAGGAAAGTACATTTCAAGATGACACATGGTAACAATTACATCTTTTTGTAATTTATCGAGAGTATCAGGATGTATGACTTTGTTGCATATTTCATTGAAGAAGAAACAAAGTCTTGTGATTGCAAACCTTACATGTTTCAGCGATATAGATTGAATAGCCATAGGTAAAATTTGTTGCATTAAGGTATGACAATCGTGATATTTGAGACCTATCAACTTTAGATCCTTCTTTAATACCAGTCTACTAATATTAGAAGAGTATCTTTGTGGAACCTTAATATTATACAAGCACTCACAGAAAGTCTTTTTCTCTTACTGTGACAAAGTTTAACAAGCTGATGGTAAATATGTGCGGTGACCCTTGATCTCCACTGATAATTCTTTTCTTATACCCATTAATTCTAAATCTTTTCTAGATTTGATGTTGTCTTTAGTCTTTCATGGTATATTGAATAGTGTACCAATCATGCTATCACAAACATTTTTTCAACATGCATGACATCAGTGCAGTGTCTAATTGACAAGAATATCCAATAAGGAAGATCCCAAAATATTGACCTCTTCTTGTATAGAGATTTGTCACATGTAAGAGTACGACTACTTGAACACTTTCCAAATTCATTAACAATATCTTTCACCCTGTCATATACAACATTTCCTGGTATAGGTTTAGGATCACTTCATTCCTTAGTTGATCCATTAAAGGTTTTGTGTTGCCTTCGATAAGGATGCACTTGTGGGAGTAATCTTCGATGACCAAGATATACAATTTTACCACCATATTTCAGTCAAATTGAATCAATATTTTCCTTACAAATAGGACATTCTTTGTATCCTTTTATTCTATATCCAGACAAATTTTCATAATATGGAAAGTCATTAATCATGCAAAACAACATAGAACACAAACTAAAGATCTCTTCATGTGAAACATCATATGTCATAACACCTTCTTCCCATAGTTTCATTAGGTCATCAATTAGAGGTTGAAGGTAAACATCAATGTCATTTCCAGGTTGCTTGGGCCCTAATATCAATATTGACAACATGCCATACTTATTTTTCATACACAACCAAGGAGCAAGATTGTATATAACAATCATAACAGGACAAGTGCTATGTTGGCTGCTTAATGTACCATAAGGATTCAATTCATTTGTATAGAGTCCAAGTCTTAAGTGTCTTGGTTCTTTACCAAATTGAGGGTATAATAAATCAATTTTCTTCCATTGTGGTGAATCAGATGCATGTCATAGGATGCCATCATTATTGGCCTTTAACTCGCCATGCCAATAATTTTTTTCACATCTTCATTATTAGCAAATAAGTGTTTAAATCATGGTATTATTGGTAGATACCACATCACCTTGGTAGGAGAGCCATTTTTAACCTTAATTGAACTTGTGGTCTTGTACCTTGACACACCACATTTTGGACAATTTATCAAATTACTATAGTCATTCTGAAATAACTCACAATCATTTGGACATGCATGAATCTTCTTATCCTCCATTCCCATTAGGCACATTATTTTCTTTGCTTGATATGTTGAAATTGGAAGCTCATTGCCTTCAGGAAGAATTTCCTTTAACAAAGATAACAATGAAGTGAAACTCTTATCACTCCACCAATTTTGTTCTTTAAGAGTATATAATCGCATCACAACACTCAACCTTGTGAACTTAGTACAACCCTTATATAATGGTTTTTCAGCATCATGGACAATGTTTGCAAATAAAGAAGGTGGATCAATGACATTGTCCCAAAAACTACATAGAATCTCATCAACCATATCATCCTGATTCAGTTCATCATTATCATTAATATATATATCTTCTAAGCCACTATTAGTATCGACATTTTTTGATCCATAATTAAATTTCTATCCATGCCAATACCATTCATTATAACCTTGTATGATCCCATTGCATATGACATGATTTTTAATTTCCTCAAAAATATCAACATTCAAATTGTTACCACAATTTCTACATAGACAATAGAACCTATTTGTAGGTAGTTTTCTGTGTTCCTCAGCAAATCTGATAAATTCATCAAGACATGTGGCAAACTCTTGACTGCAACGGTTCTTTATAGACATCCAACTTCAATCCATTTTCTAGATCACATTAAAATTAATTATAAAACTGAGCATTTAATATTGATACTATAAGTAGTGAGTTTTTATTGATAGGAAGTTAATTACGTTTATCCTAAAGTGTACCACCTATCCCATTTTTGAATATCTAATCTCACTAGTAATTATATAATGTATGTTTAGTTTTGAAGAAAATTTCAGTAGCATTTCCCCTAAGTTCTCCAAGTTCACCGATGTAAATGGCAAATAACCACTCACATATGTACCCAGAGAACAAATGAGGAAATCCTACTAAAAGTTTCTACAAAACTAAACATACAAATACACTTACATCCTAAGTGAGATTAAATATCCAAAAACTATCCCAGACCGGGGACTATCCAAAATGCACTCATAATGAGTAAATTTTGTACGAGTTTCTAAGTTCATATATATAAATATATTATTTTCATATTTATATATTAAGTTAAACATCATGCATCGATGATCTCATCTATAAACCCTAAATTGTCAATCAGGGAACTACGACCAAGAAGCTTTAGATACTCTTAGAATACATCTCAACTAATCTTGGATCATCATCATCTCGATGCACCTTGGGTAATATATATATATATATATATATATATATATATATATATATATATATATATATATATATATATATATATATATATATATATATATTCATCAAAGACAACACATAATTTACAAAATTCAAAACAACAAAAATTGTTTTGTAAACACCATTTTTTGCATGGTAGGAAGCACATTTTTAAATAGAATCAATCATACAAATAAAAGTTACATAACATATTTTTAGTGGTATAACATCACTAGCAATTCTATATGTCAATTTTTTTGTATTCGGAACTTTTTTTTAGGTGTACCACATTTTACTTGTTTTGTATGAACGTAGAACATATGGACAAGAAAAATAAAAACAAACACATCACTTATAACAAATAAAAGTATATTGGAAACAACAGATGCGTCATTTGGGGAACATACTGGTCAAGATCTTAAATATGATAATGCCAATGGAGATGCATGTTTGAGAATGTGATTAATGTGTGAAGAAGCTGATACATGTTGGAAAGCCATGCTAATGTTTAACTGGTGAGGTCAGTTAAGAAAGGCAAGCGGCAAAGTAGGTTCTTCTCCGTGGGCAGAGCACCTTACCTCAGTGTTTGGGTGCCGACAGTGAGGGTTTCTTCTCCTTCGTAGGTCCGGCGGTGGCGGTGAGGTACTTTCTTCTCCGTAGGCACGGAGGCAACACTCTCACACATCGGACTGGCACGACACAGTGGCAACATCCCAAGAGTGGCAGCGGAATTGGCAGCGGCAGGTTCCCGATCGAGAAGATAGCGACACAAGGTGATCATTCTTGGAACCAGTGGCACAAGGTGAATGATGGCAGCTAGGGTTCTTGGCCACCACTGTGAGAGACGGATAGGGGGACAGAAGAAGGAGGTAGAGAGGAAGATGAAGGTGTCGTGTGCAGGCTAACTATTTTCGTTTACTTAGTAACCCGCTCGACTTCTGAGGTCGGTTCTGAGTCAAAAACCAACCCAAGAGAGCCACCGATGCTTGAACTTCACGATCTAAAAGGTCGGATTTCTATAACAACCGATCCAAGAGGGTTAAGTGGTGCCCGAACCACCTATAAGGTCGAGTAAATTAAAAAATCGACCCTATAAATTAACAGAGGCTTTCTCGGTCAAGAAATACATCGACTGAGAATATTTTAATTGAGAAAATTGTCGACCAAGAAAGTACCGTATTAAACTTCTTATAGGTTTTCTAACGTCAGTTATTCCTAAAAACCGACCCTATAAAGCAAGGTTTGCTCAGTCGAGAAATTTGTCCACCGAGAAGATTTCGGTCGAGAAAGTTGTCGACCAAGAAAGTACTGTCTTACGCTTCCCAGAGGTCTTGTAAGATCAGTTATTTCTAAAAAACCGACCCTATAAAGCAAGGTTTGCTCGGTCGAGAAACATGTTGACCAAGAGGATTTTAGTTGAGAAAATTCTCGACAAGAAGTACTGTCTTAAGCTTCTCAGAGGTCTTGTAAGGTTGGTTTTTTAAGAAAACTGACCGAAGAGGTCTTAAATGGTGCCCACATTTTTTGTAGACATATAAGGTCAGTTATTTGAAAAAACCGACCCTATAGATCGAGGCGCGAAGCCAAAATTGAGAAAATTTTCATCGTGGGAAACTTAATTGGTCGAATTTCTGATCCCATTGCCTATAAGGTCGATTATTTTACGAAAATAAACCCTATAAAGCAAGGCTTGGTTGGTTGAGAAATTTGTCGACCGAGTAGATTTCGGTCAAGAAAATTGTCGACTAAGAAAGTACTGTCTTAAGCTTCCCAGAGGTCTTGTAAGGTCGGTTATTTCTAAAAAACTGACCCTATAAAGCAAGGTTTGCTCGGTCGAGAAATACGTTGACCGAGAGGATTTGGGTCAAGAAAATTCTCGACCAAGAAGTATTGTCTTAAGATTCTCAGAGGTCTTGTAAGGTCAATTTTTTAGGAAAACCAACCCAAGAGGTCTTAAATGGTGCCCGTGTTTTTTGTAGACATATAAGGTCGGTTATTTGGAAAAACCGACCCTATAGACCGAGGCACGAAGCCAAAATCGAGCAAATGTTCACCATGGGAAACTTAATTGGTCGGCTTTTTGATCCCATTGCCTATAAGGTCGGTTATTTTGAGAAAACCGACCCTATAGAGATACACTACAAGGTCAGTTATTTTAAGAAAACTGACCCAAGTGGTCTTAAGTGGTGCCCACATTTTTTGTAGACATATAAGGTCGATTAATTGGAAAACCGACCCTATAGAGATGCACTACAAGGTCAGTTATTTTAAGAAAACCGACCCAAGAGGTCTTAAGTGGTGCCAGATTTTTTTGTAGACATATAAGGTCGGTTATTTGGAAAACCAACCGTATAGAGATACACTACAAGGTCAGTTATTTTAAGAAAACCGACCCAAGAGGTCTTAAGTGGTACCCGCATTTTTTGTAGACATATAATGTCAGTTATTTGGAAAAATGACGCTATAGGTAGCGATGTTATTGGCCAAAAATGTAGTAGTGACATCTCCTCACTGTACGACATTTCGTATGATATGGAGTTGCCATAATATGCTATCTGATATTCCTTTCCTAACATTTAGCTCCATTGTTTGACTTAGTATTTCTACTATGTCATCAATGGTTGGAATATTTATAAGTTCATCCATATGAGCTTCTAGATCCATATAGTATCCTACATTGTTCATAACACAAGGATACTCAACATTCCTTTTTACAATTAAATGGCTTTTAATTTTACTCGGAACATTTCCATTAAACAACTTATATTCACTTTTGCATTTTGCGATCATTTTTCTGTCATTTTGGAAGCTTGCATCAGTGTAACTCATTTACATTCAACTCTTTCTTTTATTACCACCTAACTAATGCTTTAATACTTCATAAGTACTTAAATAAGTTCTTTATGGTATTCCAGTGACTCTCACTGGAAGCAGACAAATATCCACTCGTCATGTCCAATACATATGAGATAACTGGATGAGCATATCATATTGTCATGTCCATTACATACAAGATGATGAATGCATATATATATATTCTTGTCATGTCCAACATATACAAGATAATGGGATGATTACACACATGTTAGATCCAATTGTGAATGCATAAGGCATCTATCTATGTGTTCCTATTCTTCATAAGAATTTGGGACACTTGGCATTTGAGAGACTAACTCCATGTCACATGGATACATTTTCTCCCACTGAATCTTTGCATACTGAACCCTTCAGTACAAACTGCCAATGTATGCTCTCTCTTTATCAGGTCAAGAGACTTTTGAAAACTATCTCTATAGATCTCTATTTGGATCACATAGGACATTTCTCTTTATTACTTTTTATAAAGGTATTTCCAAACTAGTTTCATTTTATTCCTCATCATCATGTGGAATATGAATACGCTCTCACTAAATCTTTGTAATCATAGATCCCTTATTTACTTCTATATATCAGTCAAACCTTTTGACTATAATATCAAAGTAAAGACTTCATCTCTGAGATGCTTGTGTTTAATCAATCATATTGATTAATTTCTTGTAACTTATAGACTGCATTTGCATTAACAGAATTATAAAACCCTTCAGGTTGTGTCACATACATAGACTCTTGTTATTCCTTCTAGGAATGTGATTTTAATATCCATATACCAAATTTCATAGTCTTCAAGTTCCAATAGCAAGCATGATCCTTTATGGCCTATAGTCACTACAATTGGTTAAATAAAATCATCTAGTTTAACACCTTGAATTCACTTGAATTTTCTCAACCAATCAAATGTCATCCATGTCACTCTTAACTCTTAAGACCCAGTTGCACTTCTGGGTTTTATCCCTATAAGTGATACCATTAAGGTCATACCTTATTTGGTTCACATGGAAGTCATTTTGGATCTATATGGCTTCAAGCCATAACTCAAAATCTGGTTCCTCAACATCATCTAGATATATTATTGGCTCATCATCATATGACCAATAAATCATTATCCATCAAGCTCAAGATGTTATCTATTAGATATATGAGGTGTATCTGTTACATAAGGAATTTGAGATTCCACAACACTTGTGATTCTCAGTCTCCTTTTGTACCTTTATTTAGTGTAAAGCATGTTCTTTAGAAGAATTCTAGAAGATTAGTTATTTGTTTGATGATCATGATCTTACTATTTAGACTATGATTCCTTCTTTGATTTAGACATCATTATGCCTTAATCATGATTTCTCTATAATACACTATCATAGTTACTCACAAGGCCCTCAAACATTTGGTTTAAGTATCTTGTTCATTGATCATATCAATAAGTAATACTTTTTACCAAGTTTGTTCTTCATTTATGATACTCTTAAACATTTCAAGATATCCATATCTGAAGTATTATCATTTATTCCCATAGGTATATATATACATCAATATGTATTGTACCTAATAGGATAGTCATTCTCCCACTACATCTAGTGAAGATTGACTTATCATCATGCCCAATAAACAAGACATTCATATCTCTTATTGGTTCATTAACCAAGAGAGTTAGTTTATCCATCAACATGGAACCTAGAGATGAATTTCTCATTCATTTGTGTAGATGATAATGCTAATTTATTGTTTGAGTCATCAATAACTTTTAGGTATTATTATTTCATCTCATGCATACCAAGTACCACAAGATAAATAAGACATTACCATAAAAGATCATATCTTTGAAATTGTAACATGAACTTTATTGATAGACATCCTTGTCATTACAAGATTCATAAATAAAATGTTTCTATTTATTGGAAAAATGAAATAGTAGTTCATAACTCTATTACATGCCCTTTGTGGGGAAATAAACTAAAAGGTACTACTATCTATGGCATCAACACTTGCTCCAATGTTGACGAGTGTTCCTTCTTGGTCCTTTCATGAAGTCCATCACTTCTTTTCAAATCTTGCACATCATATATGTCAGATCTATATCTTGCTATCATATACCTAAGATAAAGAAGCATTTAAAATTTATTTCATAATTTTTGGGAACATCTACATATAGCAATGGGTACGCATTTAAGATTTAGTACTACATTCCATCTACAAATAGATGGGCAGTCTAAAAGGACAATTTATACCTTGGAGTATCCATTGAGAGCTTGTATTGCAATTAATTTCTGGGTAGTCGGGATATTCATCTTATTCTAATAGAGTTTGTTTCTAACAATAGTTACCGAAAAAGTATTGATATGGGACAATATGAAGCATTGTATGGGAGACATTGTAGATCTCCTTTGTGTTTATAAGCTTTTCACTCCTGAATTAGTACAACAAACAATAGAAAAGATCAAAGTGGTCCAACAACATTTGAAGGTAGCTCAGAATAGGAAAAACTCTTGCATTGATAATCGTCATAGACCTTTAGAGTTTCAAGTGGGAGACATGGTGTACTGCAAATTATTTCCTTGGAAAGGTATTCTAAGGTTTAGCAAGAAAGGTAAGTTAGATCCTCATTATATGGGACCTTATCTTGTAATTGCATGTCTAGGAAAGGTGGCATATAAGTTGGACTTGCCACCTGAGTTGCAAAACATACATCCTATATTTCACATCTCTATTGTAGCATCCCAAGATTTGAGGGCTCGGATAAATGATCTTAAAAGGAATGATTGGACTACCCATATCACCAAGGTGCACCTCCTTTTCAGGGATCCCATCACTAAAGAACTCCATAGTTAAGCGTTCTCAACTTGGAGTAGTACTACGATGGGTGACTAGTTGGGAAGTTGACCTCGTCTTGAGTGTGAGTGAGGAAAAAGCGTGCAGTTAAGGCTAGTGGTAGTTTGTGGGGCCAGTCATCATTTCTGAAACTCTACTAGAGCCTAGGGCAGTAGGCCCATGCGTTACAAATGGTATCAGATCCAATTCCCCTCTAGTAGGTGGGGCCCACATGGGCATGTGACATGTCAGTCTTGAGTCGTATGGTCCAGGTATGTAGGAAAGGGCTACCATGGTGATGTAGCCATCCTTGCACTGGTATTCTGTGATCGGGAGCTGGGTGTCCAAGGGCCATGTTGGGTCTGCACTAAAATGGGGAAATATTATGAGGCCATATAGTTGAGCCTTAATGAGGACGTCAAGTGTAACATCCCTGACCTAGGTTATGGTCTAACCCTAGAAGTTTTGCTTAAGTAAGTTACTTACAAAGTTTTTCTAATCTTTTAAAAAGTAATTAATACTCTTTGTGAAGTTTATTTTCAAGTTTGAGCTTATTTGCAAACTATTTGTGCATTATATGATAGTCTGAGTGTAAAGTGCAAATTACCCATGATGAGTAGTTATATTGTAAAATGTCACATGTTGAATGTACCCTAATTGTTCTAACATCATTAGAGAGAAAATGATGCTTAGTGGTGGCTTGTGAAAAGCCTAAATTTTAAGTGAGAACTTGTTTGAATAATGCTAAGTTCTTTGTGCATCAATTATGGTACAAGTAGTAAATTATCTAAAATGGAGGGTTAATGTGTAAATTACCACTTCTAGAATGTCCCTACTCCTTCCTAATATCTTCTAAAGGAGAGAGAAAGAAGGAGACACTATGTTTGAATCATCTTGGAGAGATAGCATTCTTGGTAATGAAAAGACTAAGAATCTAATGTAGTTATAGCCTTTGTTTGAGTCATATCGAGTTGAGGACTTGATATAGGAGTCCCTATCGCCCAAGGAGTCATAGAGGGAGTCTCCTATCACTTGTTTGACTCTTAGATTTTCCCATGATGGGCTAGGGACCTCAATAAAGCAATAGGTATCCGTTTGCAACTTTTCTTTGGAAAAGATTATGTTGAATATAATAATGTGAGTGGTAGTGACTTTCCCTAGAAGAGAACCAAAGGGACAACCCTTATCCTTTGCATTATCCATAAGTTATTATTTTACATGGAAAATACATGTGTCAATCCATGCATGGCCATGTGGCATTTAGTAACTTAAGGTAATGACACCTCTTGCACTCCTTTTCATGAACCCCAAGTATAAATATCATTCAGATCATCTCAAAAGTGAGTCGGACTTTGAATTTATAAACCCAAAACCTTCAAGGACCCCCACAACTTTTATTATGGGGTCAAAGTAGATATACGTGGTGGAACAAAGGGACATGTTGACGTTTCGGACACCCGAGATTTCGTCCTTTAGTCAGATAAGACAAAACGATAGTCGATGAAAATATGTGCTAGAACTAGTCTAGCATGTTGTCACGAATTAAAAGAGAAAACAAAGAAAAGAAAAGAAAACAATACAAAAAAAAGTTTGTGGGATTCTACTAATTAGAGGGAAGGAGTTCTTGTCTATGTAACTACAAGATGGGCAGTCTATGCACCCGTTCTCGGGTGTAGACAATCCTCAAACACCCGAGCAAGAAACCTACATCCGAACATGGTACGCACTGTGGTATCTGTTCCTGTGGGGTCATCCCACTCGCTCTCGTATAGCGTGACTAAACCCATCGATGATATGCCACCAAACCTCTCTCAAGGATGAAAAATCAACACCTTAGAATATTCTAGATACCCTCTCAGGTCTTAGAATATTCTAGGATGTTAGGAGCAGATGACCTTGAACCATCCTCATCTCAGATTCCGATCTAAACTATCTTCTCTTATCTATTCCTTTAATGGGTCTCTCGATACAGAAAGAAATAGCAGTTCAAACTAGAAAGAGATAAACCAAACTAGCAATCACAACTAGAGAGAGAAGATATAACAAGCAAACATACTAGATCTAAATTAAATCTACTTGCTTAAGGCAAAAGTACATAAACATGCCTAAAACGGGCTTCATAGCCAAGAAGGGGCTCAACTAGCCATAGACAAGCATAGTGGCACCGAACAAGGATGAAAGAACACAATTGCACAGAAACAAAGGGGAACAGAACAAGGAAAGAGGAAGAAAGAGGGATTTTTCCCATAGAGGAGAGGTGGCTCTCACTCCTTAGCCTCCGTATAGGCTAGATCTCGTCTTTTCGACCTTCCTCCTTGGTCTTCCGGACACCTTGGCCTTCTTTCTCTCTAGGATCCTCCCCAAACAACAACATGGATGATGGATGGATGGTCCATATCTGGGTTTCCACCATTGATCTGGGTGGAAAAGGATGTGTGGATGGACCAGGATTGTGGATCTCTTCACAGATCTGGAGGGCGGAGTGGATGGCACACAAGATCACCACGGAGGCTCTCTCTTGGCTGTGGAGGTCGAGCTCCCAGGTCAGGCTGGGTGGCGGCAGCCTACCAGCGTCTGCCCTTTTTTTCCTCCTCTAAATATCTGGAGTGGGGGTATTTATAGAGGAGGCTGGGTATTCGATCTGTTTAGACCTCGATCGAGGGGTGCATAGACCGTGGGTGCTATTGAGTAGCTGAGTCACGGTCTGTGGTGAAGGAACTATGGTCACAGGGGGTGGAACTACGGTTGTGGTTTGAGGAGGAGGGCAGGTTGAGGTGCAGTAGAGAGCAGAACTGTGGGCATATGGGTGAGGGTCACAGACAGGGAAGGAGAAACCACATACAGGTGGCGAGAAAACCGCAACCGCAACGTTGGAAAGAAGCGGGGTCGTGGTTGTTAATGATGTGTGGAGGTCACGGTTCGGCGGAGGAGCAGAACCGCGGGCGCAGTGTGAGGGAAAGAGACCACGAATAGGTGGCAGGCAGAAGACCCTGGGCGATAGAAAGGAAACTGCGGTTGCGGTCTATTAGGTTGTTGTTGTTGGTGCGGAACCGCGGCCGCAATTTTGAGCAGGTGGTCATGGTGTGCGTGAGGCAAGTTGTGGATGTGCTGTGGAGAGGTCACAATCAGGGAAGTAGTCACGACATGTATGTGTGTCATCGAGCAGTAGATGATGGTGGGAGGTGGAGGCAGAGGAGAGATTGGATCGCGACCTCTTGCTATAGGGTAGGTGATGCAGCGGAGTGGCGGAGGGTTGTTGGCGATTGCACTGTGGGTGGAGGAGATAGCAGGTAGGTGACGATGATGCAGGAGGGGCAACTGATGGAGGGGGAACCCGCGGTCATTGCTAATGTTGGATAGGTGCTTGGTGGTCGCAGCATGCCTGGATGGGGAGGTCACAATGTTGGAGGGAAAAACCACGACCGCAGTTATGTGGTGAGAAACCGTGACCGCGGTTATTGAGAGGGGAAGGGGTGTCGTTGTGTAGTAGAAAAGAAAGGAAGGAGATGGGTATTGACCCCGATTGCAAGATGGGCCAAGGAGATTGGGACTTTGTGCCCACTTTGATATGCACATAGGTACACAAATCTCAATTAAATGAAGATAAATCAATTAATCTTGGTAAATTCACATATTAGAAGATAAGCCAATAAAAGCAATTAATCAGAGCAAAATGGGCCCGCCGAAGTGGCTTAGACAGTGATGAATATGTGTTCATCATTATAAGATATAGCAGATAATACAATTTTACTAGGCCTCAGTTGGAGAGAAAATATGGAGAATTGCTACCATCACAAGTTCGGTGCCTGCTAGTCCGAAAACTGGCTATATTAGCTACTTTATTGGCTATTTTATCTACTTTACCTATGACAAGATAAAAGGTACTAAAACATAAGCATTATAGGGAATAAAAAGGCTATAACGATACAAGACCACAGATAATTGCTTAGCAAATACACATAAATTTGGGTGTTATCAACTACCCTAAGCTTAAAACCTTGCTTGTCATCAAGCAAGACTATGATCAAAGAACAAAAACATAACATCCAAAGTAGGCTTGGTGATAGATGCTAAGGCTAAGAAAAATAGTTTAAAACATCAATACTCGTGATCCATGTCATTTTAGGAAAAACCCCCACCAATCAGACACAATCCTGCCAAAGCAAGATCAAAGAGTGTACAAGCAAGATTAAGCGAAATCACTGCAACCTGACGATACTCATGAGGGTTTGAATCATAATTATACATCAGAAAAGAATTGTCACACAGATGATCACGTGAGTGATGAGCAATGAGCAATCGTCATGTATCCATGAAAACCAATCAGGGACAATGCATCTCTCACTTATTCATGTCCTAATAAACAAATAAAAAAAGACTCTAATGACTTCTGAGGATCCTGATCTGCATCAGGTTGGTCCATGTAACGAATAATAGTCCCTGTAGACCGAGCCAGTTGGCCCAAAGTAGTGAGATACTCTACTCATAATGTGCTCAAACCAACCCTGCTACTGGGATGATCTCAAAGGTCTCCTAGGGGTTCCTAGTGACTCTCTAATGAGCTTTTGGAGTGATACTACTAGGCACGACATACCTATGTTCATGAGCGTAGTGAGACACCGGCTGGGCACCATCCTCAACTCTCCCAAAAGAGGAAACAAGCGCTCATTTATTCACGATCAGGCTTTTATTCCTTGCGTTCTAATTTTTAAGGGTTGGGTGAGAACTATATATATATTTTTGGGATTTTGTGAGCGGCCAAGTCTCTTTTGCAAAATTTTAATTTTTTCATCTTTTTGACTCAATCTAAGGTGATAAGGTGTGTAGTCCATAAAGGAAAACATTTCATCTTGATTATTGCACAAAACTCATCATGATCCGCTTGACACCTGTGAGAAAAAAGTAGCAATTATGATTCAAGGATCCTTAGGGTAGAGGCAAGCTTGTGAAACCACAACTAGGATTATTTGATCATGTTTTAGCTCATTCCAATGATCCTTTACCTTGGATTTGTCATTCACACATGGATCAAGGGAATAATGCTTTAAGCTTTGAAAAAGGTACATAACCTTAGATTTATTAGCAAACTTAAGGAAAGAGTCAATGAGCAAGTCAAGCACAAGATCAAGTAGTTTTAAGATAAGCATTCATGCATACAGATAAGCATTTAGTTCTAAGATTTGTATTGCATAGCCTTAATTGCAAAGCTACAAATTATGAAATTATCACCTAAATGCATTAAGTATTCATGCATGCATGGAGAATGAAGAGGTAGAAGGGCGAATAGCCCTACCACCCCAAGCTGAAAATTTTGCTCATCCTCGAGCAAGATCTAAGCTTAGAATAGTAGGGTGGCATTCTTATTAAAGTCCTAAAGTGATGCATGTATGCAAGGAAAAATAAAGCAGTTCGAGGAAAGAAACTAACTAAGCAGTAACAAAAATTTTATTTTAACAAAAAGAGAAAAGAAAGAGGTAAAAGAAAGGGGGTGGCTACCCCACGATACCGACACAGGGATCCCTAATCCTAAGTTTTGGGACCCGTGTCACTTGTGTCTTGCCGATGGAATCCTCCAGATAATAGGAGCAGAATAGGTGGAGGTGAGGGACCTTTTAAGTCTGAAGTAGAGGAATAGAATATGATGACTCAGTGAACTCATTAGTGTGTTGGAGTTGTCTTGAACTGCACTGAGATGAATTCATCGGCAAATCATCCTAGAGGAATCTTTCAATGTATGGATATGAATGGGAAGGCCCTAGGATGTCGACACAGGATGGGATGGAGGGGAGAGATTGAAAGCTTTCTGGAGGACCCATGTCTCCTCCCTCCATCTCTAAACTTGAGGTTGGATGCTCAGATAAGTCAACATGTACAGTCTGAGTCATCCAATCATCTTCCGAGCGAGAAGTGTCCCCAAAAGAATATGTTTGTTGTTCTTCCACCCCAAGCTTATCACCTTCTGTGGGGTCCAGGGTGTCTTCATGCTTGACAATCATGTTGTAGTGGATCACCCATCTTGTTACCTTGAGTTCCACCAAGCTTTGTAAAGGGCTAGTGGTAAATGTCAGGTCATGCTGCTCCAACTCGTCGTCGTCAGTATATTCACTCCATTGAGAGGAATAGTCGTTGTCTTCCTCATTGAACAAATTGTTCCAAACCATGATTTGCGTACTGCTTGAAGCTAAGTGACATGTCTCAATATGAGAGATATCACCCTGGTCTAGGTCAATGTCGAACTCGGGTTCCTCAAACCAACCTTCAGGATGCGAGGTTGTTTGGCTTCCCTAGTGAGGATAGGAGTCATCGTCATCATATAACATTTCATGCTTATGACTCATATCTTCCATTCGTTCATTAGTTGAGTCATCTGGATGGAATGAAGGGCTTCCCCAAGTGGGTTGGTCTTCATAGAAAAATCCTGGTGAGTCCAGTTGATGGTCTGAAAAGGATAGTGAGGCATACTCCTCTTCAGGCCCATTGGAATTGTCTTGATGACTGCAATCTTCAATGTCAGGCGATTGAGCTTGTGACTGTATGGTAACCAAATTGATGATCTCTTGAAGCTTCCTTCCTTGCTCAAAATCTTTATCATGAAGTTGTTGGACTTGTGCAACAATGCTTTCAAGATTCGGTAATTCCGCCTTGTAATCTTGTCGGAGACTCGATGTATCACACTGGTGTGATTGAATGAATCCTTACTCAGTGGTATGAAGCATTCTTTTACTGTAGTCTGTAATCTCTGTTGCTATTTGGAGTTGATGCTCCTGCTTTTCTTATAGTTTCTACAGAAGATTGACGTGTTCTTGGAGATGAGGAGCTAAGGAGGTGGGTGCATGTATACTTTCCCCAACCAATGCCACTGCTTTAATCAGTTCTTGATCCCATGATAACACAAAAGTTGAGGGCTGATTGGCAGTCTCTATTGTAGGAATTTCAACATAAGACGACGGTGGAGGTGAGTATAAATTGACTAGCTATAGAGCTTGACCTTCAATTATTTTCCAGCAGTCGGAACTGTGGGAAAACTCAAGAGGATAGGTGGACAAGATGACTTGTCTCACCAAAGTAAGATCCATGGCTGAAAAGTATAAGAAAAAGAAAAGGTATTCAGTATATATGAACAAGTATGTTTAAAATAAAAGAAAAACTTTGCATATATATATGGGCTTAAAAGTGACAGAACAAAATCTTTTAGGCATGTAAACATGGAAAACCACATCCCCGACAATGGCGCCAAAAGTTGATCGTCTCAAAAGTGAGTTAGAATTTGAATTTATAAACACAAAACTTTCAAGGACCCCCGCAACTTTTAATACGGGGTCAAAGTAGATATATGGGGTCGAACACAGGGATGTGGTGACCTTTAGGACACCTGAGATTTCATCCTTTAGTGAGATAAGCCAAAATGATAGTCGATGAAAATATGTGCTAGAACTAGTCTAGCGGGTTGTCATGAATTAAAAGAGAAAAAAAAGAAAAGAAAAGAAAATGAAACAATACAAAATAGAGTTCGTGGGATTCTACTAAACAGAGAGAAGAAGTTCTTGGCTATGTAACCGCAACATGGGCAGTCTATGCACCCGTTCTCAGGCATAGACAACCCTCGAACACTCGAGCAAGCAACCTACATCTGAACATGGTACGTACTGCGGTATCTGCTCATGTGGGGTCATCCCACTCACTCTCATGTAGTGTGACTAAACCCATCAATGATATGCCACCAAACCTCTCTCAAGGTTGACAAATCAACACCTTAGAATATTCCATATACCCTCTTAGGTCTTTTAATATTCTAGGATGTTAGGATCGGATGACCTTAAACCATCCTCCTCTCAGATTCCGATCCAAACTATCTTCTCTTATCTATTCCTACAACAGATCTCTCGAAACAAGAAGAAATAGTAGTTCAAACTAGAAAGAGATCAACCAAACTAGCAATCACAACTAGAGAGAGAAGATAGAACAAGAAAACATACTAGATCTGAATTAAATCTACTTTCTTAAGGGAAAAGTACATAAACATGCCCAAAATGGGATACATAGCCAAGAAGGGGCTCAACTAGCCATAGACAAACACAGTTGGCACCGAACAAGGATGAAAGAACATCATTGCACAGAAACAAAGGGGAACGGAAGAAGGAAAGAGGAAGAAAGAGGGGTTTCACCCACAGAGGAGAGGTGGCTCTTACTCCTTAGCCTCCGTATAGGCTGGATCTCATCTTTTCAGCCTTCCTCCTTTGTCTTCTGGTCACCTTGACCTCCTTTCTCTTTAGGATCCTCCCCGAACAACGGCATGGATGATGGTTGGATGGTCCAGATCTGGGTTTCCACCACATATCTGGGTGGAAAAGGATGGGTGGATGGACCAGGGTTGTGGATCTCTCCACAGATCTAGAGGGTGGAGTGGATGGTGCGTAAGAGCACCACAAAGTCTCACTCTTGGCTATGGAGGTCGAGCTCCCAGGTCAGGCTGGGTGGCGGCAGCCTGCCGACATCTACCCTTTTGTTCCCTCCTCTATAGATCTGGAGTGGGGGTATTTATAGAGTAGGCTGGGTATCCGATCTGTTTAGACCTCGGTCGAGGTGTGTAGAGACCGCGAGTGCTATTGAGTAGCTGAGTCACGGTCTGTGGTGAAGGAACCGCAGTCGCGGGGGGTGGAACTACGATCGCAGTTTGAGGAGGAGGACAAGTTGATGCTGCAAGGCATTCAGGTGTAGTAGAGAGAAGAACCGTAGGCAGATGGGTGAAGGTTGCAGACAGGGAAGGAGAAACCACAGATAGGTGGCGAGAAAACTATGAACACGGTGTTGGAAAGAAGAGGGGTCACAGTTGTTGATGATGCATGGAGGTCGTGGTTCAGCGGAGGAGGAGAACCATGGGCGCAGTGTGAGGGAAGGAGAGCGCATATAGGTGGTTGGTAGAAGACCACATGCGGGAGAAAGGAAATTGCGGTTGGGGTCCTTTAGGTTGTGGTTGTTGGAGCGGAACCGCATGCGCAATTTTGAGCAGGTGATGTAGGTGGTCGCGGTGTGCGCGAGGCAAGTCATGGATGCGCAGTGGAGAGGTTACGATCGGGGAAGTAGTTGCAGTATGTATGTGTGTCATCGAGCAACAGGCGATGGTAGGAGGTATAGGCGGAGGAGAGATTGGATTGTGACCTCTTGCTGGAGGGTTGGTGATGCAGTAGATTCACGGAGGGTTGTTGGTGATTGCACCACTAGTGGAGAAGATAATGAGTAGGTGACGATGATGCAGGAGGGTCGTCTACTGGAGGGGCCACCCACAATCGTTGCTGATGTTGGATAGGTTCTTGGTGGTCACAACATGCTTGGATGGGGAGGTTGCAGTGTTGGAGAGAAAAACTGTGACCGCGGTTATGTGGTGAGAAACCACAACCATGGTTATTGAGAGGGCAAGGGGAGTCACTGTGTAGTAGAAAAGAAAGGGAAGGAAAGGAAGGAGAGCAGAATTGACCCCAGTTGCAAGATGGGCCGAGGAGATTGGGCCTTTGTGCCAACTTTGACCTGCACATAGGTGCACAAATCTCAATCAAATGAAGATAAATCAATCAAGCTAGGTAAATTTGCATATTAGAAGATAAGCCAATAAAACAAATTAATCAGAGCAAAATTGGGCCCCTAGAGTGGCTCAGACATTGATGAATATGTGTTCATCATTAGAAGATATAGTAGATAATACAATTTTATTGGGCCTCAGTTGGAGAGAAAATATGGAGAATAGCTGCCATCACAAGTTCGGTGCCTATTAGTCCCAAAACTGGCTATATTAGCTACTTTATTGGCTATTTTAGCTACTTTACGTATGACAATATAAAAGGTACTAAAACATAAGCATTATAGGGAATACTAAGGCTATAACGACACAAGAGCACAAATAAATGCTTAGGGAATACACATAAATTTGGGTGTTATCACATTCCCTTCACCTATTGGTAGAATTTTCAAAATCTTGTTACCATCTTTCCCTTAGATATCGTGCATACTACCCTACTATCATGCATGAGTGAGGAGTGTCAAGTTTTAGAGCTTAGTATCGGGAAAATAGAGGGATATCAGCCAAGCAAGGTGATATCAACCTAGCAAGGCGATATTCACCACAAGGAGTGAAGATATTGTTCAAAAGCTAAGGAGCTCAAGTCTTGGATCTTAGAGAAGCTCATCTTCAACCTTGGGAACCTGAAGAGTTGGAGATTGAAGCTCATAAGTTGTGTTAGAGGTGAGTTATATAACTTGAACCCAACTATGTTGTTATTCATTTACAATATTGTTGAACTTGTTGAATTTGTTGAACTATTTTCAATTTCAAGTTCCTTTGATCAATTAATGTTCCTTTGAGTTACACTAAGTTGTTAGGAATATTTTCCATGAATTAGAGTAGCAAGACAAAAGTCTTGAGGTTGATGATGATTACCTCATCATGGTGCAACCTGATATGGGGTTGAAGTGCCTTAAAAATCCTATAGGGAACCCAAGATGGTGGTTAACCCGATATAGAAGTGGGTGATACCTCATGAATGATATGAGTCATGTCTTATGAATGATATGGGAGGTACCTACTTATAACTTATACACGATACAAGGTTAAGATTACATCTTGTACACGATATGGTACCCTTAACTGATATGAATATTGAAACCCTAGATGATAGATTGAAACCCAATATATCCCTATCCTTTTGTAAAAAGGGTTGTTGAGAAGGAGTTCTACCTTATATCAAGTGTGTCATTCAAACATATGATAGAACTGATTCTTGAAGGCATAAAGGGTTATGAGCCTAATAGTCAACCCAACTTGGTAACCTGATATGATAACCAATATAGTAACCCAATATGACAATCCAACATGGAAACCCGACATGGTATTATGTATATGCCACTTAAACTATGCATGATGAGGCAATACATTCTATGCTCGATATGGTGCACACCATGTGCACAATATGGTAGTAAGTATATTCCAATGTCCGATATGGTGCACCCTTGTGGAAAATATAGGAACCAAATATATCCATATGCCCGATGTGAGGTCAAGAATCTAACCCATACACGATATGAGGTTGACTTGAGATGATAAGAACTAAGTGATAGCTAATCTGAGATGGATACACGTTATGGTGTTGGGGGATACACTCTAAACACCTGAGGATGTGGTTACACCACATGACCAATATGGGTACACGATAGGATGTGAAGGTTGTATCTCAAACACAATACAATAGCATATATACACCATGATGCCCGATATGGTAGGTATGTTTCAATACAATGTATTTAAGTAAGTGATATATGTTGTGTGTTGTGTTGAATGCAACATTAAGATGCAATGAGGTTAATGAAATTTGATAATGGTGAACTAATGTTCTTTAAGATAAGAATTGAGCCAACCTAGTAAAAGTATGGTGCACATAACATCCTAGTAAGGATTAGAGAGAAACTTATAATAACAACGTAATAAGGATATGTTGATACTCCTAAGATGAATGGAGTATGAATTAGGGCTTAATCTTTTGTGATGTAATCTTGAAACCCTAATTGATTTATAAAGGTAAATCATAAACCTAAGAATGGGTGATGAGATGGTTTGAAACCCTAATCGTTTGATGAAGGGAAACTCTAACCCTAATTAATGAGAAGAATGTGTTTCTTTTGCATTATAGGGTTATGACATGTATTTGATATTATTGTTAGCATGATATACTAACCATGCATGTATGAAAAGGAGATGAGCATAGCTAAGTAAGAGCTATAATGTTTAAATGATACTGTGTCAATGAGCTTTGTGAACTATTTGAATTAATACCTTGGTCTGATGACCTAGAGGTAATGGTTACTTGCTAAGTGGTGATAGTACTTAGTGATGAATTAAGGGTTTGAATACCCAGGCCTGATAATGATAAGTGATTGAGATTCTAAGTGTTATATGTGTTTTAAACATAATGAAAGTACTTGATAAACATATTATATCTTTCTTTGTAGCATCTGATATAATTCATGCTTTCAACTTGATTGATGTGAAAAGATACTATAATGCACTTAATTAATCAAGTTAAATATTATCATGTAGTTGCCCAGACCATAGATCCATTCAGTGTCAGGATTTGCTGAATGGTGAAACAAGTTTAACTCGGTTCACATATTTTTGAATATGTAATTTTTTATTATTGGGGTGCTCATTGGACTCCCCTACTAAACAAGGGTGCTCAGTGGACTCCCCAACCAAACCAAGATCACTCAGTGGTCTTCCTAATGAAACTAAACTAGGATCGTTCAGTGGTCTTTCTGATGATAAATAATATGGGAAAGCTTAGTGGTCTTCTCTCGAAGAGAGTACATGATCCGGCTGTAACTCTATAGCAAAGATGTCGATATACCTCGACATAGATAATTGCAGTTGACACAAGATGTCTTGCCAGTTATCTCGAACTGACTGAGATAGGTGAGGTCTTGACAGCTGACTCTACCACAAACCTTGTATGGTATCGATGCTTAATGTAGTCGTGGTCGGTTGGAGCATGAGCGGTATACCTCATCTCCTCTGGGCATAAATGTGAATGTAAACATGTAATCAGCCGTGTAGCATATTTGATTAAGGATCGAATATGAAAAACATTGGTTCATGCCTTATTACTTTTATACATCTTAGTAGATAGATGTTATACATGTTCTTCATATTCCTTACAACGAAAATAGATGAATTATAACTCGATTATCAATGATATTGTTTTATATTGGAAATAAACATGTTAATTGGATAAAGATATCCTCTATTCAGTTTTTATATTATTTCATGTGATAATAGTATTGTTGGAAGAGAGTTTTATCTCTCGTTGGGACAATAGTCTCACCCCATGTGATCCAAAATTTTTAGGTGGATGTGGATGAGGAGGTAGAAATCAGACTACAAAGGAAGAACCACATCAGCAACAACATCAGTAGTAGCTCAAGTTGAGTATATTGTCTGTCGTGTCTTATAGATAGAATTCCTATGTGTCGTCTCTGTACTCTTAGGTCCTTGGTCAATAGTTCTTAGTGGTTTTACAAACTACTTGAGATTTTGGATTGATTACCTCGAGGTTTTTATGTTGCTGTTGTAAATGTTAAAGTAAAGCAATTGGTACTTGTTATCCTCAAGATGAGACAGTACAACATATGTACAATATGAACCACATGTATAAAAAGTTTTGGTTCTCTCTGTAAGAGTTTTCCTAGAAAATGATCTATGTGCAAAATGGTTTTCATTCTTAGTGGTTTTTGTTAATTCTGCTGCTTATGGTTATTTCGTGATTATTATCAGTGATGGCTTGATTTGTAATTGGGTCGTTACATCAAGAGTCAAAGTGGGGGAGATTATAACATCCCAAGATTTGAGGGCTTGGATAAATGATCTTAAATGACATGATTGGATTACCCATATCACCAAGGTGCACCTCCTTTTCAGGGAACCCATCACTAAAGAACTACATAGTTAAGTGTGCTCAGCTTGGAGTAGTACTAGGATGGGTGACCAATCGAGAAGTTGACATCATCTTGTGTGTGAGTGAGGAAAAAGCACGCAATTAAGGCTAGTGGTGGTCTGTGGCGATAGTCATCATTTCTAAAACTCTACTAGAGCCCAAGGCAGTAGGTCTAGGCATTACATCTACGTTGAAGAAGTGTCACCATAATACGAGGTTGACTCTTCATCCTATTGAGGTAGAGCTAGATAATGATATATCTTATTTGGAAGGTCCTATTTTGAGCATGGATAGAAGGATAAAGAATTTGAAGAAGAAGGACATTATGCTAGTCAAGTGTTTTTGACATCATCGTGGAGTAGAGGAAGACACATGGGAGCTTGAGGATGAGATGTGAAAGAAGTTTTCGACTCTTTTAGCATAGGATTTTAGGGGAACAATCCCTATTAGGGGTTTATAGTTGTAAGACTCTTGAACTATCTTAATGCATAATTGTGCTTAGTTTGTATGATGAGATGTCTTAACATCATATGACAAGTTTAAATTTTCATTTAGGTTCAAATTTATCAATAATTGAACTATCTTCAAAATACATTTGTTCGTTTTGGCCTAGCTTGCAATATACCCATAAATTGAGGGTTATCTTGCAAAATGTCACATAAAGAGAGTGTTCTTTGTACTTTGGAATTAGGAGAGAGAAGATGATGCAATGGAGTTCCTTGTTTGAATTATGGATGATGGTGTGACATCATCATGTGATATTAGGGTTTCTAGGGTTTTCTTAGTTGATAAGTGATTAAGATAGGGTTTGAGTGTTGCAACCCTACACCATGTGGTAAGGGTTGCGATCGAGACCCATGCATTAGATGATATGGTCATGATCGAGACAACCTTGTATGAGATGGGTCGAAACACCTTATATTTTAGTGTCTCAACCATGAAAACCTGAGACCTAGGGTTTTCACCATGAAGTGTCTCGACCGAGACAAGAAGATGGTGATGTTTTGACTGAGACAAGAGGACAACTGATCTAGTAGGTCATGAAGTTGTTGGATAAACATGACCTTGTATATTTACAAGTGAGTGGAGGAAAGATTATCTACTTGAAGGGAATGTGCCCCTATGATGATCTAATATGATGACACATGTACTTCTCTCCTCTTTTCTCTTCCAGTTCCTCTACTCTATCCCCAATTTATCTCATTTTAGGTGTTACTGGTGCCTCTATTTCTTCTAAAATAGGAGGATTCGGTGAAGGGGTTCTGTTGAACCTATCCATAGGTCTGCCCTTTACTCGCTCTCCCTGCAAGAACTCTGCTTGCCCAAAACTTAGTGAAGATGGTTCGCCGTAGTCTAGAGATCTGGTTTGCACCATGCCCTAGTGTACCTGAAACAGAGAGAATGAATGTCAACATCAAAAGATTATATTTGAATGAAGAGATTATTAGGAATCTGTTTGAATAATAAATTTTAAAAAATATCCTAGAGTGGCCGACTACAACACTCGTAGTGCATGATGTTAACGCTTCCCTGACAACGACACCAAAAACTTGATGTGTTGTCTACTGTGTGCAAAACGCAAGTGAACGTAGAGCAAGGAAAGCCAGAACTTGGATCTTGGATGGCCGATCCATCTCCTTTGTGGGAGATCTTATGCTAGATCAATACCTTAGTGGTGGTTTCGTGGAGGTTTCTTCTCTTGGTAAGAGATATGAATCTTAATCAGACTTCCTCTCTTCCAAAACCTCCATCTTCTTCCTCCCTCTTAGTCATGAGGTGTGGACCATCCATGGTGGCCATTTAAAAGGATGCTTCTATCTCTTTTCCTTATTCTTTTGGGATTGACTTAAGTATGATTTCCTCCTTTCTTGAATTCCCTTGTGACAGTGGTTTCTTCTTCCTTTCAGAGGTGATCATCGGCTGAAGTAGTAGCTTGGTCAAATCTTTCGGAGCTTGGAATCTTAGGAGGTGGTTTTTCTCAAAAACTAGGCAGGTTTTATAACTCTTCCAACCTCTATTATGTGCATCTTAAGTATTATCTTAAAAAATCTTCTATATGATTCTCTATACTTGAGGAAAGAGGAAGTTTTATTTATTTTATGCTCACAAGAACATCATTTTCCTCTACCCAAGTATATTTCTTTTAATTATCTTCCATCATCATGTTTAGGGTTTCATGAACACTACGAAATAGGGTGTTACTCACCCTGTTGATGTTTTGTTTACCCTACCATTACCATATGCTTCAACCTTGATTCAGATCTGCTATGGAGTGGTGGAGGAGGTTGAGACAAACTCTTGGAATTCTGTCATAGTTGACACTCCTTGTGGGGTCATTTTGGTCATAACACCCCCTAACCCAAGATTGGTTGCTACTTATTAGCTTGGTCGCAACATAGTGTTGATGCAAGGTCAGAATTGGTTTCTGACTAACATTGTGGTTGAGATGACTAAGACTAATGTTGAAAACACTTATTTAGTTAGTGTGTAGGTTGTAATAGGATAGGGTCAGATTAGTTGTGGTCGAGACATGCTTATGATGGGTTATAACACTTAGATTGTAAAGAATGTAATGACCTATTGTACAACTTGATCGTGATGATTTGTTGTGCTATGGTCGCGACACACCTAGGATTAGCAGTCGTGACACACTTTGTAGCGGTCATGATGTCTCGTTGCAAGGCCCTAGTGTCACATTTGTAACACCATGCTAGTGTTTCCATGTGTCGCGGTTGCAACATTGTGTCTAAATAGTGTCCCAATTGTAACTTGGTGCAAATGATAGATCAGACCTTGGGATGTGTCTTTGTCTAGACACATGGGTTGTGTCATGGTCATGACACGCCATACCTGGTCAGGTCACAACACCTCGTTGCAGAATAGGTCTACAATCATGTGTTAAGCGTGATCAACACTCACGTGTTGATTGTGATTAGGATACATACATGTAAGTTTGGACATGGCCAATACCTAGAGTACTAGTTTACCTAAAGTGATGTGATTAAAAGGGATAATCATCTACATTAATGCTTAACTTTGCAACTATATGGGAGGTGATGAATTAAGGTATGATGGTGAGATAACATTATGGAAACAAAATTGTCTGTTCAAGAACCTTAATCCTAATATGATGATAACATGATAAGTATACTCACTAAATTTTAAGAATTGTTATTTCATGATAGTACTTTCTATGTCCTACTTGTGCAACACTAACTTGCAGGTGAGATGAATGTTATAGCAGTGTGAATGCTATGTCAATCCCAATGAATTACAAGGTGATTATTATGAGTAATTTTGAGGTTTAATGTGATATTGAATGTGCAAGAATATATGAATTGGTCTAATGACCTAGCAAGCGCCTTATGCAAAAATTGAGGTATTAATATTCCATAGTGAAGTGATCTTAGTTATGACATTGTAAATGACAATATTACAAGTTCCATGTGATGATGAGACAAGCATTTTATACATTCAGAAGTTGCATCCTACCTTAATTTTGTAGATTTGTTTTAGGGTTAATATGTTGTAACTTGATTGATGCATTAAACGATACCCAATTGGCATATCTTATCAAGTGAACCCCAATTTACGTAGTTTCCATGTACCATAGATCCATCTTCAACATTAATATTTAGCTGGATAGTGAAACGAGTAACTCCTACGGGAAACTTGGAGTGCATATTGTTGAATAAGGGGGGTATCAATGGAGATCACTCCATGTAACCTTAAGTTGTTAAAATAGTAGAGATCACTCCAAGGAAGACTAGTTGTTTTACATGACCATGGCTTTGACTATGAGTTTTTGTTTCTACAGGGCTATCACCTTGACTACAAGTTGTTGTCTTTTTAGCAGTAGGACTATATGTCACTGCATTGCAGACTTGAACTGACCAAGTAGTGCAGGTGATGATCATTGAGTTCAGATCTTCCATTGATCTTCTATGGTACTGGTTTTGACTTAGCAATGGTCGGTTGGATTTGAGTAATATGCCTCTAGTCCTTAGGGCATAAAAATGGTTAAGTAGATGTGTAGTATATTTGTTTATTGTCAATACGAATCGCATTGGATCACCCCATGTCTTATTTCTTGTACTATTTAGTTTATAACAGTTGTACATGTTCTTCATATTCCTTCTAATAGTATAAAATGTTCTACTGCTCAGTTGTAATTACTTAAATTTCTTAAATAGTATTACTTGCTTTATTTACCTGCTCTTTAAAGTACTATGCTCATAATAGATGTTGGCGAAGAGTTACATCTCTCACTGGGAAGTTTGTTCTCACCTCGTGGGTTCCATAACTTTTTAGGTGGTCGTGGATGAGGAGATCGTGGTCGTGGTGCAGGAGCAGAGCAATAGAGTGAACAGTAGCTGTCAGAGGTTGGACACCCCACTAGTTAGAGTTTTGTAGTAGAAGTCCTACATTTTGTCCCAGTACTCTTAGGATTTTAGCAAGATTTTATCTTTTGTAGATCGAAATGTAGATTTTGGCTTTAAGCCATGTTTATAAAAATGGCATATCATTGTACAAGTTGTAATCATTATAACAATGGTGGTTTGGTAGTCTTGAACATGACACATATCATCTTTTGGGTATATATATTGAATACATTTGGCCTGATTTGAATACTTAGTTATGAAATACTTTTGCCTAAGATGTTTACTTGCAAATGGTTTTAATTTACCCTATTTTGTTGTAATATTGTGCTAGTAATAATTTCATGCTTAATTTTGAGTAATCTAATTTTATGTGGCGAAGGGCGTCATAGAAAAGATCTAATGTAATTCTAGAGGATTTACATAGTTAGTCTTTACTTCATGATGCAAACTTTAAAAATCCATATTATGCAACTTAGTGGAGCGTGTGACTTTTCATATTGTTCAAACTCTTTCCCATTTAGTAAAGATTTATTAATTATTTATGGTTAGTTGATAAACCACCGATCTTGAATATATGGTAATGACTCATGCACTATCGATCTGCCTGAATAGAGGATAATAGGGGGTGGAGGTCGTTACATTTGGTATCAAAGTTGGTTTACCATTTAACCTCTAATAATTATTAAATTTTAATAGTATTATAGATCCCGATGGAATTATTAGAGTGTTTTCCAAAGATGATGGAGTATTAAAAGGACCATGATCTAGGAGATGGCAAAACTTCCCTTCAGATCGCTAGTTGGTTTATGAGGATTCCTGGATCCGTGCATTCAACATGCCCAAAATCAGAGGATTTCACTCAAAATAAAATACCTCTATGATTTCTCATCTATTTTTCATCCCTTATTTAACCCTTACTTCACTCCCTAAACCCTAGGTACATGAAATGTCTCTCGTTATCCCATCCTAGGTACTAGGGTTATCGATACTAGGAATTAAGGCATCCTCTGTGAAATAATAAAATGCATGTAAGCAAGATGTAATGGGCATAATTTCTTGATTCTTTAATACCCTTAGTATGAAATTGAAGTTAATAAAGTTAACTCATGTGAAATAGCATGGCGCGTGGTAAGGACACCGTCAACTATGATGAATACCCTAGATCAAGATCCTCTTGTGAGAAGAGGCCCTCCTTAGAGAAGAGAAGGTCCATGGAAGGTGAGTCCTCTAGGAAGAGGAAGAGGGAAGGTGAAGCCTCCATAGACAAAAGTCCTGAACCTATCCTGTTCAACATACCAAACCCTAAACATGATCTCAAACGTGAATCCATGATTGATAATGAGCCTAAAGTCAACCCGAAACATGCAACTGGGTCTAGACCACTAGTGGGACAAGTGGTGGTTCACACCCCCGATGCTCTTTGGATGGAACAACATAAAAGGTTGACTGAGGCTATAAGTGCCCTACCTTCAAGGATGTAACCAGAGATGAGAATTGTGAGCCCGCTCCTGTCCGCCCTCATCTAAGAACCACCATACTAGATTTTGTCAACCTGAATATTGAAATGTTCTGGGGTGAAGATAAAACCATGGTGGTTGACAAATCACACACTTGGCTCATGGAAGTGGAAAACATCTTTGTCATCCTAGAAGTGCAACCAAACAAAAAGGTCCTTTTATCCACACACCTTCTAGAAGGAGCATCTAAGATATGGTGCGAGAATCATATCATGGGTCAAAATCTGATATGGTGCGAGAATCATATCATGGGTCAAAATCTGATTAAGGAGATGATGGCATGGGCATACTTCCATGCGCTCTTCTTGACAAGATTCATAAAAACCTCCACCAAGAAAGAAAAGGAAACATAGTTCACCTTTTTGGTCTGAGGTAACATGTATGTGGTGGGCTTTGCTCATACATTTCTCCTGTTAGAGTTTTTTTGGTTACATGCTCACTGAATAAAGATGGTTAGACCATTTTGTGGAATGCATGCATCCCATGATCAAGCCTCATGTCATGGAAACTAAATATGTGACCTTCATTGAAGCCCTAAACTTTGCCATTTACGTGGAGAAGATAGGTTTTCTTGCTCAAAATCTACTGAAAGGATATCTTGTCTTCACCGAAGGTAGTTCAGGCCCCAGAAATGAGAATAGGAAAGCTTGCGGTCATCAAAATTCCAAGGGAAGGAATGGACGAAAGGGAAAACCCCACAACGAGAATCATTCCCTGAGGTACCACAATTTTGGGATGACACACCAGGGCAAGTGCCATTTCAAGAGGATTGTGTGTTTTTGTTGCTAGCAAGAAGGACAATTTCAAACCAATTATCCCCTCCATTTCTTGAGAGGTCTAGGCCTAGTAGCTGTCTAACCAATGGAAGTGGGACAACCAGTAGTAGCCCCACCGATAGGAGAGAGCAAACAAGATTGAGTCTTTTCCATTGACAATTAAGAGACCCATGCTAATGCTAACCATCTGATAGAGGGTAACTACCCCTAGAGTTATTTTCCTATCATTAATTATGAAATGCAATTGTAGTTTGACTGTCATGAAAACAATGTAGGCATGCTTGAAATCATGGGACAAAATTTAAGAGCTCTGTTTGACTCTAGTTCTGCCAATACTTTTATTTTGAGAAATCTCACAGCGATGCTTTGTTTGGACATCAAGGATTCAAGATATGTTTTGGATGTCACTACCCCAAATGGTTTAATATTTACGTATCTCTTGAAAACCCCGATTATACCTATTAAATACATGAATAATGAACTCCCTACGGACTTTATCTTGCTATACATGCATCACTTTGATGTGATACTTGGAATGGCTTGGCTTTACACATATAAAACACAAATAGACTATAGGGAAAAGAAAAATAGAATATTGAAACCAGGTCACCCACCTTTTACCATTAGAGGTAGGATGGATGTTTCCACTAGTTTGTATTTGTCAGCCTTGAAGGCAAAGTAGATGATAGCTAAAGGTTGTTAGATATCCTAGCAGTAGTTACTAATATGGAACCTATGGTACAACCCTTAGAGGAAATAGAAGTAGTCAATGATTATGTAGATGTGTTCCTAGATGATTTGCTTAGCATACCTCTTGGTGTGTCTGAGCCATAGGTACACTCACTAATGAATTGGATTTGATTAGATGTTCCCCATGAAACTCAAACACATTTGGGATCTTTCAATATTTACAAAAACCCTAAAAAGATTAGGTCACAATACTAAACATGTCACCCACAAGCGCATGGGGTACTATTGTAGTAAAGATAAGAGGCATATATAGGGGTCGATCCTTAGGGATAGAGGGGGCACTAAAGTTGAGTTGGCATTCACTATGTTCCTAAAGTGAATATTAGGGTTTAAGGGTTTAAAAGGGGTTTTTGTTTGATTACACTAAGCAAGCAAGCAAGTAAAGTCACTATGATAACTAGTTTAGCAAAAACTAAGTTATCCTAGGTAAGTTAGGTCTAAGAAACTAGATTAAGAAAGAAAATAAATAAGAGAAAGATGATCTACACTACTCTAGCAAGGCAATAAGAAACTAAGAACCAAGCTAAACACTAAAGCAAGCACGAATCTAAATTGACCCTAACTAGGAAAGCCAATCAATTAGCTAGAAGAAACAAAAGAAAATAATCTAAACTAGCATTAACAAGCAAGAAGATTAAGATGGGTTTCAAGAAATGGATTAGGTAGGTGGTCCGTTTGGGAATGTGATTTGATATTAGTTGGGTGGTTGTCAACATGGCATGTAATTATTAGAAATTCAATCTAGATTACCAAACCAAACAACAAGGCAAGTGCTATTAGAATGTACCCTATACTACTAGTTGGAGAACTAGGGTTAGGTGTAATTCTAGTAGGGCTTGTCAATTCTAGGTTTCTAGGGTAAGTGGTATTAGGAAAATTGAGAGCCAAGCATAAGAATGGGAGTTGAGATGAGGGTTTTTGACCTCATCATACTAGCCATCTAGCCTTTAGAAAGCTCTAGGCAATTGCACTATTCACACTTACTCTAGCAACTTAGATCTCACACTCACTTGTAGAAGGAGGGATATGTATGTAGGAACAAAGGGGGCTAGCTACGGATCCACTAATTGGACCTAGGAGCCATTCATAAGATTTTTACATACACTCCAATTCCTCCTAGAAGCTAAGTGTCATCAAACATCACAAAGGAAGAAATTTATGTTTAAGAGCAAAAACCACATGCAAGATAATGGGAAATGAGATAGAAGTAAAGGCAATCATCCTAGAATGAAATTGTGTTCATTATAAATTATTCTCCCCCAACATGGTATCAAATTCACATTTTTACCCCAAACAACCCACCACTAGGGGCTTAGCTAGACATAATCAAAGAAAAGGCAAAACAAATGAGAAGAAGGGGATAGGACTCCATGGAGCTCGAAGTAGATCATCCTTCTTCACCTCTTCATTGATGTAGGGCGACCTCCTTCCTCCAACGTGGATGATGGACATGAAAATGGAGAGGGTTATGGTAGAAAACCTAGAAAACTAGGTTATCCTGGTGAAAATGAGGTACAAATGGTGGATAGAGAGCATAAATGCAAGGGGAATGTAATGAATGCTAAAGAAAGGGTGAGGAGTAATGGAAGCTGGAGGAGTGTTGAAAAACCACTAGAGGGGGGTGAATAGGGTTTTATGGATATTTTGCAATAATTCAACTCAAACAACCACAATTGAGATAATAAGAAGGAGACAAGGTGTTTAGAGTGGTTCCAACCTTAGCAAATACTAAGGCAGTCAATCCACTACCTGGTTGCTTACCCAACCGAGATTTTGAAAGTATTTAATTTTATTACCTCGCAAGGATATTACATAAAATTACAACACTTTCAACACCATTTGGGCAGCTTTCACCTTGAAGTAGTCTCACCAACCTTGAAGCAGCCTTCCTTGAAGTAACTTCAAGCTCCCCCTTGATGTAGCCTTCCTCTTGAAGTAGCTTCCCATTGAGACAACCTTCTAGAAGTAGTCCAAAGATCTCATTCTTCACCAAGAAGATCAAAACTCTCTCCAATCCGCAACCTCCAACCCTAGGAGTAGCAAGGAGATGACACGCAATAAGAAAGAACAAGAAGGGAAATAGAAATTACAATTACCACTTGAAGCACAAGGCTTGATTTCCTATATCAAGTGTATTGATCTCCTAACCAATGAGTATGGAAGTTTAGGTTTAGTGGGTAGGAGATGCTAGCCTATAGGACACGAATTTGGAGCAAAGGAAATGAGTAGCAAGTACTAGTGTTGCTCAATTGCTCAAAACAGATTGCCAATTTGCAAGTATGAAAGCTCAAGTATTGCACACGTGTGTTTTGGGTGTCCTAAGGCTTGTCCTATTTATAGGAATGTCCAATGAATGCTTAAGGATGTTCTAGACACTTTCTAGGGGGTTCTAAGTGCTTAACTAGCCGTTAGGTATCCATTAGTTTCTTTAGCAACAACTAGTTAATTAACTCTGAAAAGTGCAGACAAAACTCTTCTCGGTCGAAGAATTGTCGACCGAGAGTCCTTCTCGGTCGAGGACTTGTCGACCGAGGGACTGTCTGGAGCAAGTGTATATAATGTTCTAATCCAACTCCCAACTACCTTGTCTACTATGTCTAACGGCTACCTGGGTCATTCTCAATCGAAGAGTTTGTCGACCGAGAGAGTCTCGGTCGAGAATTTTGTTGACCAAGATTAAACCTGTTTCAATGTTTTAAACTAAGTACATAGTGTATGTATGAGTGTGCAGTTGTGACACTATTTTAGGAGATGACCTATCTAAGTGTTGTGATTGGCTAGGGAAGATCTAATGCTTGATTTACATGATGTCCAAGTACTTGTACATTATATACTTGTACAAGTTTCTACATTTGATTACATTCATGACTTAAAGTAATTTTAGCATATAGATCTTCCAAGTGTTTGTCATCCACCTTATTCCTGCAACACTCAAGTAGCACGTTAGATCCACAAGAATGAAATGTTTGTCATCATTGAAACAAAGGGACTATAATAATGTCCAATTTAGCCAACAATCTCCCCCTTTTTGAAGATGACAAACATTTCCTAAATATAAAATAAGGAAATATAAATTGTATGAGTTTCATACCTGAAGTTTACCTTTTGTAGCCATTCTTGTTTTGCAAGTAGGTGCTGGCCGAGATATCATGAAATTCATTTTATTTTATATTATTTCTCCCCCTTCATCATTTCAAAAAGATATCCAAGATATTCATTTAGTATGACTTTTTATTTCTCCCCCTTAATTTTATGCTATGCTCCCCCTTAAAGAGGTTTTCAAATTAAGAGCAAGGGATTAATGCAAACTACGCATTGTCAAATTTTTCCACAATTTATTTTTCAATTATTTTCAAAGAATGAGATCCCTTTAGGTTCATTGCATATATTACTCCCCCTGATTTTTATGCTCCACTATAATATTCTTATATAACAAGAATATGTCCAATTGAAGCCATAGAAAACACTTTTATTCATAACAACTCAGTTCTCATACAACTCATAAGATGTCCCATAAATCATGACATACATGCTTACAAAAAGATACCCATTACAAACATTACAAAGATAGCCATTTATCTCACGATCTCACTGAAAAGACCGAAGGATTACATCAATTTCTGGGTCTTTTCCAAGAAAGGGATCAACTCCATAGTATTTGACCAGTGTCTACCACTCCAAGGAACCTATCTTGGTTAAAGCATAAGCCTCCAAGAAGGTGGGAACACAATCAAATCGAAAGTGGGCAGCAATATCTTGGAGTTGGATTGGAGAAAACTGAGTATGAGTGAGGTCAGGAGATGGTGAAGGTGGAATTTGATAGTAATTATAGGATGGATTGTGTGGGTTTAGCATGCCAGGATTAAGTGAATAAGGATATTAATCAGGTTGGTCAGAAGAAAGGGCTTGCATCCTTTGATTTAAATAAGTCATGGCATGATGACTGTAATCCAATTGCCTACTTAGGTGATATTGAGATCCAGCTATGTATGTCAAAGTGTTTTTGATAGGATCATGGGGAAGGCTAGTAGGAGGAGGTGGTGGAGGTATGTCTTGGGTGGATGTTGCCCCTTCAGTCCGAACCCTTTTGTGGCCAAAATCGATCCCCATCTTCTCTACTGTATTTTTACTTATCTTTTGGGGTTTCCTATCCCATGTATAACCTAGGTCCTCAATATTCATCTTAATAAAATGTTGAGTTTTGGCAAACAAAATCAGCATAAGGTGGATGGCCACAGAATTCAATCATATTCTTAAGAATGATACGAATGAAATTTATGGGGATACCTTTTAGGATGGCATAGATAAGGTACATGTGAAAAGTGGGTACTTCAGATTTATTTTCCCTAGGATGGATATTGGTGACAACAATGAGGTTTACTATCCTAGCTTTAGGTTTTAAGTTGATGGCATAATATGTACCCTATCTTCATGGAAAATGGTATTGAATAGAAAAATGGCTCTTTTGATGTCACTTAAGATAGTGGTAGTGTCATCTTGAGAAAGTTCATTTAGTGGATTTCTGGTGGTGAGATCAATAAAATCTTTATAGTCTTCTATATCTATGTTAAGCATGCTAAGAATGCCCTCCTCGGAAAAATTAAATCCATACCCACTAACTATAGAAGAGAAGGAATCATGGTCAGGATGTGGGGTTAGATTGGCAAAGAATTCATTAACTACTTTTGAGGAGTAGGAATGGAAGGAAGGATTCAGAAATTCGGACAGATGTTGCACCTCAAAGATTTCCTCAAGATCAACAATGTTGTGGAAGTCCATGACGTCGACTGGCCGTCATGGAAGAGGATTCCTTGAGGATAGCCTGAGGTAGCGATCGCCGACAGCTGCGCCGTTGAATGGAATGTCGTTAATGAATGGCAGCGCCAAAAAGACTGTCCTTCCTTTCCTAGCTGTGACTTGCTTCTTTCCACACGATGATGAGGAAGCATCTTGTTGTTTTGAAGTGGAGAAGTAGCAAGGCAACATTTGGGTGTAGAGAAGCTAAAAATTTGCACAAGAATGCACTAGAGAGGAGATAGAGAAGTGAGAATGTGAAGTTGTGAAGAATGGGGTCATTTTGGGCTCTATTTATAGCGAAACAAAACCCATTTTGGTCGACAATTTGTCGACCGATGACCGCAACAACCGTTTCTATAGACGCTCCTCTCGGTCTTCCAACGGTCGATCGAAAACTAGCCGTAACATTTTTTTTTAATATTTTAATAGCCTTTTAATTCATGCGAATGGGGGTTCATAAGGTTGGCCTCGGTCGACAATTTTATCAACCGATGTTGACTCGGTCTGTCACACCCCGATCTCACACTAACCACAAATCACGAGATTAGGGCGCGACGGAGGGATTATCACATAACAAATCACTGAGAACTTTTTTTTTAACACCTCGTAATGATATCCGGATATTGCTGTAAACTAAAACATAATAAACTATTGCGGAAGCATTTCAATTAAACTGGCTAGAGAACATAAATAGAGTTTACAACATGTAACATTGTTTAACAGAAAGTAAAACATAACAGTTAATTTACACCTTTTACACATTCGCCATACATACTCTCTCTCACCCACACCATGTCCCAAGGACCGAGGGGAAAGGACTAAGAGACCACTATCTAACTAAACTAACTACATATACCTTCTACAGATTAAGTGTTAGGATGAAAGGATCCTTCTGATTCCTGGAATTGTCGCTGACCTGAAAATGTTTGAGTAGAGGAATGAGCCTACTCGCTCAGTGAATAATATTTCACTTAGCCATCATCGGATAACTCCATATTTTACATTTAACAGGAATATGTGAATAAAATAACAAACTGAGCAGTTCTAATTAAACAGTGCAATTATCGTAGAAAAGTATAATGAACATTTAAAGAACAAGTATTATAAATTCTAAATCTGAACATACACAAGTTTCATATTAATCTACCTTAATTCTAAGTAATCATCTTTTAACTTATGCCCTGATCATATGCAGTGTACTCTGCATATAAAGTCTCGTAGCGAACTACGAACCCACCGTACAAGACTTAGCGACACACCCGGGGAATGCTAAGTCTGACTGCTGTCCTGGTCTACGTCAGGACTCTCAGGCGCTCAAGGGCCTCACTGCACTCTCAAAGAGTGTACTCTAGACTCCTCCTCTAACCTGAGCACACAGGTGGAGAGTCTGGGTTACCACCGTGACACATGCACGGATTATTGTTGAATAACCCCTATTTACTCCAGTGCCACCGTGACACACACACGGATTATTGTTGAACACTGCCTCTCTGTCCTCGTGCCACCGTGACACACGCACAGATTATTGTTGAACATGAGCCAACGACCATCTAGACACACGCTAGGTAGGTTGTTTCACCCCTAAGGCACAGACCTCTCAAAGGGGTTCTACGGTGTCAGGGCATCTAAGTCTAACACATTTTATTATAACAAGAAAACTCTTATAACATTTTGTCTCTCTCTCACATATTTGACTACTGGAATATACTGTAATTCTGCAATTCACTAGCTGAAACTAGAAGTTCAACTTTCATAACATTTCTATATATAGTGCAACAACTATTCTCTTATATCGCAATAACTCATAACTCAACTATGCTTTCATGCAAACAGATTCATTCACTGTAAATAGATTTCATATCTATTCCACGTCTCTATACTGATTTCATATTACTGAACATTCAAATATACTGTATTGAAAGGAATACTCAACCTGAAATACTTTATCACATTTATTCACATCTTACTGAAATTACTCGTAAAGCATACACATTTATTTTACTAATCATTTCGTTTCGTTTGAACTATGCAAATTAAAAGTCTAAGGATGCTAACTATGCTCGACATCCGGGTAATCTCTATTACCCACATATACACATAAACATCATTTGTCATCTATAAACATGACTCAGTATCAACTTATCCAGTTTTGATGCTAAACATCCATTTTATGCTCAATGTATACATTGCAGTTGTAATACAGGAAATTCTATCATTTTCATCAATCATATTACGTATTTCAAGTTCCAATGAACCATATAAATTCATTAATTCAATCCACACTGATCAGATGCTAAACTAAATCATATAACGACATAAGGAAGAAGTTTATGAAATAAAATTCGAGTAATGCCAAATACTGTCCAAAAGCCAAGTATCAGCGAAAAATGCACAGTTTACCGAAAAATTCCAACTAAGGAGTTAAATGATGATAACTAAATGAACTCCTACTCACAATGATTTGGTCTGTCCGGATTCGTCCGGAGATGCGTCTAGGGTCTGATTCTGGGCGAAATTGGGTTGTCTTCTACCTTGGATTAGTTTCCTACTGTTCCTGTTCATGGCTCAATTGCTTCTCGCTACAGCAGATCGGCGGAGAACTTCTTCGGTAGCCAAATCGTAGCTCTTGCTATGGATTTGTGACCTGAACTCCAAGGCAAACTCCAAGTAGCTCCCCCCCCACTCAACTGGGCGCGCCCAACGGCCTCCCTAACTGTACGCAGCAGTAGCTGCTGCATCTTAGTCGTCAGCCAAAGCCGCAGGGCGGCCTGCTAGGCTAGGCAGGTGGAGTGGTAGAGGAAGAAGAGTGGAAGGGGAAGAGGAAGGGAGGAAAAAGAAGAAGGAAAGGAGTAGATTGCTGGGGAAATGGAGCCAGACCAAGGTTGCCCGCTCCTCAGCTCATCGATCGCCCGCTTGATCGCCTCTGCGCCGACTCCAGGAAGACAACGGCTGGAAAAGGATAAGTGTAAAAGAAAAAGAAAGAAAAAGAATCGTTTATAAGTAAAACTTTGGAAAAATTGCCAATTTGACCCCAGAAACTAAAAATCCTCATAACTTTTTCCTCGGAGGTCCAATTAGCATGATTTCTTTGGCATATTTTCAAGAATGACACCCACCACCATCCCAAGGCATAAAAGCATGCTAATTATACTATTTTACTGGTTCAAAGTTTCAATTGCATCCAAAAATCGCTTTACTCAACTTAATCATTTTAATTATGCACTAATCATGATACTTACAGATTAGCTTTGAGTCGGGTCATAACAATCTCCCTCCCTTATAAGAATTTCGTCCCGAAATTCCTAAAAGAGAAAAGGAAACTTGTTATGCATCTCTAACTCAAACTCCCACGTGGTTTCTTCTAGGTTATGATTCCTCCACAAAGCCTTCACTAATGGTATCTCGTGATTCTTAAGCTTCTTGATCCTCTGATCAACTATCTGAATTGGTCCCTCAACATAGGACACATCTGATCTGAGCTGTGGAGGTTCTGGGTCAACTATCTTTTCTGTACCAGGATAGCATTTCTTCAACATGGATACATGAAACACATCATGTAGATTTGACAACTGAGTTGGCAATTCTAACCTATAGGCTACAGGTCCAATCCTCTCAATGATAGGATACAGGCCCATACACCTAGGAGTCAGTTTGCCTCTCTTGACAAATCCTCAACATTCCTTTCCATGGTGAAACTTTCAGATACACTTCATCACCAACATGAATCTCAAGAGGTCAACGCCTCTTCTCGGCTTGACTCTTATGTCTATCAGGTGCAACTTTCAACTGTACTTTGATCACAATAATCTTTTCAGTGGTCAAATCCACTATCTCTAATCCATGAATCTGCTTTTCACCTACCTCATATCAACATATGGATGATCTACACTTTCTACCATACAGATCTTCATACGGGGCCATACCAAGACTGGAATGGTGACTATTGTTGTATGCAAACTCTATAAGGCTTAAGTGTTCTTCCCAATTTCCACTGAAATGCAAAACACATGCTCTCAGCATGTTCTCAAGAGTCTGGATGGTCCTTTCTGACTGACCATCCATCTGTGGGTGAAAAGTTGTACTAAATCTCAACTTTGTGCCCAAAGCACGATGCAACTGATTCCAAAATCTGGATGTGAACTTAGGATCTCTATTAGATATAATTGAAACTAGAATACCATGCAACCTGACTATTTCATCCACATATATGTTAGCCAACTTTGGGACATCAAAGGTTGACTTAATAGGAAGAAAGTGAGCAGATTTAGTCAATTTATCCACAATCACTCATATCGAGTCACAACCTCTAGGTGTCCTGGGTAACCCTATCACAAAATCCATTGTGATATGTTCCCATTTCCATTCTGGTATAGGAAGAGATTGCAGAATACCTACAGGTTTCTGATGCTCAGCCTTATCCTACTAGCACACACCGCACCTAGTCACATACTCAGCTACATCCTCTTCATACCAGACCACCAATACAACTCCTTGAGATTCATGTACATCTTAGTGTTACCTAGAAGTATAGCGTACATCGATGCATGTGCTTTCTCAAGAATCTTTTCTTTCAAATCACTGTCTTGAGGTACACAACATATCATGCTAATACAACACACCATCATCTGAAAACCTAAACTTTGGTCTTTTCCCCCTGTCATGTCATGTACGATCTGCTGCAACCCACTGTCACCCTACTGTAGTTCCTTGATCTGATCATAAAAGTCGGTTTGACTTGCATCTGCGCAATCAAACCACCCTGTGCTGTCACCCCTAAGTCTAAGTTCAACTTCTGCATTTCTACTAGCATGTCTTTCTTGAAACAGGCCATAGAGAATGCATCAACTGTTGAACTTAACACTATGCTCAAAGCATCTGCTACCACATTCGTATTTCCAGGGTGACAATCTATCATTATATCATAATCCTTAATCAATTCTAATCATCTCCGCTGTCTAAGATTCAGATCCTTCTGGGTAAAGATATATATCAAGCTCTTATGATCTATAAACACCTGGCACACCTCACCATAAAGACAGTAACGTCATGTCTTATGAGCATGAACTACAACAACTAATTCCAGATCATGTGACGAGTAATACTCCTCATTCTATGGTACTAACTTCTTATTACTACTGTAAGAATTTATTTCAAAATTATATCTTACTCTTTTCTCCGAGTCATTTTCATACTGTGTATCTACCTTCCAGATTAGCTAACTTTAAACCTTGGATTTTATTAGTGCTTGGTTACCTTTCATAGTGCAAATCGTATGATCTTGTTTTATAAAGATACTAGTATTCAAGGTCAAATCACTAGCGACATCCCTTGAACTACTTCAACTCTAAACATTCTAGGGTTTGGTCCTTATTAGTAACATAGCATTATTGTGGTGTGACTTTGCTTCCTTAGTTTGAAATCAAACTTTAGATCTCATAAGTTCATCCATCTACTTGTAATGAATACAACAGATATGAATAATCATCAATGAACTATAGATATATAACAGAAATGTAACATCAACCAAGTTCTCTAACATAACTTATTAACACAAATGTTACAAATAAACATGATACTTGTTACCCAGGCATCACACATGGCTCACAGGGCCATTCTTATCTTGTCACCTCTCACTAGGCAACAACTTATTCACATGGTTCATAAAATCCGTACACATTATTACTTTTATTAAGCAACAACAACATCAACACACAAAAAGCCAATCAACATTTATTATATAAATGTCACATCCCAACTTGGCTATATTCATCATCTCATCATACCTGCATGGTTATTAGGCATGATAACAGTCATACAAGATATTCATCACATCATGTAATACAATAGTAATACCATCCTTCCTTGACCAGGAATTAGGGTTCACTATCAAACAAGGCTTATCATTCCCTTTTCCCCAAATTAGGGTTAGGGTTCCCCATTTCTCATTAATTCAGACCCTCTTGAGTTAACCAACTTTATCTTGTATTAAGGTATTTCCCCTCTTAATGCATTCCATCACAGAATACTCACCCCTAGCATATAATTCATAGGCCACATATTAGAATTGTCCAGCTATCTCACATGATATGGACTTATCTTAGTTTAAGGCAGAACTTTATTATAAGGTTGCCTATAAACAATCGCAATGATACACCCTCAACTAGGGTTTCACAAGGATACACCCTCAACCAGGATTTATAAGGATACACCCTCAACTAGGGTTTACTAATCATGTATTGGATCCATGCATTTGTTATGCATTATTGATTAGTACCATTAAGGGTATTTCTCACCTAATCATTAAATTTAATCTGACCCTTATTGTGTTCCTTTATTTCTAATTAAGGATTTCTCATATGAGGTCCCAATGTTGGGTCTCCGATATTAGTTCCAACTAATTCTTAGTTGTTCTAATCTTTCTCTTATATCTCAACATCTTAGTGTATATACATATTTCACCATGATTCGGTTCTAAATTATCTAGAATCTACTTTTATTATATTATTAATAGGAGTCATTAGATCTCGGTAACGCATCCTTCCAGCCGGACCAGGCCGAACCTGTAGTCCTGAAGCCAAGAGCTACTCAGGATTAACCAACTCCTATTAATCTCAAACATGTGGAAAGAATATCCACTTAGGGCAGACTCATTTAAACATAACTTATGGTCTACTTAATACAAAGAATATAAACAATAGCTAAATCACTTCATGACACACAACAATATAAAAGAATCATATTTATTCTTCAAACTGAAAATCTAAATCCATACATATAAGAGCATTTCTAATGATTTCCAATCAAATAAGCAATATAAGGCAAGAGTTGCATCGCATCCTATGTTTAATCTATTATTCCTGTATTAATTTCTGATTTCTTAACCCTAAGATTTCTAGGGTTTGTCTCTAGCCTATCCTTCCTCTGCAAACCTGGCCAGGGCATCCAGAGAAGAATAGACAGAGTAGCTTGATACTGGTCAATCTAAGTATTCAGACACCTGGCCAGGGTATCTAAACACTCAGACATCCCAGAGCTATAAACACATCACTTCTTATTTTCCTCACTTATAACTTTATCTTTTAATCCTAATGATTCTTAACGACTCAACCTAAGCTCTTTACTTGGTTCTCGTGACCACGTCCTCTTCCTGCCATCTGCAATAGTATAACAGAACACTTCCTCTTAGAAAATTACAGTTAGAAGGAAGACACTTAAGTCCTAATCCTATTGGTCTCTTATCGTCCCCTGACCTTGACTTAGAGTATTCATATACTCAACCTATGCTCTGATACCAAGATGTCACACCCCGATCTCACACTAACCACAAATCACGAGATTAGGGCGCGACGGAGGGAATATCACATAACAAATCACTGAGAACTTTTTTTTTAACACCTCGTAATGATATTCGGATATTGCTGTAAACTAAAACATAATAAACTATTGCGGAAGCATTTCAATTAAACTGGCTAGAGAACATAAATAGAGTTTACAACATGTAACATTGTTTAACAGAAAATAAAACATAACAGTTAATTTACACCTTTTACACATTCGCCATACATACTCTCTCTCACCCACACCATGTCCCAAGGACCGAGGGGAAAGGACTAAGAGACCACTATCTAACTAAACTAACTAACTACATATACCTTCTACAGATTAAGTGTTAGGATGAAAGGATCCTTCTGATTCCTGGAATTGTCGCTGACCTGAAAATGTTTGAGTAGAGGAATGAGCCTACTCGCTCAGTGAATAATATTTCACTTAGCCATCATCGGATAACTCCATATTTTACATTTAAAAGGAATATATGAATAAAATAAAAACTGAGCAGTTCTAATTAAACAGTGCAATTATCGCAGAAAAGTATAATGAACATTTAAAGAACAAGTATTATAAATTCTAAATCTGAACATACACAAGTTTCATATTAATCTACCTTAATTCTAAGTAATCATCTTTTAACTTATGCCCTGATCATATGCAGTGTACTCTGCATATAAAGTCTCGTAGAGAACTACAAACCCACCGTACAAGACTTAGCGACACACCCGGGAAATGCTAAGTCTGACTGCTGTCCTGGTCTGCGTCAGGACTCTCAGGCGCTCAAGGGCCAAACTGCACTCTCAAAGAGTGTACTCTAGACTCCTCCTCTAACCTGAGCACACAGGCGGAGAGTCTGGGTTACCACCGTGACACACGCATGGATTATTATTGAATAACCCCTATTTACTCCAGTGCCACCGTGACACACGCACATATTATTGTTGAACACTGCCTCTCTGTCCTCGTTCCACCGTGACACACGCACGGATTATTGTTGAACACGAGCCACCGACCATCTAGACACACGCTAGGTAGGTCGTTTCACCCCTAAGGCACATACCTCTCAAAGGGGTTCTACGGTGTCAGGGCATCTAAGTCTAACACATTTTATTATAACAAGAAAACTCTTATAACATTTTGTCTCTCTCTCACATATTCGACTACTGGAATATACTGTAATTCTGCATTTCACTAGCTGAAACTAGAAGTTCAACTTTCATAACATTTCTATGTATAGTGCAACAACTATTCTCTTATATCGCAATAACTCATAACTCAGCTATGCTTTCATGCAAACAAATTCGTTCACTATAAATAGATTTCATATCTATTCCACGTCTCTATACTGATTTCATATTACTGAACATTCAAATATACTGTATTGAAAGGAATACTCAACCTGAAATATTTTATCACATTTATTCGCATCTTACTGAAATTACTCATAAAGCATACACATTTATTTTACTAATCATTTCGTTTCATTTGAACTATGCAAATTAAAAGTCTAAGGATGCTAACTATGCTCGGCATCCGGGTAATCTCTATTACCCACATATACACATAAACATCATTTGTCATCTATAAACATGACTCAGTATCAACTTATCTAGTTTTGATGCTAAACATCCATTTTATGCTCAACGTATACATTGCAGTTGTAATACAGGAAATCCTATCATTTTCATCAATCATATTACGTATTTCAAGTTCCAATGAACCATATAAATTCATTAATTCAATCCACACTGATCAGATGCTAAACTAAATCATATAACGGCATAAGGAAGCAGTTTATGAAATAAAATTCGAGTAACGCCAAATACTGTCCAAAAGCCAAGTATCAGCGAAAAATGCACAGTTTACCGAAAAATTCCAACTAAGGAGTTAAATGATGATAACTAAATGAACTCCTACTCACAGTGATTTGGTTTGTCCGGATTCGTCCGGAGATGCGTCTAGGGTCTGATTCCGGGCGAAATTGGGTTGTCTTCTACCTTGGATTAGTTTCCTACTGTTCCTGTTCATGGCTCAATTGCTTCTCGCTACAACAGATCGGCGGAGAACTTCTTTGGTAGCCAAATCGTAGCTCGTGCTACGGATTTGTGACCTGAACTCCAAGGCAAACTCCAAGTAGCTCCCCCCCCACTCAACTGGGCGCGCCCAACAGCCTCCCTAACCGTACGCAACAGTAGCTGCTGCATCTTAGTCGTCGGCCAAAGCCGTAGGGCGGCCTGCTAGGCTGGGCGGGTGGAGTGGTAGAGGAAGAAGAGGGGAAGGGGAAGAGGAAGGGAGGAAAAAGAAGAAGGAAAGGAGTAGATTGCTGGGGAAATGGAGCCAGGCCCAGGTTGCTCGCTCCTCAGCTCATCGATCGCCCACTTGATCGCCTCTGCGCCGACTCCAGGAAGACAACGGATGGAAAAGGATAAGCGTAAAAGAAAAAGAAAGAAAAAGAATCGTTTATAAGTAAAACTTTGGAAAAATTGCCAATTTGACCCCAGAAACTGAAAATCCTCATAACTTTTTCCTCGGAGGTCCAATTAGCATGATTTCTTTGGCATCTTTTCAAGAATGAGACCCACCACCATCCCAAGGCATAAAAGCATGCTAATTATACTGTTTTACTGGTTCAAAGTTTCAATTGCATCCAAAAATCGCTTTACTCAACTTAATCATTTTAATTATGCACTAATCATGATACTTACAGATTAGCTTTGAGTCGGGTCATAACACGGTCGAACATTTTGTCGACCGGAAATATGTCTGGGTTTGACTATACAACATCTACTTGGTGAGTCGTTTGAGAAGTATAGCCAACCGAGATGTCTTCGGTCGACGAATTCGTCGACCAAGGATGTCTCGGTCGAGATTTTTTTGCTGACCAACGAAGTTGCTGTGGATGAAATTTTGAGCTAGTTTTTAATGCAAGTGAGAGACTATATTTGTATAGCACATATGTATATCTTCTAGGGGAGTAATCATTTTCTAAGATATTTGAACAATTCTAAGGTCATAGCTAGTTTTTAAGATTTGATTTTGACCTTTTATTTGAGTTTTTGTACTAAAATCATGTTTTCAATATGATGAATTTAGGTACTAAGATTAGTGCAATAAAACGATTAACAAATAAGCATTTTGTCAAGCTTATTTTAGGTCGACCTTGACTTCGACCATAGCGCCCCTTGGTCAAACTTGATTTCAACCAAGAGGCAATTTTCTGCATATTTTCAATTTGGACACTTATATGTGAAGTATAATTTCTACATATTTTCAATTTAAAAATGCATTTGTACCATAAGGTTTATGCAAAATGACATCTTCATATGAGCTCAATCAAAGTGATCATAGATAATATCCATTCATGGTTTGTATATATGGATCAAAGATTATTTTAGACAAACCAGTAAAACCTAACGATCATGACACAGTTATTATGATAGAACAATAGAAGCATATAATTTCACGAAATATAATGATTATGACCATTTAAATTTTAATACACATGGTTCTTGTACCATAGATAAAACAAGAAATACTTAGGATAAACCATGTGGACTATGATAAAACAATAATTTTCTTGATTAAATCAACATGGTTCATAATTTTCAGTTTTAAGCTAAACCATGTAGAGGATAAACCAAGTAAATGAACATACTTAACAAACTTTGTCAATCAATGAAGAAAGTATATTCAATATCAGTTTTCATATATAATTTTTGCAATATGTTTAAGAATTTCATTTTCATAAAGTTATACCTTCTAATTCAAAAGATCAATATGTTTTGATTTTAAGATGGTCTCTAAGATTCATTCATATTAAATCAATTATTAATAACAAGTTAGATTAATTAAAAATAGATTCAGCTGAACTTAGTCCAGTCAAACTTTTTGTCGATCGACTTTATCTCGGTCGAAGTTTTGCTCGACCGAGAATGCTATTGTTTGTACAGGTTTGTATAGATTTGTTATAAGTTTTAATAATAGTAATCTGCTCAGTCGACTAATTCTCGACCGACAATGTTCTCGATTGAATAGTTTCTCGACCGAGATTGTTTCTGTATTGTTTCTCATCAATTGTTTTCAAGTAAATCATAGGTCATTTAATTATGTAATTTGAAAATTTAGTTTGGCTGAGATAAAACATATGAATATCAAAGTAACATTTTGATCAAATCTCAACTAATCATATTCAAATCTTTAGGTTTTAGGGACCCTAATTAAGACAAATTTTCAAAGATGTGTCTTTTGCATATTTGTATATTTTCAAGTTAGAAATTTTAATTACTTGAATCAACTTGTTATCTCATTATGTTAAATTGAGATAGACATAGAGATATACACCTTAGAGTCTTTAGTCATATCTCAACTTAATTTTGTTCATTTATTTTGAGGGTTTTGGAATCCATACTAACTCAACATCCTTTTTCTTGTAAGGACATGAGAAAGAATAATGTCTGAGACGCAAACAATAATGACAACATATAGAATCAACCTCATATCTCTTTCTATGATTTTTTTCTAGGTTGTTCTTGGGTACATATGTATATTTGCCTCTAGGTACATACATAGATTGATTTTCCAGCACTTGTGTCTTTCTCCAACTAGGTTTTTGGTAAGATTTTCCTATAGGCTTATAACCTAGTCCTCTCCTTCCAATTTGACGATAAAAATCATCTAAAATTTTATCAAGGATATCATGGTTACTCAAACTACTAACTTCTTGTTGCAGCTTAACAATCTCATCCATTCTCTTATTGATGTCTAACTTTTCTTAATCTAGATTAGATAACAAGGAACTTTTTTCTTTCACAATAATATCATAATCTAGATGTGTACATAAAACATACTATTTTTGAAGATGATTTACTTGAGTTTGCAAGTTTAACTTTTCTAGGGAAAGAAGATTGCAATTTGCTTCTATAGATTCCAAATTAATATCATGATCTTCAATAAACTTTTTAAGATCTTCATTTTCAGATGTGAGAGAAAGAAGTTTGGCATGTAACTCATCATTCACCTTATTATATTTCTTTAGTTTCTTCTTGCACTCAATATACTTATTATGTGTCTCTTCAAGACTAGCAATTAACTCTTCTTTAGGTAAATTAAAAAGACTTACCTCTTCTTCTTCTTCTTCACTTATTGTAGCAATTAGGCATTCTTTATGCACTTCTTCCTTCTTTGACCTCCATGGACAGCTAGGTGTAGTGTGCCTTGTTCCTAAGAACCAATTGCAACTTGTTGAAGATTGGTCCATGCTTTTCCTTTGCTTGCGGTTGTAGACACCACCACCCTTCATTCTTCAAGACTCGATTAGAGCTCCTTGAAGCCTGCTCTGATACCAATTGAAAAACCACTAGAGGGGGGTGAATAGGGTTTTATGGATATTTTGCAATAATTCAACTCAAACAACCACAATTGAGATAATAAGAAGGAGACAAGGTGTTTAGAGTGGTTCCAACCTTAGAAATACTAAGGCACTCAATCCACTACCCGGTTTCTTACCCAACTGGGATTTTGAAAGTATTTAATTTTATTACCTCGCAAGGATATTACATAAAATTACAACACTTTCAACACCCTTTGGACAGTCTTCACCTTGAAGTAGTCTCACCAATCTTGAAGTAGCCTTCCTTGAAGTAACTTCAAGCTCCCCTTGAAGTAGCCTTCCTCTTGAAGTAGCTTCCCATTGAGACATCCTTCTAGAAGTAGTCCAAAGATCTCCTTCTTCACCAAGAAGATCAAAACTCTCTCCAATCCACAGCCTCCAACCCTAGGAGTAGCAAGGAGAGTACAAGCAATAAGAAAGAACAAGAAGGTAAATAGAAATTACAATTACCACTTGAAGCACAAGGCTTGATTTCCTATATCAAGCATATTGATCTCCTAACCAATGAGTATGGAAGTGTAGGTTTAGTGGGTAGGAGATGCTAGCCTATAGGACACGAATTTGGAGCAAAGGAAATGAGTAGCAAGTACTAGTGTTGCTCAATTGCTCAAAATAGATTGCTAATTTGCAAGTATGAAAGCTCAAGTATTGCACAAGTGTGTTTTGGGTGTCCTAAGGCTTGTCCTATTTATAAGAATGTCCTATGAATGCTTAAGGACGTTCTAGACACTTTCTAGGGGGTTCTAAGTGCTTAACTAGCCATTAGGTATCCATTAGTTGCTTTAGCAATGGCTAGTTAATTAACTCTGAAAAGAGCAGACAGAACTCTTCTCGGTCAAAGAATTGTCGACCGAGAGTCTTTCTCAGTCGAGGACTTGTCGACCGAGGGACTTCCTGGAGCAAGTGTATATAACGTTCTAATCCAACTCCCAACTACCTTGTCTACTGTGTCTAACGGATATCTGGGTCATTCTCGGTCGAAGAGTTTGTCGACCGAGAGAGTCTCGGTTGAGAATTTTGTCGACCGAGATTAACCCTATTTCAATGTTTTAAACTAAGTCCTTAGTGTGTGTATGAGTGTGAAGTTGTGACAATATTTTAGGAGATGACCTATCTAAGTGTTGTGATTGGCTAGGGAAGAACTAACACTTGATTTACATGATGTCTAAGTACTTGTACATTATATACTTGTACAAGTTTTTACATTTGATTACATTCATGACTTCAAGAAATTTTAACATATAGATCTTCCAAGTGTTTGTCATGCACCTTATTCCTACAGCACTCAAGTAGCACGTTAGATCCAAAAGAATGAAATGTTTGTCATCATCGAAAGAAAGGGATTATAATAATGTCCAATTTATCCAACAAGTGTAACCTCTGTGTTGCGGCCTCCACCTATCTATATATAGGTGATGGAGAAGCACTAGGGTAAGTAGGTGCAAAGTAGTAAAAACTATGGTGAAATTGGGTAGGGTTAGGTGGTCACCATGTCTGTGTTGAGGTTCCACAATCGTGGTGGGGGTTGCATGGAATGGTTGTGTGTGTATGGAATAGACAAGGTGTGGAGTGGAGTGGAATGATGAGTATATGTGATGACCACATCCGTGGTGGGGTTCCATGGTCGTGTTGGGTAAGGGGTACCATGATTGTGTTGGAGGAGAAGGCCACAGGGTGAGGCAACTTGATGGTCATCATGTCTTCAGTTCACCATGGGTGAGGTGGTCTTCAAGGGCAATGGCCATGACCATGGTCATTCATGTGTAAAATGGACCACTTCCCTGTTGATTTTGGGGAACTTTGTGCATAATTCGCCACATGCAAGATGATGGCCACAAGCAAGTTCGAGTATGATGCCTACGACCATTCTGGAGACCATGGCTGTGGGGTCTTTAGTGACCACAACCTTTTTGAGATCCATGACCATGGTCATTCATGTGTAAATTGAGCACATTCCCTATTGATTTTGAAGTTCTTTGTGCATAAATCACAATGACCATGGTGGATGTACCATGACCATTTTGGGGCTCTTTGGTGTTGATCTTTACTTCATCTTCTTCTTCTAGCATCCTTTTGCTTTGAATTTCTTATGCATCCAAGGACATCTCGAGGAAGAGTTAGATCCACTCTTGGGGTGTAAGACCCCATAGACGTTCTTCATTTCTCTCCCATGCATTAATGTATGCATCAGTGCACTAAAATACACACAAAAGGAGGCCTAAGTGCATTTATAATAAAATATCACATTGAGGGGAGTATCTTGTAATCTAAACTATTTAGATGTGATTGTCATGCAAAAAGGCACATGATGAAGCCCTAAAATAGGGTTGCATCACCACCCCAAACTTAAAACAGACTTGTCCTCAAGTATGCTCTAACTTAATCTGTCTATTCAATTTCTTTTAACAAACAAGAATGACAAATGCATAGCAAAAGATGATTATTGACTAAATGGTCTTAAGAGTGACCAAGTGCATGTGTTCCACCGCTCTCCTTTCTACTTTCAAAAACCAATTATGAAAAGATCATTGAGCATACAAACTTCAAATATAGAGCATGGAATACACAATCTTTCCATATGTCCTTCATGCAATTCTGGGTAAACTGTTTCATGTTGGTGTTAATCAATGATGACTAGGAGTGTTGTTTTGCTTTCATGCATTCAATATTATATCTCAAACCACACTAAATGACCCATATGGCTGTAGAAAAGGGTAAAGTCAGCTAAATTTGATGTTTTCTAGATCAATGGGTGTGAAAATGGAAGAAAGGATTGCAAAAAGATTTTTATAGTGCTATTACATAGAGAACTCATCTTTTCTTTATTTAGATGCTCTTAAATAGGAGCATCTTTTTATTTTCTTTTGGCTTTTTTTTTCTTTTCCTTTCTTTTCTTTTGTCCTTGGTTTAGATAGGGCATACAGTGGATAGAGTGAATTGGGAGATGAAGATATGACCACCCCAAACTTTTGGAGGTGGCCAAGGCTGAATATGTACTCTAAGGCATCCTTTCATGGTGCGGAGAGGTAAGAAGATGGTGAAAGAAGAGTCAGGTCAAAGAGGGATCATTAGTGTAGTCCTCAACCTATGATTTCCTGCATGAAAAATAATCCAACACTTTACCAAATGATATCACACCACATGATTGAAAACATGAGATTCACATTTATTTCCTGTGATTTCATTAGTTCTAAGCATTCATAGATTTCTCGATTCACAATTCAAACAAAACATTCACAAACTTAAGAGAAGTGATGCACATGTAAAGGGTCAAAAATCAAGACCGCATAGAAATAAACTCTAAGAAAATGGCATTCATTTGTCAAATATCAAAATTTTCATCTCAAAACAATTGGAGATTAAGTTCAAGAACATCTAAATTTGGGCAAAATTGGCCAAAATAGTGCCAATTGCAATCAATCACACCTAAACCAACATTTAGGTAATTTAAAGCATAAAATATCAAATTCTAATTTAAAACACACAAAAATTACCCAAAACTACATGAGAATGCAATGCATGACATGGAAGAGCAAAACGGCATTTTTTTTAAAAGTTATGCAAAAATGCATGAAATTAAACGACATGTATGCATAAATTCTAACAAGAATAAATCCAAACTAACAAGAGTGAAAACAAGCAATTCCAAAAATTAGGTAAGACAGGTGCAAACAAAATGAGAGATCGAGATAGGGTGGTGCATACCACCCTACCACCCTAAACTTTTGAATCATGTTGTCCTCAGCATGAAACTCAAACTTAGGGATAGTACGATGAAGATTATGGCTGGTGTTGGAATCAAAGGGCATGTCTGCCTATAATGGTTGATCGAGATGGTCTGGATGGTGCTACTGAGGAGGTTGAGGTCCTAGACGAGCTGGAGGGAACTTGTAGTAATGGCCTCGATAAACATCCTGAGGGGGAGGGTAGGTCTACTGGTATCCCAAAATACCACCCCAAAAGTCTTCACCCCAATCGGGGTTTCTCTGTGCCTGTGCATGGTGGTAGTGGTATAAGTGGTTGATAAGCTGATGCATTTGTTGTTGTCCTGCCACATGTACTGTTGTATGAGCTATATGTCTTGTAGTATCTTCTGGGTGCCTTCAAGCTGTGCATGGATGTATGACATATCATATGCATTCACTAAAGGTTCCTATAGCTGGGATGTTGCCTCATCCTTCCTTCTCACCCTACGGGGTGTCTTCTTTGTTCTCCTCCCTCTTCCTCTTGCTGTTGTGCATTTGATTATGCTATTTCTTCTTCATGTGCAGTAGTGGGGTTGAAATTTTCTTGGGGGTTGGCTTGCTCCCATTTGTTCAGATTGTCATGTAGTAAGTTGGGAACCCCCAAAGCAGAGAGGAGAGGAGTATCATGATAGGGAAGCTCAAGAATTTTTTGTAGTGCTATAGATTTCACATTGTAGATCCACTTCTAGTTTTTTATTGTAATCATCTTAGAGCAAACAAGATACTTCAGATCAACAAACTGAGCTTCCTCTGCCTCTTTAAGACCAGTAACATCAAAACCTAGGGCAATGGCAATTGAGGTCACAATCCCTCCCATGACAAATGGAGTTTTTCTTTTGAAGGGTGTTGTCCTCATGTTATCAATCAAAAGTGACCCTAAGTTAATGTGTTTTTCTTCAATTATAGCATATAACACTAGGAGGTCCTTTTGTGAAATGCTTGCTTGATTATCATAGGTCCCTACAATGGTGTTGGCAATGACTTTCTACACATATCTAACCAAGGGGTTGTTGATGTACATAGTCTTGGACTATCCACCTGTATATTTTTGCTCTATTATCATGGCGTGCCAGAATTTAGCATAGTCGAAGTTGACCTCCATCTCAATTAATCCATCACCCATATTTTTGGCTTCTTGAGGGTCCTTTGCAAAGATGCAATTTAGTTCAGAAGCAGTCAAAATGTGAATTTTGTTGAATATTGTGAACTTGACAACTTCCTCCCCTTTGACCTTAATTTTCTCTAATGTGGCAAAACATTGCTAAGTCAACTCAACATATGTGGTTTATGCTGTGAAGAGCACCTTCCACAAGCTAACTTGCTTCAACTTCCTTACCACATCTGCTTTGATTCCCAAGTCTTCAATTACCTTTTCACACCCATATCTAGTGGAGATCACTATCCTAGACATGCACTCAGGGTAGATGGGTGTGATCTGCATCTTTCTCTATCTTCTACCATAAGTTGTTCCCTCAGGTGCTTTGCCAAACCCCTTCAACCTATCCTCCTCCAAGTATGCCAGAGTGTCTTCTAGCTCAGAATCCATTTCCTCATCAACATTATCACCATCATCTTCTTCAACTCTATAGGATCTTGACCATGAGCTTATGTCAAGATTCAGTTGTACCTGTTGCTCGGGGTATTGTTGTGGTTGATCCTCCTCATCTATCATCAATTGCCACCTTGCTTTCTCCTGCTGCGGTCTCTCCCCCGATGAGGAGGTTGAGTGTCGTGATGGCGTAGTCCTTGGAGGCAACCTTGATGAAGATGGGGTTGCAGCCCCTTACCCATATTTTGGTGGGTTGTCACCTCCAAGTCAACCTCATCGATCATGTCATTGATGTTGTCCTCCGATGTGCCCTCCTCCTCTTCTTCCCTATAAATTTCGACTTTGATTTGATGGTTGTCGGATGACTGGGTGTGGGATGCACTCACGAACATTGAGCAGGGGAGTGATTGGGAAATGGAATTGGATGGTAAGGGAGTGTGGGAAGGCATGGACACTTGGGAAGAGGCTCTCTCAGTGCACACCTTGCCTCCAGTGATCACCTCAAGGATCTTTTGAGCCCCCTTTCTCACTACCTTAGTAATTCCCTTCATTTTTTTGGATATGGAGGTGGTGGTATGGCTGTGAAATTTGGAGTTTTGTGGAAAAGGGGAAATGTAGGTTGATTGATGGGTGGAAATGGATAAGATGGTTGCTTGGAGGATAGAGGATGGATTGGTTGGATGTTTTGGGAAAAAATGGGTGGATTTTGGTGGGTTTTTGTGTGGGGTTGTTGTAGGTGAGGTGGAGAATGAAAATGGAGATGGATGCTCGATTGGTCGAGGTTTTGGGGTGGAAACGGTAAAGGGAGAGGTGGTGGAGGTGTAGAAAGTGATTGGAGGTTGATTTCTTAGAGGATTTGGGTTGGAGAAGCAAGATCGTAGGTGTTGTGGGCGGAGCACATTGCCACGACCATTCTAGAATCGAGCAAATGAGTTTTCAAGTGATAGGGGTCATGGTGTTTTGAGCGGTCCCACCACGCCTGTGGTCGGTCGCCACGATCATGGTAGGGCTTTGGTAGTACGGCCGTGGTGGGTGCCTCGATCATGGTGGGGGTGGAGATGGCAAGTAGATCGACTCTCGCTATGACCATGGTGGATTCCACAACCGTGGTGTGCTCCTCCCGCCTCAGACATGGTGGTTCTCCACGGCCGTGGCCATTCATGTATAAAATCCCCTCCATCCTTGTAAGTCTTTTGAATTTTTGCATTTAATTCACCATGACTGTCTTGCCTTCATGTCACCACGGCTGTGGTGAAGGCCATAGCTGTGTTCCACATCATGTGCTACTGCCGTTTTGTCCTCCATGGTCGTGGTCATTCCTTCACAAATTTTGTGGAGTTATTGTAACTTTCTTGAGGTTTTGCACTTAAATCACCATGGCCGTTTTGAGGCCCCACGGCCATGGTGGTTCTTCATGCAGTTCTTTGTCAGCTCAAATTTGAAAATTTTGATATCTTTGCAAGATTTGTGATTCTTGGCTACATTTTAACTTCAACAACCATGAATTTCCCTCTCTCTATCTCTCTCTTCAACTTGTTTCCTACATATCATCAAAACTCAAATAAAAACTATCAAGCACAAGTGTGCGTGTGTGTTTTTTTTGGAAAAGAAAACAAAAGTATCAAAAAGTGAAGGTTGGGTGAAAATGTTTCCAAACCTAGGTGGGTTGCCTCCCACTAGTGCTAAATTTTATGCCTTCAACCGGGATTATTGATTCTTGAAGTTGATCATCCTTCTGGGATTCCCAAAGTATCTTTGAAGTAAATGTCTCTCTCATGTGCATTCAAGCACATCTCCTCGTCAACCTAATGTTCCTATACTAGCATGATGATATCAAAACTTTGATTGTCTTTGTTTGGGCCTACTTCTACAACTGATTTCATCCTTTGACCATTCACAGTGAATTCTTTAGCTCCTTCTTTCTCACAAATCAACACATCCCTGGATGGGTACACCTTTTTGATGAGATAAGGCCCTTCCCATCTAGACTGGAGTTTTCCAAAAAAGAACGTCATCCTTGAATTAAATAGCCATACCCATTTTCTGGGCTCAAAGTCTTTCTTCTTGATCATCTTGTCATATAGAAACTTTGTTCTCACTTTGTAGCACTTGGACATTTCATAAGCTTCATGCCGCATCTCCTCTAACTCATTCAACTAAAACTTTCTCTGCATCCTGACATTCTCTCCATCAAAGTCCATGGCCTTCAAAGCCCACAAAGCTTTGTGTTGCATCTCAACTAGAAAATGCCACCTTTTTCCATAAACAAGCTTGAATGGTTTGGTGCCAATCAGGGCTTTATATGCATTCCTATAAGCACATAAAGCTTCATTAAGATGTAGTGACCAATCCTTGTGGTCCGGTCTCACCATCTTTTCTAGATTGAGCTTTATCTCCCGATTGGCCAACTCAACTTGACCACTTGTTTGGAGGTCGTAAGGAGTAGCCACATGAGATTCACTCTGTGTTTCTTAAGAAAACCTTCAAAGATGTGATGGATGAAGTGACTCCCCCCATCACTAATCATAGTTCTTGGAATACCAAAATGGCTAAAGATATTGGATTTCACAAAGTCACACACCACTTTGTGATCATTTGTCCTTGTTGCAATAGTCTCAATCCATTTTGATATGTAAGCAACGACAACCAAAATATAGACATATCCAAAAGAGGGGGGGAAAGGACCCATAAAGTCAATCCCCCAAACATCAAATACCTACACCACAAGAATGGGTGATAAAGGCATCGTGTCCCTCTTAGAGATAGTGCCTACCTTTTGTCACTTCAAACAACACTTGAAAAATTCATGAGAGTCTTTAAAAAGGAGAGCCAATAGAATCCACTTTGGAGAACTTTGGCAACAGTGCATTTTCCACCAAAATGACCCCCACAAACTCTAAAATGGCACATAGATAGAATTTCTTACTACTCCATCTCTGGAACACATCTATGAATAAGTTGTTCGGGGCAATATTTGAATAAGTGAAGATCATCCCAAACATAATTTTTGGCCATAAAAACAACCTTTTGCTTTCCTCCCTCTTCCATGTGCTTGGTATCCTCCCACTAGTTAAGAAGTTAGCTATGTGTTTATACCATGGCCTTTAAGTGGATGAGAGTAGGAATAACTACTCATTCATCATTGTTTTGGCATTGTCTCTTTGATTCTACTTGTATCATCAAAGGGTGCTTCAATTTGGAAGAGATGGTCGACAGTAGAATTTTCTACTCCCTTCTTATATAAAATCTCAATATCAAACTCTTGAAGCAACAATATCCAATAGATCAACCTTGGCTTTGAGTCTTTCTTTTCCATTAGAAAATTCAATGTAGCATGGTCCATGTATATAACCACCTTGTTTTGCAAAAGATATGATCTAAACTTGTCAAGAGCAAAGATAACCGTAAGCAACTCTTTTTCAGAAGTTGTATAGTTTCTTTGTGCTTCATCTAGAGTTTTATTGACATAATAGATGGCATGCGAAATCTGACCAACTCTTTGGCCCAACACTACCCCCATTGCCATGTCATATGCATCTGTCATGATCTCAAATGGCACAGAGAAGTCTGGGGGATGTATTATACGAGCAGAAATAAGCTTTTCCTTCAAGTGGTTGAAGGCTTCAACACATTTGTCATCAAAATGAAACTCAACATCTTTATCCAGCAAGTGATACAGAGGTCTCAAGATCTTGCTTAAATCTTTGATGAAGCAGCGATAGAAACATGCATGTCCCAAGAAATATTGGACATGTTTTACAGTAGAAGGAATGGTGAGTGTAGAAATGAGGCCCACCTTGGCCCTATCAAACTCAATCCCATCTTTTGAAACCTGGTGTCCCATAATGATGCCTTTGAGTACCATGAAATGGCTCTTCTCCCAAGATAGCATGAGGAGAACTTTGATGCATCTCTCAAGAATGGCAGCCAAATGGATCAAACACTCATCAAAGGTTTTACCAAAAACTGAGAAATCATCCATGAACACTTCAAGTGACGAATCAAGCATATAGACGAAGATTGAGGCAACACATCTCTGAAAAGTGGAGGGGGCATTACACAGTCCAAATGACATTCTCCAATAAGAAAAAGTACCACTTGGGCAAGTGAATGTCTTCTTTTCTTGGTCCGTAGGATGCAAACCAATTTGGAAGTACTCAGAGTATCCATCAAGGAAGAAATAGAAACTTTGCCCCACTAACCTCTCTAGAATCTAATCAAGAAATGGAAGAGGGTAGTGGTCCTTCTTAGTTTTCTCATTGAGCTTCCTATAGTCAACACACATTCTCTATTTTGATTGTTCTCTAATAGGCATCTTCTCACTGTCACCATTCTCTGCCACTATCATCCCACCCTTCTTTGGTACAACCTGGATGGGACTCACCCATGTGCTATCATAAATTGGATAGATAATCCTAGTATCTAACAACTTCACAACCTCTTGAGTTACAACTTCCTTCAATTTTGGATTCAACCGCCTTTACATTTGGTGGGTCATCCTTGCATAATCTTCCAAATAGATCCTATGCACACAAATGGAGGATTCAATACCCCTTAAATCTGCAATAGACCATCCAATGGCCTGAATGTTCTTCTTTAGGACTTTCATCAATGCCTTTTCTTGTTTCAGAGAGAGAATGGAGGAAATGATCACTGGGAGGGTGTCATAAGAACCTAGAAAAGCATACTTCAATCCTTCGGGGAGTGACTTGAGCTCAAGAGATGAAGATTCTTTGAGAGAGTTTGTTAATGGCTGGGAAATTGATGGGAGGTCCTCACTTGCAGCCACCAAGGCCAGCTCATTCATTTCATCCTCTTTATCAACATCATCAAGAAACTCAACTATTGGCTCTAAACCTCCACCTTGAGTGGCATTCTAAATCCACACAGGTAGGCACTCCTCCACAATCTCAACAAGGCATTAAACAAGATAGCAATCCTCTTCTGTGGTGCCTATCATCTCAGCTATTGCTGAAGATTTGAAGATATTTAAGTAGATCTTCATGTGCATGAATGTCACATACATAGACTTGGTTCCCACGTGGATCACTACATTAGCTTTATCTAATAATGGCCTCCCCAAGATGATAGGTACTCTTCTTGTATCATTTTCCATATCTAGCACAATGAAGTCAATGAGGGAAGAAAGAAAAAGTCTCATCATCAAGTCTAACTAGCACATCATCAACACGGCCTCTAGGCATCTTCACTGACTGGTTAACCAACTACAAAGCACAATGAGCCACACCTAATTGTCCCATTTGAAGCTCAACAAACACATCATATTGCATCAAGTTCATGCTAGAACCCAAGTCTATACAGGCTTGATCTATGCTGTGTGCCCCAATGTAACATGCAATGATGGGAGCACTCGGCTCTTTCCTCTTTCTTGGCATGGTGTGTTGTAGAATTAAACTCACTTGCTCGGTGAGATTGACCTTCTTGGTCATTCTCCTCATTGTCTTTCTTTTAAAAGGGCACAAATCTTTCAGAAACTTGGCATAGGAAGGGATTTGCTTGACCACATCAAGAAAAGGAATGTTTATCTTTACTTGTTTGAAAGTTTCTATGATATCTTTAGTATGTTTCTTCTTTATTCTCTCACTAGAAGACTCCTGAGGAGCATCACGATATGGGGGAAGTTGGGCTCCCAAATGGATCGGATCAACAGAATCATCAACTGGAATCACGAGAATCACAATATCACTGCTCGGTATCATAGTATCACTGCTCGGTGCCACAATATCAACTCTAGTTCTTGTCATGGTATCATCACTCTGGATCTCAGTATCAACCTGTCTAATCACAATATCACCTCTATCCTCACCGGTTGCTCTATCAAAAATAGTATCACGGGGCTACTCCAAAATCCAACCACTCCTCAAAACTGTCACCACATTCACATGCTCATGGATACAGGAAGAGGAAGCTAGTGGATTTGGTTGTGGTTGTTGAGGTGGTGGTGATCTTTGGTGGGGTGAGTTGGTATTTTGAATGATGAATTGTGGTTGTGGTTGTTATTGTGGTTGTGGTTGTTTTGGATGGGGATGATATTGGGGAGGGGGTTGTTGGTATGAGTGAAGTGGAGGTGGAGCATATTGATAGTTGAGAGGAGCTTGAGGAAGTGGTGGAGCGTAAGGATTTGGTGGTGATTGATATGAAGGTGGAGCATATGAACATTGAGCATTTCCCATGAAGATGCCATCATTGTTTGGATTTGGCATTGGTTGAGATGGGAGTCTTCCTTCCTTCTTCCTAGCTAGTGAAAGAGATATTTGATGCAATCTTTCCTCAAGACAATTAATGGACTTCCCAAGAGAGGACACATCTTTCTTTAACCCATCCAAACTCATCAATCTTTGAAGCAATTTATCTTCAAATTTTGAGCTATACCTCAGCGTTGGCTTCCCCTGTCCTTGACCATCTTCATTTTGTTGTTTCCCTGAAAAATTAGAATGGTTTCTCCACTCGGGAGTGTAAGTGTTGGACAGAGGACCTTGGTTGTTTTGGTTGCCAAAAGAGTGCAAAGCATGACCTTCCTCTTTTTCAGCTTCAACTACCATGGTTGATTGACTAGAAGAACCACCAGCTTGGCTCTTTGTCATATTCATCATGTCTTCCATCATCTTCATCATGTCAGGATTGGCAGTGGTGCGGGTTGGATCTATTGGAAGAGGTGGAGGGGTGCAGTTCTGGCTACACTTTTCCCCTTTAGTAGAAACTCAATGGGGAGAATTTTTAGCAAGGTGTTCAAACAATGGCCATGACTCCTTAGGTGGACTCACCGTGAATGTGCCTCCACATGATGAGTCAACATTGTACTAGCTTAACTCTTCAAGCTCAGTGTAGAAGTCTTGGACCATCTGCCACAAGGGTACCTTGTGGTCAGGGTAGTCGTGCATGAGCTTCTGGAATCTTTCCCATGCCTTGTGGAAAGTTTCATTTTCCTTTTGGGTGAAGGTGGCAATACATATTCTCATGTGAGTCAGCTTGATAATTGGGAAGAACTTCTTGAGAAACTCATTTTTGACCGCATTCCAAGTCACCGGCTCCGACTTTGAAATGTACCATTCTTTGGCCTTCTCCTTTAGAGAAAATTGGAAGATAGTACTCTGAATGGAGTCATCGGTGGTTGAAGTGGTGTGGAAGGTGGAACAAGTCTCAAGAAAGCCATCAATATGATGGTAGGGATTTTCATTCTCCATCCCATAGTAGGTAGGGAGGAGTCCAAGGAGTGCGAGTGGAATGGAGAACTGTTGACCTGGCATTTGGTCAACAAGGGTGGAAATGGGAGAATTGTAGTTCCCCAGAGTGAAATACTCATGGAGGGGGCAGTTGGGTTGAGGCAGTTGTTGAGCATTTCCATGGGGTTCATTTTCTTCCATGTCAGTTTCTTGGTGTTGCTTGCGGAGACTGTGGCGTCTCCTCCTACCTATCTCAGGGTCGTACAACACCAAGTCGGTACAAGTAGAATGTGTATGGTACATGCATAGTTGTCACATGCACAATACACAAACAATAAGAAACCAAGTTAGAATGACAGTATGCAAAAGTGAACAAAGAATAAAGAATAGCAATGATGAGGGCAATAGGAAAGGCTAAGATACACTAACTAGCTAAGCTGAGAGCCTCTATCCTCGATAGTGGTGGCAAAAACCTTGGTGCGTCTGAGCCAGAGGTGCACACACTAACCAATTGGGTTTGATTAGATACCCCCACAGAACACAAACACACTTGGGATCTTTTGATATTTATAAAAACCCTAAAAGGACTCAGTCAAAATACTAAATAGTTCAACCACAAGTGCTTGGGGTACTATTGTAGTAAAGATAAGAGGAAAATATAGGGGTTGATCCTCATGGATAAAGGAGGCACTAGAGCTAAGTTGGTGTTGGCTACGTTCCTAAAGCAGAGATTAGGGTTGAAGGGTTTAAAAGGGGTTTTGGTTTGATTACACTAAGCAAGCAGGAAAGTAAAGGCAATATGAAAACTAGATTTCCAAAAACTAAGTTATCCTAGGCAAGTTAGGTCTAAGAAACTAAATTAAGCAAGAAACTAAACAAGATCAAGATGATATACACTACTCTAGACTCCTTTATACACCATTACTAACCTGAGTATGAGGCTCATCATGGTTATCACACATCGTATACATTATCTTAGGGTCTTGGGACATCCCCTTCACTATCAAATTTTCAATTGCCTCTTCATCTAGGGTTAAAAAAAAATTATTCATAGGATGTCTAGGTTTCAACACTTTCAAGGAAGCCACACACTAGGTCGCTCAACTCATATACTTAGAAGTATTCTATCTAGGGACTCATCATCAAGTATTTCATCATTTATATTTTCAACATTTCAAATATTTTGGAGTTTAGGTCTCTAACCTTCTCCCGAGGTGGATCAAATCATATCAATAGCTCACTCTATTCATATGTCCCATGCTAGATGTCCTCCTTTGTAAAGAAATTGAGGCCCATGTTGGTCTCAAACTACATGTCACATATCATATCTCAGCATATGTACAAAACTAGGTACAAGCAAGCATGCCAACCCACTAACTATGTTTAGCACATCAACCAAGCCATATGTATCATACAAGGTGCTAGGTTTATCTAGGATTACATGGTCAAACTCATTTAATATCATCAAACTACTTGACCCTCTCAAGGACAAACTTGGGTCTTATCAATATCAACCTCATCATCAACAACAACATCAATATCAACATTGAGATCAACATTAACATTATTATCATTATCATCACTATCATCACTATCTTAGGTTATCTATGCTACTCACTAGACTAACCTTTATCATGGCACTAGCCCACTCTAGATACTAAAACTATCATCTAAACTCTCATCTAGACTTGATGTTACATCTCTTTCTCTTAGGTGACATAGATACTCACTGCCTTTTTGGGTGTGGTAACATTTTTCATAGGTACATATACTACTACTTAAAATAGATTTTCTGCAACATTGAAACATTCGATGAAAACCACCATACTCCATTCAAATAAAACTAAAACCAAAATGAGTTACCACACTCATTAGGCAGTCTAGTATCATGATACCTAGAGAACTAGCAAGAACATGGTGCACACTTGTGTAGACATCCTAAGCATATGTCACAAATCATGTCTAGGGAGGTAACTTACACAAGTCTACACCTAGTTCTAGAACATCTAGGTTCTAACCTAGAAGCTAAGTCAACCTAATCCACAAGGATATTTCATTAAGTTTCTAGGGTTGAGATGTAAGGTGAGTTTAGTTTGTGTTTCATGTGAGCAATGTTTGGTGTAGTTAATGTTCATGCTCTGATACCATCTTTCACAGGTACCAGAATCCCAATCCCATGAACCAAACAGATATCAAAGGCGACATGCGGAAGCGTAAAGCTTAGAACAAATGAACAAATAACAAGATATAAGCCCCAAGTTAATCTCAACAATCAAAAAGATATATTAAGCAACATTATCATATTACATGATTTGAATTACATATTCAAGTGTCACTTTGTACAAGTCTGCTCATGTATACTATATTTGGATCTTACAATAAGTATATCTAGCATAGCTCACCAAGCCCGTCAACCTTCTAGCCATCTCTGAACCTAAAAACAACATACGAGAAATGGGTCAACACATGAGGTGTTGAGTATGGGGTAGAAAGATACATATATGTATAAACTTTGCATAATTTTGAAAAGATTTCAAGACTAAATGAACAAGAATAAACATGTTAATTGTTAAACAAAGGTGAAACTATATTTTATGTCATTTTACTCAATTATACCAACAATATCAAGCATGTTTAAGGCCTTTGACCATCTTCCCGTCGGAAGGGTCCATAAGGGTGCTCAATCTTAGCTAACCCTTTTATATGAGAGGGTCCTCAAGGACGTAACAAAGAGTTAACCCTTTATCAACAATGTAATAATGGAGTTCTAGTTAAATATGTGTTGAAGTTATAAAACAAACGAGGCAAACATCGAGTAACACATAGTAATACTACATGGCAATATTTGAGAAAATAGACAAACAAGCATACAATATATGTCTTTTCAAGCAAGAAAGCAGTAGTCATATAAATAGATAAGGCCCATACCTGATTCAAAGATTCTTAACTTAACACGTCCATTACTGTAATGATACTCGCCATCGTTAAGATAACAAGTGCCATTAACAATAATAAAACATGCGGAAGCAAATCATTTGCAGCGGAATTACTAAAAATCACTAAAAATTTAAATCTTTTTCAAAGAGATCCATTCACAGGAAAACTCTTTAACCATGAACCAAAGTGTTTCCATTTCATCCTGGTTCACAAATACACAACCTGTACAATTCCTTTTTAAGGATTACAACATTGACTGCCCTGTTACAAATATACACAGGCGGTATAAAAACTTTGAGGCACTATGCCAAAACTCCGATTGAATCATTTAAAACTCTGAGGACCTGAGAGTACAGAGACGACACATAGGACTACTATCTATATGACTTGACAGACAATATCTCCACCTGAGATCTGATTGTTGTCCTTGTTGTTGTTGTTGTTGCTGCTCTTTTTCTGATCTTAGGGATTTCCTGCCTTGCCTCCCATGCATACCTAAAAATGTTTCCCACGGGGGTGAGACAATTGAAAAATTTCCCCAGCGAGAGATAAACTCTCCGCCAAAACATTGTTATTGTAGTTTATTAAATTAAAACTGAGCAGGGGTTACTTTTACCTTATCAGGAAGAATTATTCATCATAGAACAGAATAAGATAATCTCCTATTCTCAAGGAGAGTATTGCATCTACCCATGGTAGATAAGTAATTCATCTGTCTACTTTGCATAGAATATAAAGAAACATAAATAACATTTATCCGCTAAGGAATGCACAAAGAAATGCAACATCAGCCAATGAATCTCCGTATTCAATCCTTAAGCAAACATGCTATACGGCTGATTACATTTTACAATCATATTTAAGCTCTGAGGAGATGAGGTATACCGCTCATACTCCAATCGGCCATTGCGAAGTCGAAATCGGTACCATACATAGGTCTAGGGAAGAGCCGGCTTCCAAGACCTCCCACGTCTCAGTCAGTGCGAGACAAAACGCAGGACATCTCATGTCTCTGCTAACGTAGCTTTCCAGGGTATAATGGCAACTTCGCTACAGAGTTACAGCGTCAACTGCACTCTCGTGAGCAATTGAGAGATTTCATGTTTATCTCCATCGACTCGACAAAAACATTGGGAGATGGGTACAACATCTAGCCCAATCATCGGGAGATTAATGATACATCTATCCCGACCTATTCATGAAGGATTTGAGAGGTTTCTTGTTTACCTCCTCACAATCACTTCAAGAGGACGTAAGGATATTTTCGCCCATTGACCCCCGTATATTCAAAAATATACGAAATCCAGGATATGCCGCGGAGCAACCTGTTTCACCATCACCTATTCCTGACGATGATGGATCTATGGTCAAAGCACTACATGAATAGATTTCACTTGATTATTTAAGTACATTATCATATTCTTTTAGCATCAGTCAAGTTCTCAAACATATTTTATTCAGATAAATGCTATAAAGAGACATGTACCACTTTCATCAGATACTTATTCACATGGCTCAGAAGCCATTCACATCTTGTCACCTCTCACTAGGCAACAACTTTATTCACATAGCTCACAAGGCCATTCACATCTTGTCACCTCTCACTAGGAAACAACTTTATTCACATGGCTCATAAGGCCATTCACATCTTGTCACCTCTCACTAGGCAACAACTTTATTCACATGGCTCATAAGGCCATTCACATCTTGTCACCTCTCACTAGGCAACAACTTTATAACAAGGCTTACAAGCCCATACTAATCTTGTTACTTCTTTTCTAAGTAACAAGAACATAATGGCACATATGGCCAATGAACTCTTATAAAATAAACATCATAGCTCATACCTGGCTATGATCATCACCTCATGAGACCTGCATGATTGTCACACATGATAATAGATTTATCAAGTTCACAACACATCATGCAATACAGGGTAACACCACTATTCCCTTACCAAGGTTAGGGTTTACCATCAATTAGGGCTTTTCATCCTTTTACCCAAAGCTAGGGTTAGGATTTTCCTTTCTTATCAATTAGGGTTTCATATTTGTATTATCACTCCAACCCTAATTTGTTGCTACACTCCTCTGGGAGCATTCATTTATATCCTAAGTATTCATTCATACTTATTTCATTCACCATGTATCATTAAATGATTATCATCACAAGGTATGAGTTTCTCTCTCATCCTTAGGTTGGAAATTAACAAAACGACCATGTTAGGTCACTTTCAATTCAGTTCTAAGTCAAGCATAGAGCACCACAGCCGTGTAACCAAGAACGGCCGTATAAAGGGAAGCCACCACGAACGTGCTACCATGCATGGTCATGCAAAGTGAAATCCACCACGGCCGTGCTACCTTGCACGGTCGTGCCACAGGGGTTCACCTCATAAATTATATTCAAGTATGAATTCTATTCTTTCATTAGGGATTAGGGTTTCACATACCATCTCCCTTCTTTAGAATAGAGATTGTATATAGCATCACCCTTCATTAGGGATTTCATATCACATTGCCCATAATTAGGGTTTACTAATCATTCCCAATTAGGGTTTCTCATGAAATCACCCTCAATTAGGATTTCACATGGATACACCCTCAACTAGGGTTTCACTTGGATACACCCTCAACTAGGGTTTACTATTCATCCTAATTAGTGATTTCACATGTAGACAACCTCTTATTAGGGTTATACATGGAATCAACCTCAATTAGGGTTTTCATCATGTATTGGATCCATGCATTTGTTATGCATTCTTAATTTGTACCATTGAGGTATCTCTCACCTAATTACATTAGGTTTCCAAAAAGGTTTGATCAATTCGACCTTCAATAACATGAGGTATCCAATTGAATTAGGGTTTCCAATGTTGATTCCTTCAATCATTAAATTCATGGAACCAATCATCAATTGGACCTATATTCATACTTAAATTGAGTTTGATAAGTCAACCTTCAACTAATTTGACCCTCAATTGACCCTCAATTGATCATCAATTAGGGTTTGATTCAATTGAATTAGGGTTTGGAATCGATGATTCAACAACACTAATCAATGTAAGACTAGTTGCTTTGAAACCATTGAACCATCATCCAAATTGGGTATGACCTGACCCCAAACGGTCTTGAGGTCATTTGGATGACCTCCAAACGGTCTTGAGACCGTTTTCCCATCATATCACTCAAATCTAAGCAATCCAATTGGGGTTTGGTTCATTGGATTGATCACCAAATCAACATTGCATTGTATATCAGCTTAGTACCTTTAGACCTTCAAACACCTAACCATACTCAACCCTAGATCTCCAAATTGTCTTGGGTGACCACCAAGTGGTCTTGAGACCGTTTGGATGAGCTCCAAACGGTCTTGAGACCGTTTGGCTCATCCAACCTTTGGACTTTAGTGAAAAATCATCATGGATTGGTCTATCGAGTTGATCAACAAATCATCATTGAGTTGCAGTATGATTTCGTACCTTTGGACCTTCAATTGATCAACTATACTTGACCCCAGACCTCCAAACGGTCTTGGGGTGATCCCCAAACGGTCTTGAACCCGTTTGGGCTAATCAATCTAAAATCTCAACTTAACTCATTGGAATTTCAGCACCGTTTTCAATTAGGGTTTGCCTAATTGAATAGCCTTCAACTCATGATTCCTTGGGATTTAACCCCTCAAATTTGGAGATTCATTAACCAACATAAGTATGAACAGGAATCCCAAACGGTCAACGCTTGGTCAACTCACTCAAACGGTCTTGAACCCATTTTCCCAAGCAGGTCAAGTTAAATAGGTTGAAAATCAGCACTTAATCCAATTAGGTTTTCCTAATTGATTAGCCTTCAACCTATGGTTCCTTTGGAGTTAAACCCTCAAATTTGGGGGGTCATTAACCAACATCATTCTGAACAGGAATCCCAAACGGTCAACGCTTTATCAACCATATCAAACGGTCTTGAACCCGTTTTCCCAAGCAGATCAAGTTATTCAGGTTGAAAATCAGCACTTAATTCAATTCGATTTGTCTAATTTATTGGCCTTCAACCTATGATTCCTTTGGAGTTAACCCCTCAAATTTGGAGGGTCATTATCCTACATAATTAGGAACGAGATTCCCAAACGGTCAATGCTTGGTCAACTCCTTCAAATGGGTTTGAACCCGTTTTCCACCAAACGGTTTGCAACCCGTTTGGTCACCAAACGGTTTTGGTGAAACCGTTTGGTCCCAACTTTTGAGATCGTTTGCTCCCAATATATTTGGTGAGGTGCTTGCTTATGATGATTTCATCATCATCTTCCTTCGTGCACCCAAGAACAGCAACCGTTCTTGATGGAATTTGCAGCAAAGAAACAAAAGTGTATAAAATTGAAGAAATCAATCCACAAAGCATAGAAGATTGATGCAATAGCAATGTTTGAGGGTTTAAGTTATAAAACCCACCTCCAATTGAGATCCAAAGCTCCAAGATCACGCCAGCAATGGTGGATGAAGCTCTAGAAACTCCCCCTAGGCTCGTCCTCAAGCTTTTGATTGCAAAAGTTGGCTAGGGTTGAAGAGGAGATCGAAATAAGAAGGAATCCGTAATTTATTTTCGATTTCCACCATGAAATCATGAAGAACGAGGGTCAAGAAGCTTACCAACAGGTTGGGGCTCGTCCTCCTGTTTCTCCTAAGTCCCCTTGAGCTCATCCCAAGCAAAGGAAGAAGAAAGGGCCGAAAAAGCCTTTCCATTCATTTGGAAAAGGCACTTTTATAAGGAAATTGATGAGAGAGAAAATGCCTTATAAAAATCCAATTAATCCAAAAATTATGGCCGCCTCTTCCCCCTCAATTCCATGGATACGAGGCACCTTCCTTTGCCTTTTATTCCCCTTCATTATCCTCAATTTAAAGAAAAGCAAATTAAGCACCTTAATGCTTATTATATCAATATCCCATATGTGAGTGGAAATTACTTTTCTTTATAAAAAGGTGAGTGGAATTTCACCTACTTAAGATATTTTCGTTCCTTATCTTGTTAAAGGAACGTCCATCCTTATTCAAAATCAACCAATAACATTTTGGTTGAAGGACCTTTAATTAATACATTCATTTTTGCTCTAAATTGAATTAAGGTTTCAATTAGGATTAAATCTTGATTATTTCAATATCAAGATTCTCTCTCCTCCAACTTAATTCCAATGAGGCACCCCTCTCGTTTTATTTGCTCTACATGATGTCAAGAAACATTAGGGACCTAATTGAAGTGGTAAATTGCATATTGAACCCTTGGTTTTGGGTAAATTGCACATTACACCAAAACTAGGTTTTAATGCACAAGGATTGCTTTACAAGCTTAATCTTGGTGTCCAAGCTTGTGGAAACCATACTACTATATCATATTCATTCTTATGATGTCTCAACATCATAGGAACATCTTATAATGCAACATTTGCAAGTTGACCCCTCAACTTGGGTAATTTGCACTTTAGTCCAAAACAAGCAATCATTGCTTTAACATTGTTCAAATAGGACCAAAATTGAAACATAGGTTCCTTTTGAGACTTAATTACTTTTCACAAGATGAGATTAAGCATATAATCATCTTTCTTAATCAAAACACCTAGGGTTAAAGCATAACCCATGTCAGGGATGTTACAAATTATAAACCCCTAACAAGGATTTCGTCCCCGAAATCCCAGATAAAGGGAACAAATATTATTCATTCATCATATCATCATGTCTCTTCATAACACCTCATTGTTATGTAGACATCATAGAGCTTTGATCAGCACAAAGTTCCTTCACAAATATTCTCATAGAGTCAAATGAGAACTTATCTTAAAGACATATTTAGTTGTTATGTTTATGCAAAACTTAAACCCCTAACATATGATGTTCATATCATTTTATATAATCAGACTGATTTCATAGTTGACCATTCCAGGTAGCCAATCTAAACCATCTGATAATTCTCAGATACCAGAATCTCTTACCTTGGTATCAGTCGCATGTGTTGAAAACACATTATATTCTCATCTTTCTTTTATCATATTTACAACTTTATAGAACAAGGATCACCTCCCTTGTTCTCTTTCTCATCATATGAGGGTCATACTTTTACTTCCTCTTATACACATACTGATCTGAATTCCTATCAGATCCTTCTTTCTTGTTCTTAAGATATGATACATTTATCCATATCATATTTCCAATTTCATGATACTCTTTAGATTGTATCAGAATGATTGCTTGATCAGGGCAATCAAAAAGATGTCAATCTAAGAGTTTCCATACTCACTTTATCATCAATAGTTGTACACCTGATCAGGGTTTACAAGTACTGAGATCAAGTAGTATGCAATTACATGCTATCATATTCCTTTCTTTTCATATTACCATAACATAAGATTTAACATCCATGGATTTTATCCAGGCATCTCTTCTATACCTCTTCCTCTTTCATGGAGGTAAGATCAATATAGAGAATTTAAAAGAATACTGAATGTAATTCAAATTCTAGTTCTCATCATTTCATCCCTATATAGAAACCAATGGGGAAAACAATATCAACAATCCTCCTTTTTATAACAAAAAGGGTTTAGTGTACTCAACATGTACACATTTATAACATACATTGTCCTCACATCATGGTCTTATTAGTCTTATTACTGATGCAAAAACTAAGAAATGGAATTTTACAGGTGAAAGGTTAAGACCTTTACACTTACTTAGGGGCTGCTGCCCTGGTACACTAGGCATTTATTGCACTATTTGTACCAAAAACCTTGGCTTTTTAGAACCATTAGGCAAATGTATGTAAAATTATAGAGATCATCACCTACTTCTCAGCTTATTGCCCCTTCTTAGGCACTACCATCACATATTTATTATCTGTCTAAGCTCATGGCAGAGTCTACTTTCTTGCCATAAGTTAATCTTTTCCATATTTTCCCTTGTTCCAACATGACTAAGTCATTTAGGAACTCATTTTAAGATCAAGCTTTCTGTATTAAGGACTGATTACTTAGGTTATAAGCCTAGCATCCAGTCCACTCATATGCATTACTGTTTCCCTAATCTACCCAACAAGAGCATGATCATAGGATTCTCTATCCTGATCAGGTCTTAATGGGGATTCTCAGGCACTCATTCTATTCTTGCATGATCCCTTGCACCTCTTCTTGGTGCAACAACATTGCCCTTAGCAATGTGTTCCTTGTGCTCTCTAGTCATTTTAAACATTACCCTTTCTCTGCACAAGCAGAAATCATTATAGGGTATACTGGAGGACACTAACACAGACTCAACAACTTAGTCCTATGTCTTTGTAGACTCAGCGAACCTAGAGCTCTGATACTACTAAATTGTAACGACACTCACCATCGTTAAGATAACAAGTGCCATTAACAATAATAAAACATGCGGAAGAAAATCATTTGCAGCGGAATTACTGAAAATCACTAAAAATTTAAAACTTTTTCAAAGAGATCCATTCACAGGAAAACTCTTTAACCAAGAACCAAAGTGTTTCCATTTCATCCTGGTTCACAAGTACACAGCCTGTACAATTCCTTTTTAAGGATTACAACATTGACTGCCCTGTTACAAATATACACAGGCGGTATAAAAACTTTGAGGCACTATGCCAAAACTCTGATTGAATCATTTAAAACTCTGAGGACCTGAGAGTACAGAGACGACACATAGGACTACTATCTATATGACTTGACAGACAATATCTCCACCTGAGATCTGATTGCTGTCCTTGTTGTTGTTGTTGTTGCTGCTCTTTTTCTGATCTTAGGGATTTCCTGCCTTGCCTCCCATGCATACCTAAAAATTTTTCCCACGGGGGTGAGACAATTGAAAAATTGCCCCAGCGAGAGATATAACTCTCCACCAAAACATTGTTATTGTAGTTTATTAAATTAAAACTGAGCAGGGGTTACTTTTACCTTATCAGGAAGAATTATTCATCATAGAACAGAATAAGATAATCTCCTATTCTCAAGGAGAGTATTGCATCTACCCATGGTAGATAAGTAATTCATCTGTCTACTTTGCAAAGAATATAAAGAAACATAAATAACATTTATCCGCTAAGGAATGCACAAAGAAATGCAACATCAGCCAATGAATCTCCGTATTCAATCCTTAAGCAAACATGCTATACGGCTGATTACATTTTACAATCATATTTAAGCTCTGAGGAGATGAGGTATACCGCTCATACTTTAACCGGCCATTGCGAAGTCGAAACCGGTACCATACATAGGTCTAGGGAAGAGCCGGCTTCCAAGACCTCCCACGTCTCGGTAGTGTGAGACAAAATACAGGACATCTCGTGTCTCTGCTAATGTAGCTTTCCAGGGTATACTGGAAACTTCGCTATAGAGTTACAGCGTCAACTGCACTCTCGTCAGCAATCGAGAGATTTCATGTTTATCTCCATCGACCCGACAAAAAGATTGGGAGATGGGTACAATATCTGGCCCAATCATCGGGAGATTAATGATACATCTATCCCGACCTATTCATGAAGGATTTGAGAGGTTTCTTGTTTACCTCCTCACAATCACTTCAAGAGGACATAAGGATATGTTCGCCCATTGACCCCCGTATATTAAAAAATATATGAAATCCAGGATATGTCGTGGAGCAACCTGTTTCACCATCACCTATTCCTGACGATGATGGATCTATGGTCAGAGCACTACATGAATAGATTTCACTTGATTATTGAAGTACATTATCATATTCGTTTAGCATCAGTCAAGTTCTCAAACATATTTTATTCAGATAAATGCTATAAAGAGACATGTACCACTTTCATCAGATACTTATTCACATGGCTCAGAAGCCATTCACATCTTGTCACCTCTCACTAGGCAACAACTTTATTCACATAGCTCACAAGGCCATTCACATCTTGTCACCTCTCACTAGGCAACAACTTTATTCACATGGCTCAGAAGGCCATTCACATCTTGTCACCTCTCACTAGGCAACAACTTTATTCACATGGCTCATAAGGCCATTCACATCTTGTCACCTCTCACTAGGCAACAACTTTATAACAAGGCTTACAAGCCCATACTAATCTTGTTACTTCTTTTCTAAGTAACAAGAACATAATGGCACATATGGCCAATGAACTCTTATAAAATAAACATCATAGCTCATACCTGGCTATGATCATCACCTCATGAGACCTGCATGATTGTCACACATGATAATAGATTTATCAAGTTCACAACACATCATGCAATACAGGGTAACACCACTATTCCCTTACCAAGGTTAGGGTTTACCATCAATTAGGGCTTTTCATCCTTTTACCCAAAGCTAGGGTTAGGATTTTCCTTTCTTATCAATTAGGGTTTCATATTTGTATTATCACTCCAACCCTAATTTATTGCTACACTCCTCTGGGAGCATTCATTGATATCCTAAGTATTCATTCATACTTATTACATTCATCATGTATCATTAAATGATTATCATCACAAGGTATGAGTTTCTCTCTCATCCTTAGGTTGGAAATTAACAAAATGACCATGTTAGGTCACTTTCAATTCAGTTCTAAGTCAAGCATAGAGCACCACAGCCGTGTAACCAAGAACGACCGTATAAAGGGAAGCTACCACGAACGTGCTACCTTGCATGGTCGTGCAAAGTGAAATCCACCACGTCCGTGCTACCTTGCACGGTCATGCCACAGGGGTTCACCTCATAAATCATATTCAAGTATGAATTCTATTCTTTCATTAGGGATTAGGGTTTCACATACCATCTCCCTTCTTTAGAATAGAGATTGTATATAGCATCACCCTTCATTAGGGATTTCATATCACATTGCCCATAATTAGGGTTTACTAATCATTCCCAATTAGGGTTTCTCATGAAATCACCCTCAATTAGGATTTCACATGGATACACCCTCAACTAGGGTTTCACTTGGATACACCCTCAACTAGGGTTTACTATTCATCCTAATTAGTGATTTCACATGTAGACAACCTCTTATTAGGGTTATACATGGAATCAACCTCAATTAGGGTTTTCATCATGTATTGGATCCATGCATTTGTTATGCATTCTTAATTAGTACCATTATGTTATCTCTCACCTAATTACATTAGGTTTCCAAAAAGGTTTGATCAATTGGACCTTCAATAACATGAGGTATCCAATTGAATTAGGGTTTCCAATGTTGATTCCTTCAATCATTGAATTCATGGAACCAATCATCAATTGGACCTATATTCATACTTCAATTGAGTTTGATAAGTCAACCTTCAACTAATTTGACCCTCAATTGACCCTCAATTGATCATCAATTAGGGTTTGGAATCGATGATTCAACAACACTAATCAATGTAAGACTAGTTGCTTTGAAACCATTGAACCATCATCCAAATTGGGTATGACCTGACCCCAAACGGTCTTGAGGTCGTTTGGATGACCTCCAAACGGTCTTGAGACCGTTTTCCCATCATATCACTCAAATCTAAGCAATCCAATTGGGGTTTGGTTCATTGGATTGATCACCAAATCAACATTGCATTGTATATCAGCTTAGTACCTTTAGACCTTCAAACACCTAACCATACTCAACCCTAGACCTCCAAACGGTCTTGGGTGACGACCAAACGGTCTTGAGACCATTTGGATGAGATCCAAACGGTCTTGAGACCGTTTGGCTCATCCAACCTTTGGACTTTAGTGAAAAATCATCATGGATTGGTCTATCGAGTTGATCAACAAATCAGCATTGAGTTGCAGTATGATTTGGTACCTTTGGACCTTCAATTGATCAACTATACTTGACCCCATACCTCCAAACGATCTTGGGGTGATCCCCAAACGGTCTTGAACCCGTTTGGATGATCCCCAAACGGTCTTGAACCCGTTTGGGCTAATCAACCCAAAATCTCAACTTAACTCATTGGAATTTCAGCACCGTTTTCAATTAGGGTTTGCCTAATTGAATAGCCTTCAACTCACGATTCCTTGGGAGTTAACCCCTCAAATTTGGATATTCATTAACCAACATAATTATGAACAGGAATCCCAAACGGTCAACGCTTGGTCAACTCACTCAAACGGTGTTGAACCCGTTTTCCCAAGCAGGTCAAGTTAATCAGGTTGAAAATCAGCACTTAATCCAATTTGGTTTTCCTAATTGATTAGCCTTCAACCTATGATTCCTTTGGAGTTAACCCCTCATATTTGGAGGTTCTTTAACCAACAGCATTATGAACAGGAATCCCAAACGGTAAATGCTTGGTCAACCATATCAAACGGTCTTGAACCCGTTTTCCCAAGAAGGTCAAGTTATTCAGGTTGAAAATCAGCACTTAATTCAATTCGATTTGTCTAATTGATTGGCATTAAACCTATGATTCCTTTGGAGTTAACCCCTAAAATTTGGAGGGTCGTTATCCTACATATTTAGGAACGAGATTCCCAAACGGTCAACGCTTGGTCAACTCTTTCAAACGGGTTTAAACCCGTTTGCCACCAAACGGTTTGCAACCCGTTTGGTCACCAAACGGTTTTGGTGAAACCGTTTGGTCCCAACTTTTGAGATCATTTGCTCCCAATATATTTGGTGAGGTGCTTGCTTATGATGATGTCATCATCATCTTCCTTGGTGCACCCAAGAACAGAAAATTGTCTTGATGGAATTTGCAGCAAAGAAACAAAAGTGTATAAAATTGAAGAAATCAATCCAAAAAGCATAGAAGATTGATGCAATAGCAATGTTTGAGGGTTTAAGTTATAAAACCCGCCTCCAATTGAGATCCAAAGCTCCAAGATCACTCCATCAATGGTGGATTAAGATCTAGCAACTCCCCCTAGGCTCGTCCTCAAGCTTTTGATTGCAAAAGTTGGCTAGGGTTGAAGAGGAGATCGAAATAAGAAGGAATCCATAATTTATTTTCGATTTCCACCATGAAATCATGAAGAACGAGGGTCAAGAAGCTTACCAACAGGTTGGGGCTCGTCCTACTGTTGCTCCTAAGTCCCCTTGAGCTCATCCCAAGCAAAGGAAGAAGAAAGGGCCGAAAAAGCCTTTCAATTCATTTGGAAAAGGCACTTTTATAAGGAAATTGATGAGAGAGAAAATGCCTTATAAAAATCCAATTAATCCAAAAATTATGGCCGCCTCTTCCCCCTAAATTCCATGGATACGAGGCACCTTCCTTTGCCTTTTATTCCCCTTCATTATCCTCAATTTAAAGAAAAGCAAATTAAGCACCTTAATGCTTATTATATCAACATCCCATATGTGAGTGGAAATTACTTTTCTTTATAAAAAGGTGAGTGGAATTTCACCTACTTAAGATATTTTCGTTCCTTATCTTGTTAAAGGAACGTCCATCCTTATTCAAAATAAACCAATAACATTTTGGTTGAAGGCCCTTTAATTAATACATTCATTTTTGCTCTAAATTGAATTAAGGTTTCAATTAGGATTAAATCTTGATTATTTTAATATCAAGATTCTCTCTCCTCCAACTTAATTCAAATGAGGCACCCCTCTCATTTTATTTGCTCTACATGATGTCAAGAAACATTAGGGACCTAATTGAAGTGGTAAATTGCATATTGAACCCTTGGTTTTGGGTAAATTGCACATTACACCAAAACTAGGTTTTAATGCACAAGGATTGCTTTACAAGCTTAATCTTGGTGTCCAAGCTTGTGGAAACCATACTACTACATAATATTCATTCCTATAATGTCTCAACATCATAGCAACATCTTATCATGCAACATTTGCAAGTTGACCCCTCAACTTGGGTAATTTTCACTTTAGTCCAAAACAAGCAATCATTGCTTTAACATTGTTCAAACAGGACCAAAATTGAAACATAGGTTCCTTTTGAGCCTTAATTACTTTTCACAAGATGAGACTAAGCATATAATCATATTTCTTAATCAAAACACCTAGGGTCAAAGCATAACCCATGTCAGGGATGTTACAATTACCATCTAGATCACATACCAAACCTGATTAACAACAAGATTACATATACACATTAGATTCTTATCATTAAACCTAATTAGGTGCATTTTACGGTTTTGGCCAAGTTAGGTTACCAGTTGCTTATTAGTACATTTGATGACCTTATACTGATTTAGAGTCCATCATGTGGGTGTGGTTCAAGTTTCATGCCATTATGATGTTCCATGCACTTTCTATAATCATAACAAGGTTTTAGGTATTTATATGCATTCTAGGGTCAAAAGACTCACAATAGAGCGCCCTAGATCATGATCATCAAGACATGAGATTTAGACAAGATTCAAGATTAGATCAGTAAGATATATATATATATATATATATATATATATACATGAATCATATTCAAGAAACATAACAACTTTGATCAAGATCATACATTAAAGTCCAAGGATAGGTCACATAGTGCAAAAGGGCGTAATTATTAAGCAATAGGGGTGATAAGGAGCCTCATATAGATCAAATATGTACTAAAGATTCTGATTTCATGATTGGGCAGATAGATGATCATTAAAGGTTCAAGTTTTATCACCTAGATGCATTGAAAGTACTGAACATGGATAAAGTTATCATTTTACAGAAATCAAGGGAGTAATATTAGAATTAGGACCTGGAGCAATGCCCAATTGGTAGGTCTCGTCGAGATGATCAATTTGGTATATAATTTCATATATTTTCGCCAAGGGAATTGGGAAATATTGATTTTAGAAGATATGTATTCACTACTACAGAAAATGCTTTTTACAACAGTTCATTTTTCCATTTTACAACAGGTGTTAACCGTTGTATTAGATCATGTGGTATTATGGGAGGTGCTTTACACAACATGTGATCACATGTTGTAATAGATGTATTTTATACAACAGTTAAAACATGTTGTCTTTTGATGAATGGCATGTTGTAATATGGGTATTTTACACAACATGTGGTGCACCCGTCGTACTATATATACTACAACAGTTAAACCACATTGTCTTTTGCTATACACACTCGTAATATGGGTGTTTTTTTACAACATGTGGTTTATCCGTTGTAATATATATTATACAAGAGTTGAAGCATGTTGTCTTTCACTAAACACACCTATTGTAAGAGGTAGGTTTATTACAACATGCAGTGCGCCCATTATAATAGGTAGGTTTATACAATAGTTGAAGCATTTTGTCTTTCCATACATCCAACCGTTGTAATATGTGTGTTTTTTCCAGACACACATGTTGTAATAGGTAAGGATAGCACATGTGTTGTTTGTTGTAGTATCATACATTTTACAACATATCATTAAATGTTGTCTTTGATTAGAGTTTGACAGGTCTTATATCTAACCAATTTTATTAATCAAATTAACTATATTATTAATAAATTGTAATAAATATGAAATTAGACTTTTTTCATTTCACAAACAATGAATAAATTTTCCATCAAACCATGAGAGAAACTCGTACTAAATTTAATAAATATTCTATCATCCATACAAAGATCGAATAATACAAAGTACTGAGTATCCATTCTAGAATCGAACTGAAAATAAACAAACAAAATTTCACATTGGTTTGTGCTAAAGAATAAATGTCTCCCCCTCATGTCACGTAATCTTATGTGTTCTTAAGAACACATGTCACCCACTCATTTCGGACCTCGTCGATTTCTTCTTGGTTGAAGCAACTGCCAATATACTTCGAATAATACTACAATCATATGACAAATATATCAACATATTGTCTTTTTCAATTTAATTAGAAATTTGAATGAACTAACAAAATATAAAGATAAGTAGCTTACACACAGGAATATTTCTAATTCTTGCATCAATGATGTCTCTCATGTACTTTAGCACATAATACCCGCAATCTGTGTTGCTGGGCTGCTTTGGACACTATATAAAAATATGAATTTATTATCCAAATAATTGTGAGAACTTGTTAGCAAATAATAGGATGGAAGTATAAAAAAATTAATACAATGTATGTGTATACAAAATCAAATTTAAAAAATGGAAAATTTCTAATCAAAATAAAAAATGGCAAGTTGCTTCTTGATGTTAATGCATCATGCTATATAAATAAATAAATAAATATATATATATATATATATATATATATATATATATATATATATAAAAGAGATATAATGCTTGAGGACAAAGGGGAATATACAAGGACGAGTAACATGTTAAATCAGACAAGAGAAACAACATTGACAAGCAACACTATTAAGAATATAATTTATTAAACATATTAACAACAATATCAAATACATCCATTAATGTTAATTGGCGAACTATTAGTTTACACCAATTTTATAATGATTAAATAAGAAAAGGATATCTATGAGTAAGAAAATACTTTAAGATCTATAATTAATAGTATACTTTGTGACATATTAAATAATTTTATATAATTTATAAACAATTAATTAAATGTATTATAAATATAACAAGTACATAGTTGTATGGTTAATGAGGAAAAGTAAACTAGTATCTATAATTTTTTGTATACTTATGGAATACCAAATACATTATAAAGTATATATAAATAATTATGTATGTAACAAATATAGTAAGTATATAGGTAATATGAAAACAAAAAACCAATATCTATAATTAATAATATACTACATGGGATATCAAATAGTATTATATTATGTATAAATAACTAAATGTATAATGTATGTAGAAACAACATAGTCCATAGATGTATATGTTATGTGTGCGGATTTATGCTGATTCTTTTCTATTATGAGTGTAATGTATGTTACGAAAAATAACTTCAAATGAAATATGATAGTCTTAGTAGTACATGGTTTCACAATAAATTAATTAATAACATTTTTAATATATTTGTATTGTTTTGAATTTTTATACATCAATTAATATTTGTTATAATAATGTAATTGCATGTATCTTATGATATTAATTCTTTAAATTATACTTCTATTCGCAAGTTATGCATATATTACTCCTTTAAATTATACATTTTTTTCATCATGATGTCAAAGATAACATAATTTTTATATTTAAATTTCCAACGCTACATAGAAATAACAATCATAGTAATCTAGTGAACAATATATTGTCACTACATTTATTGAGTTTATTAGGTAAAATTAATAAATAGGTTTAACACCATCATAAGTATCATGTTGTTTTTTTAATTTTTAAATAATAATAGTAATTTTCATGTTGTACTACTTATATATTCAATTTTCTTAGCTTTATGTTACTTTTAAATTACTTGAGTTGTCAAGCTCATCAAGTAGGAAATTATTTGTTTGATTAAAAAATATAATAATCCACACAATCAATATTGAATGCTAAATTGATGTGTTTATTAAACGACCTATATTTATAAAAAAAATAATTTAATAGAATAGTTGGTCTTATAAAAAGATTAAATCTTTTCAATATTAGATGTCACCATTTCAAGCTCATTTTAATGTTAGAAAATCATAAATGTATGTAGCATATTATAATATACATATACAATAATCCATATACATAGATCTAAAATTAAGTACTCTATTTTCATAATGCACTAAGTAATGAGTTATGTCTTCAAATTCTTTTTTTATTTATGTAAGATACATCTATTTTCTTGCCTCGATCCAAGTAAATAGGTCGATTGAGACATATTGACACTCAATATGAATTCCACTTATGTACTTAACATAATTTTTATATGTGCCCCTCCCAATTAGGGCGCTGGCTCCGCCACTGGAAATATTAATGTTTTAAAGTTTCCTACCACTATGTGCGATTCTTCGTTCTAATTTTACAATGGTGAAAAAAATCCAATAAAAGTGGGTACGTCATTAAATGTGTTTAATTGTTGGTATGTGAGAGAAGAAAGACACCAGAGTATGGAATACACCCTCACCATTAAAATTAATCCAAATAATTTTCCTACACAAATAATTGATAAGTTTTGAACAAAATCTAAAACCCTCACATAAACAAGTAATGTTTGCAATTATACTAGCAACTTGTCATGAAGATTATTTTTTATTAAATTTCTTATCTATTGTATAAAAATACTAAATAAACATGATGGAATAAAATAGTAATTTTGAACACAATATGCAATTTTATAGTTTGTCTTGAGTGTTTTTTTCAACTAAATTGATATAGCATAAGCATACTAGAAAAGAGAGACGTCACAAATTTAAAAAGAATAAATATTAACAAAGATTTCGGTAAAGATAAAAAAAGATAAGACTGATTAAGAAGTATTCTATCAAATTCACTTTTATAAATAAAGAAGGGAACTCGATGCTAATATTTAGACATTTTCTTAACGATAACGACATTCTAACTAGTATTACAAATATAAGAAAATGTTTATCACTAGGAACATTGTAGCTTGTTATATGCATATAATTCCAAAGTAATCAATGAAACAAATATCAATATTTTTTCTTTTTGTTCTATTACGTCAGAAAATAATTAAAAGTAGAACTTGAACATGACTTGTTGAAGGATTGCCACTTTCACTTTCATTTTTCTCATGTCAAGGATAACTGATCACAAACAACAAATATTTAATCTTCACATGACATAAATTTGGCATATATGTTCATTTATTAATGTGAGTAATCGAGAATGAACTTGTTTGGGCTACAACTATGGTCACCAAAAATTAAATAAGTTCTTATATAGTGATCTTATATCAGAAAAATATGCTACATTTCTAATAAAAATGATGAAAAGTTGTTCCGTTGGTAATGCATACCTTGTCAGTCTGATCTTCTTCCTTTAGCACAGCAGGTCAAGAATGAAATAACTTTATATTTGCACTTGCACAGTCTAAAATTAAACCACCAGACAGCAAGTTCAGAAGCAAACAATCGAACAGTAGTTCCGGAAACGACGATCAGACAATACCTCTAGAAGGGAACTCTAATACGGTATTTGCAGAGAAACAAGTAGCAAGTTTTACACCTGATAATACATAACGGGAGCAATCAACTGCCCTCCGATAATGTGGATGATTGCAGAAAATGAAATAAGGGTTGAAGGAGAGATACATTCGAGAAAGAAACATGAGAACAAAATCGAATCAGAATGGCTAAAAGCTTTGGCGGCTAGAAGACGACGGCCAGCAGGAGAGCCAGTTGTCCATGCTTGGTGTGGAGCGAAGAACAATGATGATTTGTTTTAGCAGACGGCCAGATGTAGCCCCGGGTGTATGTACTCGGCCTGCTAATGGTGGTTACGGTGCATCGTACTGCATAATCGAGGAAGTTGACGGAAGGATGGAGCATAGAGAAGAAACCACCGGAAGGATGGAGCACCTACGATCATCGGGTGCGAGAAGAAACTGGCGGGGAAGGATGGAGCACCGACGTCCGTTTCCCTCTCCCAAACTAATCCCCACGTTTCCCTCTCCCTTCATCCGTACCCTTTGCCTCTTCAACTAATCCCACGTTTCCAAGCCCCTATCCACCCGCTCTCTCCTCTCCATATCTCATTAAAACCCTATTCTCTCTAACATATTTACAAAAATGAAACGTTTCAAAACGATAAACACACCACCTCTCTTCGTCTCTTCCTATTTTCCTCTAAAAAAATTCAAATGATATTGTTGTTTTCATCATTCACTCATTCAACCACATTTGCCCACAATTATCTCCATCCACGTTCCAACAACTCCTCCCACAATTATCTTCATCACCCAACCACCCAATAAATAAATAAGGAAAACAATTTTATATTTAATTTTTCCATTTTACCTTTCAATGACTATGTGATCCATGCAACTTGATGAATAGTAAGACAAACATTTCTTTTTATTGATACATTTTTCACCAAAAAACGTTCACAGTCCCTCTCCCCGGTTCTCTACACGATATATCCAATATTTTCGGTCTCTCTCCCCGATTCTCTACAAATAGATTACGAAGGAAAAATATGTTACATAATGTGTTTGATGTACTGATTAACTAAGAACATACGTGGTTATTATTTTAAAATATAAAAATTTTGAGATAAAAAATATAGTATTTAAACATATTAAGTATTTGACTATTTTTTCATCCAATGTAAATTAAACATATTCGGTATGACACGTGCAGGTGCACGTGTGTGTTTACTAGTAATAGAAAAGAATCAGTATAAATCCACATACATAACATATACCTCTATGGACTATGTTGTTGCTATATACATTATACATTTAGTTATTTATACATAATATAATACTATTTGATATCCCATTGAGTATATTATTAATTATAGATATTGGTTTTTTTATTTTAATATTACATATGTACTTGCTATATTTGTTACATACTTAATTATTTATATATACTTTATAAAGTATTTGGTATTCCATAAAGTATACAAAAAAGTATAGATACTAGTTTACTTTTCCTCAATAACCATACAACTATGTACTTGTAATATTTACAATACATTAAATTAATTGTTTATAAATTATATAAAATTATTTAACATGTAACAAAGTATACTATTAATTATAGATCATAAAGTATTTTGTTACTCATAGATATCAGTTTCTTATTTAATCATTATAAAATTGATGCAAACTAATAGTTCGCTAATTAACATTAATGAATGTATATTTGGTATTGTTGTTAATATGTTTAATAAAAACACATTACCTGTTAATTATGTAACAATGAGATGAATTTATAAAAATAAAAAATGTCACTTATTTGATAATGTTTACCCTAATTTAATGTGTTTATATTTCTAATTCTTACTTAAAATCATATTGATAATAATGTTATTTATAAGTAACGTTTACATAATTTGAAAATAGGTTAATAAGCGTGTGAAGCAGATAAAATATAAAAAGAAAAATTAACTTTGATACCATACTACATTTATAAAACATATATATGTTAAGAAAAATTAAAATTGGAAGGGGGCACTTGCCCCTGCTTGCCCCCCCCTCCCGCCACCACTGGTAAGGGATTAGCCTTGGGAACAGTTTGGTCAGGACTTTTATTCCTGACCAGGTAGCCCTGAGTTATAGTGGATTTTGTTGTAGTGAGGGGGTAATTATTCCATATGTATTTTAGTATATGCATATATTGGGATTGGGTCGGTTTCAGGTCAAAATATCTACCCAGAGTGAAAAACTATCATTCGCATGACCACACAAAATAGGATTTTGTTCAACCTACCACTCAAACAAAAATCCACCCATATTTCCAGCAAGGTATAGCGCGTTGTGTGACAATGGTCTTTTACAACATGTAGCTAGTACAACAGGTGATATCATGTTGTGTAATAATGGTATATTACAATGGTTTAGTTTATGTTGTGTAATGGTGGCCTATTACAACGATTTGTTATGTGTGGATGTTACAACAGGTTACAACATGTTGTGTAATTATAATATATAACAACGTGTTGGAGTCTATTGCCTCATGTCTGGATATAACAATGAGTTGTAATATGTTGTATTATGGTGGTATATTACAACATATACCAAATACAACATGTAAAGGCCCATTGTATAATTAATGCATACTACAACGGGTGAGTCTGTGTTGTGTAATGATGGTCTATTACAACATATGCGTATTACAACGGGTCAAAATATGTTGTGTAATTAACATGTTTTACAATGGGTTTGAATATGTTGTGATACTACAACCTATTACAACACTTTAGTAGTTGTTGTAGTATCCCCCTATACTACAACGTGTTTGGCATGTTGTAAATGACTTGTGTTGTATAAAATATACAATATACAACACAAAAAGAGTCTTGCTATGACAAGTATGCTAACTACAACACAATCATCAGAACTATTGTCTATCTCCCATTGTAAAAAGCATTTTCTGTATTAGTGATTAAAACTATATTAGCTGGAAGAGGGAATGTCACCTTTATTTATGCGATGCTCAGGACCATCGATGGGATGTCCTTCACGGACCACCTATGATTGAGTGGCTAAGATGGGGCACGCCCACTCATAGTAGAAAGAGAGGGGGAAGAGGGCGGCGATCTATGGCCATTGATCTCTGGTCTCGATTAACTCTTGATCCCGATCCGATGGTCACGAGTCGTCTTCCAGGCACCAACAGCCCGCGTACGAGCCCAGCGGTTCCACGGCGGAGGGTGGCTGGAGCAAAAAGGGAAACAGAGAGAGGGACCATGAGAGGGAGAGGCAAGGTGCTGATGAGATTCGTGGGAGCAAACTGAATGTAGGGGTGGGATTTTTATGGGATATCAGGGCTAGGTTTAGGGTTTCTCAAAGGGGGAGCGCACCTTAAGGTGGCGGCAGGCTCCCTTAGCTCGCAAGCCACGATTTCGCACAATGAAGGGGTGCAAAAGGTTCAAGAGAGAGAGGAAGAGTTTGGTTGTGAAAATGGGGCAAGAGACGGCTCAGAAGGGGGTCAGGTCATGTGCTAGGAAAGTCGGGTCTATGGCGGACCTTCTACTTTGGGCGCAAGGAAGAAGATGACCCGGTGCCGTTGGATTTCCCATCCAACAGTTGTTGGGTCGTGCACCGGTTCAAGGGTGGGGCTCGGTTCACGGCCAATTGAGGCTGGTTCAGTGGGATTAGATCCTGGTTCATAAACTCTTGGTTGGGCCGAGATAACCCAGTGCCCAGGTGCTAGATGGATCAAGCCCAAAAACATATAAAAAGGGGAAAAACAGGGGCTAAAAAGGGCAAATCTTAGGAAAATTATAAAAAATCATAGGAAGGTCCAAATGGTCTCAAATTTGTACCATAGCTTCATAATAGGGTTTAGAAAAATTGTAAAAAATTACCAATAAAAATATCATGCATGATCAAGATTTTAATCAAACTTTTCAAGGGTATAACAACACTAACATTTCATGCATATATGTGTATCATATTGACTCAAAATGGGGAATCTTTGACTTTGGTGGACATTATAGAGTTATGAAGTCAAAGGAGACATAAATAGTGAGGACTTAAAATAACAAGAGTAATTATGCACAAAAAGGAGAAAATCCACATTGTCACATCCTTCCCTCCTTAAAAGAAATTCCTTCCCTAGAATTCATCCAAGATCATAGTTAAGAGTCAGAGTCAAAATATATGGAGTCTAGGTATCCAACCATAGTTGTCAAGTTATTCCCCACAATATGGTGTACACTTAGGTTATTTCCATCAAGGGTGTATTTGTCTTGATCATATAAATTACTTAGTGTTCCCTAATAACGTGGAATCATCATGAGATTAGGGTTTACCCATCCCATAATATCTCTATATTAGTTTGTTTTTTTATTTGGGTATGAGATTAGGTATGTTACTCTATATTATTCAATATAAGATCTCTAGAAATCATCATATCAAGTTCATGATTCCCACTCTACATATTTTATGTATGTTATGATTTCATGTTAGGTCTAGCTTATGTGAGGGGCTTCTCATGAATATTCAAGTTTTTAAATGTAAGTGAGATATTTTTCGTACATAATGCTTTACCTGGAGAAACAACAATATTATCACTATCGAGCTTTCATAGTCATCTCATTTGTATATAAAAGTATCTCCATAAGCTCAGGCCACTCAAGCTAAGACGTACATATGTCCAACAAGACCTGCTAACCACAAACTTCTACCCATAACAAAATTTCTACCCATCTTTCAAGGAACAAGGGTAACCACTAGACTCCTTTATATACCATTATTAACCTGAGTATGAGGCTCATCATGGTTATCACACATCGTATACGTTATCTTAAGGTATTGGGACATCCCCCTCACCTATCAAATTTTCAATTGCCTCTTTCTCTAGGGTTAAAAAAAAATATTCATAGGATGTCTAGGGTTCAACACTTTCAAGGAAGCCACACACTAGGTTGCTCAACTCATATACTTTGAAGTATTGTAGCTAGGGACTCATCATCAAGTATTTCATCATTTATATTTTCAACATTTCAAATATTTTAGAGTTCAGGTCTCTAACCTTCTCCCGAGGTGGGTCGACTCATATGAATAGGTCACTCTATTCATATGTCCCATGCTAGATGTCCTCCTTTGCCTGTGTTGGTCTCAAACTGCATGTCACATATCATATCTCAACATGTACAAAACTAGGTACAAGCAAGCATGCCAACCCACTAACTATGTTTAGCACATCAACCAAGCCATATGTATCATACAAGGTGCTAGGTTTAGCTAGGATTACATGGTCAAACTCATTTAATATCATCAAACTACTTGACCCTCTCAAGGAAAAACTTGGGTCTTATCAATATCAACCTCATCATCAACATCAACATCAATATCAACATTAACATTATTATCATTATCATCACTATCTTAGGTTATCTATGCTACTCACTAGCCTAACCTTTATCATGGCACTAGACCACTCTAGATACTAAAACTATCATCTAAACTCTCATCTAGACTTGATGTTACATATCTTTCTCTTAGGTTACATAGATACTCACTGCCTTTCTGGGTGTGGTAACATTTTTCATAGGTACATATACTACTACTTAAAATAGATTTTCTCCAACGTTGAAACATTCGATGAAAACCACCTTACTCCATTTGAAAAAAACTAAAACCAAAACGAGTTACCACACTCATTAGGCAGTCTAGTATCATGATACCTAGAGAACTAGCAAGAACATGGTGCACACTTGTGTAGACATCCTAAGCACATGTCGCGAATCATGTCTAGGGAGGAAACTTACACAAGTCTACACCTAGTTCTAGAACCTCTAGGTTCTAACCTAGAGACTAAGTCAACCAAATCCACAAGAATATTTCATTAAGTTTCTAGGGTTGAGATGTAGGTGAGTTTAGTTTGTGTTTCATGTGAGCAATGTTTGGTGTAGTTATTGTTCATGCTCTGATACCATCTGTCACGGGTACCAGAATCCCAATCCCATGAACCAAACAGATATCAAAGGCGACATGCGGAAGCTTAAAGCTTAGCACACATGAACAAATAACAAGATATAAGCACCGACATAATCTCAACAATCAACAGGATATATTAAGCAACATTATCATATTAAATGATTTGAATTACATATTCAAGAGTCACTTTGTACAAGTATGCTCATGTATACTATATCTGGATCTTACAATAAGTACATCTAGCATAGATCACCAAGCCCATCAACCTTTTAGCCATCTCTGAACCTAAAAACAACATACGAGAAATGGGTCAACACACAAGGTGTTGAGTATGGGGCAAAAAGATACATATATGTATAAACTTTGCATAATTTTGAAAAGATTTCAAGACTAAACGAACAAGAATAAACATGTTAATTGTTTAACAAATGAGAAACCATATTTTATGTCATTTCACTTCATTATACCAACAATATGAAGCATGTTTAAGGCCTTTGACCATCTTCCCGTCGGAAGGGTGCGTAAGGGTGCTCAAGCTTAGCTAACCCTTTTATACGAGAGGGACCTCAAGGACATAACCAAGAGTTAACCCTTTATCAAAAATATTATAATGGAGTTCTATCTATATATGTGTTCAAGTTATAAAACTGAAGAGGAAAACATCGACTAACACATAGCAATACTACATGGAAATATTTGAGAAAATAGACAAACAAGCATACAATATATGTCTTTTCAAGCAAGAAAGCGGTAATCATATAACTAGATAAGGCCCATACCTGATTCAGAGATTCTTAACTTAACACGTCCATTACCATCTAGATCACATACCAAACCTGATTAACAACAAGATTACATATACACATTAGATTCTTATCATTAACCCTAATTAGGTGCATTTTACGGTTTTGGCCAAGTTAGGTTACCAGTTGCTTATTAGTACATTTGATGACCTTATACTGATATAGAGTCCGTCATGTGGGTGTGGTTCAAGTTTCATGCCATTATGATGTTCCATGCACTTTCTATAACCATAACAAGGTTTAAGGTATTTACATGCATTCTAGGGTCAAAAGACTCACAATAGAGCACCCTAGATGATGATCATCAAGACATGAAATTTAGACAATATTCAAGATTAGATCAGTAAGATATATATATATATATACATGAATCATATTCAAGAAACATAACAACTTTGATCAAGATCATACATTAAAGTCCAAGGACAGGTCACATAGTGCAAAAGGGAGAAATTCTTAAGCAATAGGGGTGATAAGGAGCCTCATATAGATAAAAGATGTACTAAAGATTCTGATTTCATGATTGGGCAGATAGATGATCATTAAAGGTTCAAGTTTTATCACCTAGATGCATTGAAAGTACTGAACATGGATAAAGTTATCATTTTTCAGAAATAAAGGGAGTAACATTAGAATTAGGACCTGGAATCATGCCCAATTGGTAGGTCTCATCGAGATGATCAATTTGGTATATAATTTCGTATAATTTGGCCAATGGAATTGGGACATATTTATTTTAGAAGATATGTATTAAAACTATATTAGCTGGAAGAGGGAATGTCACCTTTATTTATGTGATGCTCATGACCATCGATGGGATGTCCTTCACGGACCACCTACGATTGAGTGGCGAAGATGGGGCACGCCCACTCACAGCAGAAAGAGAGGGGGAAGAGGGTGGCGATCTGTGGCCATTGATCTCTAGTCTCGGTTAACTCTTGATCCCGATCCGATGGTCATGGGTCGTCGTCCAGGCACCAACAGCCCGCGCACGAGCCCAGCGGTTCCGCGGCGGAGGGTGGCTGGAGCAAAAAGGGAAACAGAGAGAGGGACCATGAGAGGGAGAGGCAAGGTGCCAATGAGATTCATGGGAGCAAACTGAATGTAGGGGTGGGTTTTTTATGGTATATCGGGGCTAGGTTTAGGGTTTCTCGAAGGGGGCAGCGCACCTTAAGGTGGCGGCAGGCTCCCTTAGCCCTCAAGCCACGGTTTCACACAATGAAGGGGTGCAGAAGGTTCGAGAGAGAGAAGAAGAGTTTGGTTGTGAAAATGGGGCAAGAGAGGGCTTAGAATGGGGTCGGGTCGTGTACTAGGAGAGTCGGGTCCATGGCGGACCTTCCACTTTGGGTGCAAGGAAGAAGATGACCCGGCGCCATTGGATTTCCCATCCAACGGTTGCTGGGTCACACACCGGTTCAAGGGTGGGGCTCGGTTCACGACCAATTGAGGCTGGTTCAGTGGGATTAGATCCCAGTTCATAAATTCACAGTTGGGCCGAGACAGCCCAGCGCCCAGGCGCTAGATGGGTCGAGCCCATAAACGTATAAAAAGGGGAAAAACAAGGGCTAAAAAGGGCATATCTTAGGAAAATCACAAAAAATCATAGGAAGGTCCAAATAGTCTCAAATTTGGAACATAGCTTCATAATAGGGTTTAGAACAATTGTAAAAAATCACTAATAAAAAGGTCATGTATGATCAAGATTTTAATCATAGTATTCAAGGGTATAACAACACTAACATTTCATGCATATATGTGTATCATATTGACTCAAAATGGGGAATCTTTGACTTTGGTGGACATTATAGAGTTATGAAGTCAAAGGATACTAAATAGTGAGGACTTAAAGTAACAATAGTAATTATGCACAAAAAGGAGAAAATCCACATTGTCACATCCTTCCCTCCTTAAAAGAAATTTCGTCCCCGAAATTCATCCAAGATCATAGTTAAGAGTCAGAGTCAAAATATATGGAGTCTAGGTATCCAACCATAGTTGTCAAGTTATTCCCCACAATATGGTGTAAACTTAGGTTATTGCCATCAAGGGTGTATTTGTCTTGATCATATATATATTACATAGTGTTCCCTCATAATGTGGAATCATCATGACATTAGGGTTTACCCATCCCTTAGTATCTCTATATTAGTTTTTTTTTTTCATTTGGGTATGAGATTTGGTATGTTACTCTAGATTATTCAAGATAAGATCTCTAGACATCATCATATCAAGTTCATGATTCCCACTCTACATATTTTATGTATGTTATGATTTCATGTTAGGTCTAGCTTATGTGAGGGGCTTCTCATGAATATTTAAGTTTTTAAACGTAAGTGAAATATTTTTCATACATAACGCTTTACCTCGAGAAACAACAATATTATCACTATCGAGCTTTCATAGTCATCTCATTTGTATCCAAAAGTATCTCCATAAGCTCAGGACACTCAAGCTAAGATGTAAATATGTCCAACAAGACCTGCTAACCACAAACTTCTACCCATAACAAAATTTCTACCCATCTTTCAAGGAACAAGGGTAACCACTAGACTCCTTTATATACCATTACTAACCTGAGTATGAGGTTCATCATGGTTATCACACATCATATACATTATCTTAGGGTCTTGGGACATCCCCCTCACCTATAAAATTTTCAATTGCCTCTTTCTCTAGGGTTAAAAAAATATATTCATAGGATGTCTAGGGTTCAACACTTTCAAGGAAGCCACACACTAGGTCGCTCAACTCATTTACTTTGAAGTATTCTAGCTAGGGACTCATCATAAAGTATTTCATCATTTATGTTTTCAACATTTCAAATATTTTGGAGTTTAGGTCTCTAACCTTCTCCCGAGGTGGGTCGACTCATATCAATAGGTCACTCTATTAATATGTCCCATGCTACATGTCCTCCTTTGTAAAGAAATTGAGGCCCGTGTTGGTCTCAAACTGCATGTCACATATCATATCTCAGCATGTACAAAACTAGGTACAAGCAAGCATGCCAACCCACTAACTATGTTTAGCACATCAACCAAGCCATATGTATCATACAAGGTTCTAGGTTTAGCTAGGATTACATGGTCAAACTCATTTCATATCATCAAACTACTTGACCCTCTCCAGGACAAACTTGGGTCTTATCAATATCAACCTCATCAACAACATCAACATCAATATCAACATTGAGATCAAAATTAACATTATTATCATTATCATCACTATCATCACTATCTTAGGTTATCTATGCTACTCACTAGCCTAACCTTTATCATGGCACTAGACCACTCTAGATACTAAAACTATCATCTAAACTCTCATCTAGACTTGATGTTACATCTCTTTCTCTTAGGTTACATAGATACTCACTTCCTTTCTGGGTGTGGTAACATTTTTCATAGGTACATATACTACTACTTAAAATAGATTTTCTGCAACGTTGAAACATTCAATGAAAAGCACCATACTCCATTTGAAAAAACTAAAACCAAAACGAGTTACCACACTCATTAGGCAATCTAGTATCATGATACCTAGAGAACTAACAAGAACATGGTGCACACTTGTGTAGACATCCTAAGCACATGTCGTGAATCATGTCTGGGGAGGAAACTTACACAAGTCTACACCTAGTTCTAGAACATCTAGGTTCTAAACTAGAGGCTAAGTCAACCTAATCCACAAGGATATTTCATTAAGTTTCTAGGGTTGTGATGTAAGGTGAGTTTAGTTTGTGTTTCATGTGAGCAATGTTTGGTGTAGTTATTGTTCATTCTCTGATACCATCTGTCACGGGTACCAGAATCCCAATCCCATGAACTAAAAAGGCGACATGCGGAAGCGTAAAGCTTAGCACACATGAACAAATAACAAGATACAAGCACCAACATAATCTCAACAATCAACAAGATATATTAAGCAACATTATCATATTACATGATTTGAATTTCATATTCAAGAGTCACTTTGTACAAGTCTGCTCATGTATACTATGTCTGGATCTTACAATAATTACAGCTAGCATAGCTCACCAAGCCCATCAACCTTCTAGCCATCTCTGAACCTAAAAACAACATACGAGAAATGGGTCAACACACGAGGTGTTGAGTATGGGGCAGAAAGATACATATATGTATAAACTTTGCATAATTTGAAAAGATTTCAAGACTAAACGAACAAGAATAAACATGTGAATTGTTTAACAAATGTGAAACATATTTTATGTCATTTCACTCCATTATACCAAAAATATCAAGCATGTTTAAGGCCTTTGACCATCTTCCCGTCGGAAGGGTCCGTAAGGGTGCTCAAGCTTAGCTAACCCTTTTATACGAGAGGGACCTCAAGGACGTAACCAAGAGTTAACCCTTTATAAAAAATATTATAATGGAGTTCTATATATATATGTGTTCAAGTTAGAAAACTGACGAGGCAAACATCGACTAACACATAGCAATACTACATGGCAATATTTGAGAAAATAGAAAAACAATCATACAATATATGTCTTTTCAAGCAAGAAAGAGGTAGTTATATAACTAGATAAGGCCCATACCTGATTCAAATATTATTAACTTAACATGTCCATTACCATCTAGATCACATACCAAACCTGATTAACAATAGGATTACATATACACATTAGATTCTTATCATCAACCATAATTAGGTGCATTTTAGGGTTTTGTCCAAGTTAGGTTACCAGTTGCTTATTAGTACATTTGATGACTTTATACTGATTTAGAGTCCATCTTGTGGGTGTGGTTCAAGTTTCATGTCATTATGATGTTCCATGCACTTTCTATAATCATAACAAGGTTTAAGGTATTTACATGCATTCTAGGGTCAAAAGACTCCCAATAGAGCACTCTAGATCATGATCATCAAGACACGAGATTTAGAAAAGATTCAAGATTAGATCAGTAATATATATATATATATATATATATATATATATATATACATGAATCATATTCAAGAAACATAACAACTTTGATTAAGATCATACATTAAAGTCCAAGGATAGGTTACATAGTCCAAAAGGGAGTAATTCTTAAGCAATAGGGGTGATAAGGAGCCTCATATAGATCAAAGATGTACTAAAGATTCTAATTTCATGATTAGGCAGATAGATGATCATTAAAGGTTCAAGTTTTATCACCTAGATGCATTGAAAGTACTGAACATGGATAAAGTTATCATTTTCCAGAAATCAAGGGAGTAAACATTAGAATTAGGACCTGGAACCATGCCCAATTGGTAGGTCTCGTCGAGATGATCAATTTGGTATATAATTTCGTATATTTTGGCCAAGGGAATTGGGAGATATTGATTTTGGAAGATATGTATTAAAACTATATTAGCTGGAAGAGGGAATGTCACCTTCATTTATGCGATGCTCAGGACCATCGATGGGATGTCCTTCACGGACCACCTACGATCGAGTGGCTAAGATGGGGCATGCCCACTCACAGAAGAAAGAGAGGGGGAAGAGGGGTGCGATCTGTGGCCATTGATCTCTACTCTCGGTCAACTCTTGACCCCGATCCGATGGTCACGGGTCGTCGTCCAGCCACCAGCAGCCCGCACATGAGCCCAGCGGTTCCGTGGCAGAGGGTGGCCGGAGTAAAAAGGGAAATAGAGAGAGGGACCATGAGAGGGAGAGGCAAGGTGCCTATGAGATTCATGGGAGCAAACCAAATGTAGGGGTGGGGTTTTTATGGGATATCAGGGCTAGGTTTAGGGTTTCTCGAAGGGGGTGGCACACCTTAAGGTGGCAGAGCGCTCCCTTAGCCCTCAAGTCACAGTTCCGCACAAAGAAGGAGTGCGTAAGGTTAGAGAGAGAGAGGAAGAGTTTGGTTGTGAAAATGGGGCAAGAGAGGGCTCAGAAGGGGGTCGGGTCGTGTGCTAGGAAAGTCGGGTCCATGGCGGACCTTCCACTTTGGGCACAAGGAAGAAGATGACCTGGCGCCGTTGGATTTCCCATCCAACGGTTGCTGGGTCGCGCACCGGTTCAATGGTGGGGCTCGGTTCACGGCCAATTGAGGCTGGTTTAGTGGGATTAGATCCGGGTTCATAAACTCGCGGTTGGGCAGAGACAACCCAGCACCCAGGCGCTAGATGGGCCGAGCCCAGAAATGTATAAAAGGGGAAAAATAAGGGCTAAAAAGGGCAGATCTTAGGAAAATCATAAAAACTCATAGCAAGGTCCAAATGGTCTCAAATTTGGACCATAGATTCATAATAGGGTGTAGATCAATTGTGAAAAATTATTAATAAAAAAGATCATGTATGACCAAGATTTTAATCAAAGGATTCAAGGGTATAACAATACTAACATTTCTTGCATATATGTGTATCATATTGACTCAAAATGGGGAATCTTTGACTTTGGTGGACATTATCGAGTTATGAAGTCAAAGAAGACATAAATAGTGAGGAATTAAAGTAACAAGAGTAATTATGCACAAAAAAAAGAAAATGCACATCGTCACATGCATGAAAATGGAGTGGGTTATGGTAGAAAACGTGGAAAACTAGGTTTCTATGGTGGAAATGAGGTGGAAATGGTGGGTGGAGAGCATAAATCAAAGGGGAATGCAAGTAGTGCGCAGGAGAGGGTGAGGAGGAGTAATGGCAGCTAGGGGAGTGTAACATCTGTGCTATGGCCACCATCTATGTATATAGGTGGTGGGGAAGCACTAGGGTAAGTAGGGGCAAAGTAGGAAAAATAGTGGTGAAAATGGGCAGGGATAGGTGGTCACCACGACTGTGTTGAGGTGCCACGATCATGGTGGGGGTTGTGTGGCACATTCATGGGGGTATCAAACGACCGAGGTGTGGAGTGGAGTGGAAATGATAAGTATATGTGGTGACTACGGCCGTGGTGAGGTTCCACAGTCATGTTGGGTAAGAGGTACAATGACCGTGTGGAGTACCACGGCTGTGTTGGAGGAGGAGGCCATAGGCAAGGCAACTTAGAGGTAGTCGTGTCTTCAGTTCTCCATGGGCATGGGGACAGCCATAGCCGAGGCGGTCTTCAAGGGCCACGGCTATGGTGATGGACACGAATGTGGTCATTCACGTGTAAAATGGACCACTTCCCTATTGATTTTGGGAAACTTTGTACATAATTCACAACGAGCGAGGTGATGGACACAGGTGAGTTGAAGTATGCTGGCCACGATCGTTCTGGGGACCACGGTCGTGGGGTCTTCAGTGACCACATCCATTTTGAGCTCCACGACCGTGAGGTCTTCATTGGCCATGTCCATTTTGAGCTCCACGGCCGTGGTCATTCATGTGTAAATTGAGCACATTCCGTTTTGATTTTGAACCTCTTTGTGCATAAATCACCACCACCATAGTGGATGTACCATGGCCATATTGGGACTCTTTGGGGCTAATCTTTACTTCATCTTCTTCATCTGGCCTCAATCTTCTTTTAATTGCTCTTGTGCATCGAAGGATAGATCAGGGAAGAGGTAGATCCACTCTTGGGGTGTAAGACGCCATAGACGTCCTTCATCTCTCTCCCATGCATCAATGCATGCATCAGTGCACTGAAATACACACAAAAGGAGGCATAAGTGCATTTATCATAAAAGATCACATTGAGGGGAATAACTTGTAATCTAAACTATTTATATGTGATTATCATGCAAAAAGGCATAATATGAAGCCCTAAAATAGGGTTGCATCACCTTTGGAGAGATTAGTAGACTTCTCAATAGAGTTAGCTCCTGGGATGAACCCTATTTCTAGAGCACCTTACATGGTGGCCCTTGTTGAGTTTCTTGAGGTAAAGAAGCAATTGCATGAATTTCTAAACAAAGGCTTCATTCTACCTAGCACTTCTCCATGGGGATCACTGGTCCTCTTTGTCAAGAAGAATGCATCACTCATATGTGCATAGGTTATAGGATGATAAATCAAGCTACCATCAAGAACAAATATCATTTACCCCGCATAGATGACCTATTTGACCATCTCAAGTCTTCCTGAGTCATGTCAAAGATTGATGTGAGATCCAATTATCATCAGTTGTGAGTTAAGAGTGAGGATATCCCAAAGACCACATTTTGAACCCTCTATGGAAATTATGAGTTTTTAGATATGCCCTTTAGGCTATCCAATGGCTCGAGTGTGTTGATGAACCTCATGCACAACATGTTCCAACCTTTCCTTGACTCTTATTTCATAGTGTCCATAGATGACATCCTAGTGTACTGTGATGACATAGAGAAACACTGTGACCATCTTGCTAGAGTCCTTGATATCCTAACAAAGCAGAAGTTTTGTGGGAAGTTCTCGAAATGTGAATTTTGGATAGACCGTGTCATGTTCCTTGGACACATTATATCCAGAGGGACCATCTCAGTAGATCCTATTGAAGCGTCAGTTGTACATGATTGGCCAACACCAAAGAGCCCTTTAGAGATTCAAAGCATCTTAGGATTGGTCGTGTGTTATCGGAAATTCATCAAGGATTCCTCAATGACCGCTTTGCCTCTCACAAAGCTCACCCAAAAAGACAAGAAGTTCGTGTGGTCCACCTTATGTGAAGCTCAATTCTAGGAGTCGAAGGAGAAACTGACCACAATCCAATGTTCACTCTACCATTAGGTAATGTAGGTTTTATGATCTTCACCGACGCATCAAAGATGGGGCTTTGATGTGTGCTAGAGAAAAATTAACATGTTGTTGACTATGACTCTAGACAACTCAAGCCGAATGAAGTGAACTACCCAACACATGATCTAGAATTAGTGGAAATTATTCATACCCTACAAATCTAGTGAAACTATCTATATGGAGATACCTTTGAAATGCTAACCGACCAAAAAAGCTTGAAGTGCCTCCTGACTCAGAAGGACCTAAACATAAGACAAAGACGATGGATGGAGTATATGAAAGACTATGACTTCACCATCGCCTAGAACCCTAGAAAAGCTAATTTAATAGAAAATGCTCTTAGTCAGAAATAGCTTAGATGTCAGACCATCTTATCTACCCAATAAAGAGAATTGGAGGAGTTTATTAGATGAACTCCACAACCTTTGGGAGATTGAATCTATTTGGAAAAATTCAGATAAAATCGGACATGTTGAATGAGTTGTTAGCTGACCAGTTAGCTAACCCAGAGCTTGAAAAGATGAAAGGCTTTTTAGAGAAACCTCAAACACACCTTATGGTGGGAGTGGATGGAGGAATATGATACAAGAGTCATATTTGGGTTCCTAAGGATTCTCCCTTGAAAACTCATATCTTGCAAGAAGGTCATGGTTCCAACTATACGGTACATCATGACACCACAAATATGTTTAAAGACTTACAATGATACTTTTGGTGGCTTGTAATGAAGAGAGATACATCATCATATGTGGCATGTTGACTCACGTTCCATATGGGGAATGTTGAACACCAATGACCCAGTGGGTTACTACAATCAATTGAGATTCTTGTGTAGAAATTGGACCTGATCACTATGGATTGTGTGGTGGGTCTCCCAAAGAAAAAGAAAGGTCATGATGCAATATTGGTCGTGGTGGACCACCTAACCAAGTCAACACATTGCCTAACCTTATTGATTACTTCAAAGGTCTCAAACCTAGCTGAATTGTATATCAAGGAGATAGTCCATTTTCAGGGTATTCAAATTTCAATTATTTATGATTGTGATCCTAAGTTCACTTCAAAGTTATGGAAGTACGTGCATGAAGAACTCAATACAAGGTTAAAATTTAACACAGCCTATCACCCCCCAGAGTAATGCACAGTCATATAGAATGATTAAGATCTTAGAGGATCTGTTGAGAGCATGTGTGCTCAACTGGGGTTGATGGTGGTGGTAGTACTTTCCCTTAGTTGAGTTTTCCTATAATAATAGTTACCAAGCCAGTATTAGCATACCTCTGTACGAAGCTCTTCATGGGGGGGTGTCAATCACCGCTTCACTGGGATGATGTTGGTGGACCTTGCTAAGGTTAGAGGAACTAAAATATATATGTAGAAAAAGTCACTTTTATTATGTAAAGGCTGAAGAGATCCCAAGATCAATAGAAGTTATATGTTGATGCAAAGTGAACTGATTTGCACTTCATTGTGGGTGAACATGTGTTTTTGAAAATCCGACCCTCCGAGCAATAGCCAAGAATTGATGAAAATTGAGTCCTCAATACATTGGTTCAATTGAGATTCTAGAATAGATTGGTGAAATACTTATCATTTAGCCTTACCCCCACAATATAGTATGATTCCTGATCTGTTCCATGTGTTCAATCTGAAATGCTATGTCAAGCATCCTAGATATGTGTTGAGAATTGAGCCTATTGAACACCAAGAAAGGCTGCCATACCCTAAGTCACCTATGAGGGTATTGGATAACAAGGTCAAAGAGCTCTAGAATAAAAACATTAGAGATGGAGAAGGTTCTTTGCAAGCACCATGGAGAGGACGAAGCCACATGGGAGCTAAAGACGTACATGGAAAAGTCTCATTCTAAATTGTTTGTATGGTTAGCTGAATTTTGGGGACAAAATTCCTTTCAGAGGGGAAGTGTGTTATAACCTAATTTTCACATGTAATTATATAATTTAAATGCAATTACTTTAATGAAAAGGGCATATTGGAAATATGTTATGCTTTTTTTTGAAAGTATATCATTCTTTTGCAAAATTTCCCTTTGGTGTGAATTTTTTGGTTCCTACTATTTTTGATAACTCAATAATGGATATAAGGGAAAAGCAAAACAAGAAAATTCAATATTAAGATGAAGGCAAAAGATAATGGATTGTAAGTAATATACTTGTGAGAATTGTGTGGTATTCTCTAGTAAATGGTATAGATAACAATGAAATATATAGAGGGGGGGGTGAATGGAGTTTTTTGATACTTAAAAAATAGTTTAAAAAACTCAACCAAAGAAGGAGGAGGAAACAATGATGACACTTGTGTTTAGAGTGGTTCCAACCTTTGAATTCAAAGGTTGTCAGTCCACTACCCAATTGTCTCCAATTGGGATTTTGAAAGTGATTTATTTTATTACCTCACAAGGATGTTACAAAAAATACAATCCCCTTCCTTGAAGTAGCCTTCACCTAGAAGTAGTCTCAACCCTCCTTGAAGAAACCTTCTTTGAAGTAACTCCAAGCCCTTAGAGCAATCTACTCCTCCTGGAAGTAGCTCCACCACCTTGAGATAGCCTTCCTTTAGAAGTAGATCCAACCTTCTTTGAAGTATCCTTCCTTGAAGTAATCTCAAGCTCCTCTTGAAGAAGCCTTCTTCACCAAGAAGTAGCTTCAACTGTGATCCCTCAAGTAGCCTCCACAATCTTGGAGTAGCCAAGGAGAAAAAGTAGCTTGTACATGTGAAGGGGGATTAGAAGAAGGAAATACCACAATGAAGTATAGTGATTTGATCCTATATCAAGCGTTAGACCTCTCACACCACTTAGGATGGACGTTTCTATAAGGTTGTTAAGAGGACATGGCTACAGAACACGAATTTGGAGCTTATAGGACAAGCTGGCAAGTGTTTCTTGGCTTTGTTGCCCACAGGAATATGTTCTCAAGAGTAGCTTAGGTGCTTTAGGTGTCCTAAGGCCTCTCCTATTTATAGGAATTGTTTGCAAGTGTCTAGGGACGTTCTAGGGAGTGTCTAGAGTGTTCTTAGTGATTAACTAGCCGTTAGTTGTACATTTTTTGGCTAGCAATTGATAATTTGTTCATGCTAGAAAAAACAATCCAGAACCCTACTCAGTCGACAATTTGGTCGATTGAACTATGTCTCGGTGGATATTTTCTTTCAACGAACCTAGGTTTAAGGAAAAAGGGTTGTAATGCCTATTTCAACTCCCAACTACCAACCACTCAGTCTAATGGTCGCAAGATTTGTATCAAAGCTTACTCGATAGAGATTATTTTTGACCAAAGTATATTTTAGAGAATAATTGTGTAAGTTGTTGAATAGTGCCCACAATTTCGACTGAAGTGGTTCTCGGTTGACCAAGACATTGACTGAGTGTGTCTCGGTTGACAAGTTTTTTGACCGAGTGTGTCCCTATTTTAGACTATTTAATCACGTACTATGTGTGTGTTTCAATAAGTAATGATCACTCTAACTTTGGGGGGTAACCGATCTAAGGGTTATAAGTGGATGGGGAAGATCTAAAGTTTCATTTACATGATGTCTATGTACTTGTACATTATATTTTTGTATAAGTTTTTACATTTGAGTACAATCATGAACATTTATACAATTAAGCACATTTAATCTTCAATTTGCATTGATCTTCATCTTCCCACTTAGTAGGATTTCCTTATTCCTTTGAACCCTGAAATACTCAAATAACATGTTAGATCCACAAGTGTGAAATGTTTGTCATCATCAAAACAAAGGGTAAATTAATGTCTAATTTAGCCAAAAATCTCCCCCTTTTTGAAGATGACAAACATTTCTAAAACATATTCAAAATAATTTAAATGATATGAGTTTCATACCTGAGATTTACCTGTAAGGCCCTTGAACTTACTTAATGAGTTGAATGATCTTAATTACCATAATTGAATGCTTATAACCCTAATATAACCTTTTTATATGTTTTGAAATCATAAGACAAACTTAAGTTTCAAATTTGGTCCAATTTGGACACTGTTTGAGCAAGTTATGCAATTTTCTGTACATTTTGGACTTTTATGCAATTTACCGAATTAAGGGGTTTTCTTTGCAATTTGTCACATAAATTATGTTCCTTAGTTGTTATGTGATCATTATTGAGATTTTTGAGCCATGGGGCTCCTAGTTGAGCCATGGTTTGAAGGTGTTTTTATCAAGGGTATTTTAGGGTTTTTCCTTCATGGATGAGCTACCTTTAGTAGCTATCAACTAAGGAATTATGTGATTGGCTGGGAATTTCGCCAAAGGAAAGGCAAGCAGGTCTATAGGGACGGTGGGAGAGCTGCTTGTGTGTGTGCTTATGTATTTTTTTATAATTTAAAGCCATAGGCACATGTATATATACTAGAATTGCAACATTTTCTTTTTCTTAATATTAAAGTGTCATATACTTAACCAAAAGCCCCCAAACGAGCCATTTCCTCTCCATTATCTCTCTCCTTCTCCCAGCTTCGTACTCCCTCTGTTCAGCTTCGATTTTTTCTTCCCAAGGAAGAAGAAGGTGGGGATCCTCTTGGAAACAAATTCTAGGGTTGAAATTGATTCTCTTTTTGGGTGTATGAAGCTTCCCCCTAGTGATATTGACCTAAAAGTGTAAGTTTTTCCTTATTTCCTCCGTTTAATTATTTGTTACTCTTCCTCCTACATCTCTCCAGGTCGGAACCATGGTTTGCAATGGTTAAAGTTCCCCTAGAACTCAAAACTCCTTGCTTCTTGTTTCTTTTCTAGGGTTTTGCTTGTTTGTGAAGATAATTGCATAGTTGGCCAAGTTCAGATCTGAATCCAAGGTTTCCTTGCCCTATTTGCTCGAGATTTTTGCTGTTGGATATATGACCTACTCTATAGAGGAGAGTTATATAACATTCTTCACTTATATTGCTTATTAGAAGCTTGTTGGTTCATGATTATGCTTGAATGTGATGATCTAAGCATAGAGAAATCATGCTTGTTTAGAATTACGAATTTTATGGTGTTTCTTGTTTTATTCCAGTTCTATATGAACCTGTAAATATGTTTACATCCTTTATAATGTGTAACATGATCTGGGACAGGTTGATATCAACAAACTATGGTGCTATGTACAAAACAAATGATGGTTCAAATTAGGGTTTTCAAGCTACTTCCTTCCCTATCACATAAGTGATTGTCATACCATGCAACCACCAATAATGTTGCTATCTTGGCAACTGATGTTCGTGATCAAGAGTGTCCAATTTATGGTGACAACCTATGGTCACCACCTTAGTTCAGGTTTTGACTCGATTAGACATTTAATTATCATCCACTAAGTATTCTAATGATGTTATCAATCGATGATGGTATTGGCTTATTATTTGATGATGTTAATTGAATGTATTACTGATCTAGCAACCAATGGTTACCTAATGATCACAAGTAATAGTGTATCAGGTCATCACCATATATGATTAATTATGAATGTAATTGTAGAGTTGACTATACCTTGAACTAATGGTTCCTTGGTTCAATTGATCTAATGGTTAGATCTATACTTCAATTGGTAACCTTGAACAATGAACCTGATCCAATGAATAAAATTGGATGCTTTAACATCCAATGGATTATAATAAATCACATGTTATTATATGTGGGTCCTAGTGAATATAACTCAATGGTTCAATACCATTAATCGATAGTCTTACCTTTTCCATTATATAGTTATATTTGATAAATCAATGTAATGAGTGGATGCGTAACTCCCATGTGATCTAGCTTGTTATACTTAACCTTAATGTAATTATATGATGTTGATTGGTTATAATCAGACCTCTTGAATGATTAATGTGATAATGAATTACACTCTTCTTATGTTGAAACCACAATGTAGTATTATTTGAATATCATAGTGCCTTGCCATGTTAAAATCTATGGACATACATGTGCTATTGATCTTTTGAGCCTTGTTTAAGGCATGGAATGATGATGATAACCTTACTATGAATAATGTGATGGTCTTAAAGACCTTTGGGAATGTTTGAATCCATGATTGAGGTGAAATCCTCTTCATGTTCCACTAAGGGTTATAACCCTGGAACTTGTGATAAGATATTGGTATCTTGCAATAGTATGATGATAAGTGTGGTCTGTTAATTTGCAATGAATGATAGATGTGGTATTGTGATTAAGATTTATATCTCAAATGTTTTATATCTTTTGAAGTTGTTATACATATACTCTTGTTAGAAAATAATTATGGTTTGAATGTCCACTTGTATGATAAAGCCTTAATGCATTCAATTGGCAGTAATTAATCAAGTGTAACCTTAATCATGTAGAGCCATGTGTCGTAGAGACATCTTCAGTGTCAGAATTTACTGGATGGTGAAACGATTATTCCCAAGGGAAACTCAGAGCGCATACTGTTGAGTATGCGGGGGTGGCAATTTGAGGATATATACTTGTCATCCACAATTGCAGGTTATGAAGGATGGCTATGGTCGTGCCTCATATATTTGATGTGATTGAGGATAGTTGCGGTTGTACCTCAGATTAGAGGGTTTTGTATACCCTGTTTTCTAGTGTCGTAACTTGTACCAAGTACGGACTAGTTGTTATCAGTTGACTATATGTCACTGTTGGCAGTTTGACTGGTATGTCACTGCAGTTTACTCATACTGACTGAGGGGAAGAGATCTTAGGATACCGACACTCCTAGATCTTATATGAAACTGAATAGCACTTCGCAGTGGTCAGTTGGACTTTGAGTGGTACAACTCAAACTCCCCATGGCATAATAATAAAAGATATAATACCAGCCGTGTAGTATAATTGCTAGGGTTTAATACGTATCACATTGGTTGATTAACCCTTGTCTTGTCTTTATACTACATAGTTCTTACATGATGCAGACTTATGACAATTGTACAATTCTACTTGATGTTACAACTTATTTCCTTAACTGCTTAGTATGCTTAAACTGTTCAATATGGTCATATTATTTATTCAATATCCTAACTTCTCAATGTATTTACTATTAATTAATGTTATAATCAATATATGTTGGAGAGAGTTATATCTCTGGCTGGGACTGGGTCTCTCCCGTGGGTTACCACATTTGTTTTAGGTGGTCGCGGGCAACGAGGTCGAGGTCGTGCTGTGGAAGAGAACCAACCTGGTGATCCATAGATTCAGAAGGTTGGTTAGTTGTAGATCTTAGTCATAGAGGTTAGTGGTAGAGTCCTAGTGTCATCCCTGTACTCTCAGGTCCTGGTATGGGATGTGTTTTCTAGATGATATAATTGTATCGACACTAGATTTTGGTATTATGCCAATGTTTGTAAATATATGGCACGTACATTTGAAATATCTTTTGTATGCAGGATGTGACTAAGGTCTTTGGACCCATATGCAAATGCTTGTTAAAGTATATGAGAATGGAATGATGGAACTTTTATAAATGTTCTAGAGTTTACTTACATTGTTGGAATCAGTTTTAATCGTTTCACATTTTTTACTATGTGATTAATTAGCAGTTGATCGTGTTTTGTGTTTGAGTAATCTCATTTAGCGTGACGAGGTGTCACATTACCTGAGATGAGAATATTCTCTTGTTATCATAAAGTGTGTGCTAATTATCCCTAAAGAGGTATGGAACATAGTATCCATATCTTAAGGAATGTAGCACAGAGAGAATCAAACTCGTTTATTTTGTTTTATATTATTTCTCCCCCTTTGTCATTTAAAAAAGATAGCCATATAATCATGTTACTCTCCCTAAATGAGATACTCCCCCTCAATATGATACACAAGTTGCAAAACAAAATGATAGAAAATGTCCAATGAAAGCCACATGATAGATTTTTACTAACATGATCAAGTGAACACAAACAAGCTCAATTTCATTGATAACAATATAGGATAACATCATAAACTTCACTAGAAATGATTACATAAGTTGTACTACTCACTACATAAGACAATGCAAGATTACATCAACCTCATGATCTTTCCCAAGAAATGGAGCATCACCATATTACTTGAAAAGTGTTTGCCAATTAAGTGCACATGTCTTAGTAAGAGCATATGCCTCCAGAAATGTAGGTGCCCTATCAAATCTGAAGTGGGCAGCTATGTTCTAGAGTTGCATAGGTGAGTATTGGGTATGGGAAAGATCATGTGAAGGTGATTGTGGGACTTGGGTGTATTGAATTGAATAATTAAAGGGATAGAGACTCCCGAGATAGAGTGTATATGGATATGTTCAGGGAACATGCTGAGACAAGGCTTGTATTCTTTGATTGAGGTTGGTCATGGCATGATGATTGTACTCTAATTGTCTCCCAAGATGATAATTAGCCCCTTTGAGATAACACGCATCATTTGATAGATTTTTTATGGAGTATCTAGGAGGAGTAAGAGGTGGAGGATTTGCTTTGGTGGATGTCCCTCCTTCGTCCCTAGGTCTCTTGTGCCCAAATTCAAGTTCAATTTTATCTACAGTGTGTTTGGTGAGTTTTTGAGGATGCCTATCACACTTGTAGTTTATATCCTCTAGGTTTTTGTTAAGGCAAAACTGGATAATTTGGCACACAAAATCAACATAGGGAGGATTTTCATAGAATTCAAACATATTGTATAGCATAATGTGAATGAAGTTGACTGGAATGCTTTCTAGGATAGCATAAATTAGATACATCCTAATTGTGGGATTTTAGTTTTGTTTGCTTTAGGGTAGATGTTGTGGGAGATAATGAGGATTACTACCCTAGCATCAGGGGTTAGAGATGTAGCATAGTAAGTTCCTTTATTCTCATGACATGAAGCATTAGGAAGGTTAATGTCCCTTTTGATGTCTCCTAAGCTAATGGTGTTATCATCAGTGGAGAATTTTGATAAAGGGTTTTCGGTGGTTAAGTCTATGAAATCTCTATATTCCTCCTCATCTATATCTTGCATTTTAAGAATGTCTTTTTCAAAAAAAAAAGAATCCTAACCCATCAACCTTGGAAGTGAAAGAGAAATGAGTATTGGAGTCCCTAGTAAGATTATCATAAAAATCATTAACGACTTGGGTGGACCAAACATGAAAGGATGGTTCAAGAAACTCCATCAACTTTTGCACCTTGAAGAGTTCGCTTCCTCCTCTTACTAATACTACAGATTGTTCTTGTAAATTATGGCCAGTACCAGGTATATAAGCGGTGATTTCGATAGAATCTTGACGAGAGGACACCATGAGTATGAATGGTGGTTTGATTGTTGTTTTTGACACCATGTATACTAGTGGTGGGAATCCATACATTTCCACTATATAGAGATTGTACCAAGAGTGTTGTGAATACATAGAGTGAAGGATAAGTATAGGTCCTCAGCCATTCAAATACTACATTTGAACCTTTGTGACGGTGTCAACCTTCTCATCCCCTTGAGGTCTCCCTACATGGTTGCAAGTTCTTCTTTGTTTCTTTTCCCCTCTCTTTTCCTGAAGGATTTACAGGACAGCGCTACTTTCTGAGGTATCATGATTGTCTAATGTTCTCAAATGGTGGTCTCTGGTAGAGATCTGGTTGGAATACTTTTGGATGAGGTAGATAGGAACCCCACATAGGATATAGGACGAATGATGCAGATGACTTGACATGTATAGATCCTTTTCTAGTGAAATTCTAGATAATGCACCCTCCTGTATATGCTAATTTCTATGGAGGCAGAAGAGGCATGTTGGAAGGGTACTCTTGTGGACGTCCTTCAGCGACTAATCCTTCAGGCAAAAAGGTGAATTCCTTGCATTTTTCTACCTCTTCTACATTGTCTTCCTTGTTGTGCATGTCATCTTCCTTGGAGGGTCTAGCGGATTGAAGATATGCACTTCTATTTTTGTTCATCTAGACTTATCTCTGGCAAGATTGGGTGAGGTACATGCTTCTTACTTTTCCCATGATAACCTAAAATTAACATTAACAAGACTCAAAACTAGAGTGTATTATTATAAAAAATTATTGCATTCTTTGGGAGGGATCCCCCAACATACATTATATCAATAAAGAAACTAAAAGTCCTCTTCAGTTGGGAAAGCATATGAAAGGGATGATCTTGGATTTGTTGTGATCTTCTCAATGATGAAAGACACTTGTAGTTTTTAATGTTATTGTTTTTTGGTGGTTGTTCATGCCCCTAGCCTGGGATTTATGAGGGAACTTATCCACTTTTATATGTGAAACACTTGGAAAATTCCATAGAAAAAATAAAAAGATTGTGGATGTGGTGTTCCTTTGGGAAGTAATCCAAAAGAATCATTGAAACTAGGACGGAAGGTGGGGATTTGAGTTGTTTATCAAGATTAAAGTATCCCTCATGGGACCAGTGGTTGTACTTAATCAATCACTTCCCCTAGTGTCCTCGCCTAGTGGGTTTACCAAATTAAAAAACTTGGAGACATCCATGAAACCCCAATTTCCTCCTAGTTTCAGGGGTTTACTGAAGAGGTCTTGAGAGGAACATATGGTAAGATGGATCCTCAGCTTTGCAACTCCTTCTTTATGGTATTTAACTAGAGGTCGTGGTCCAATTTTAGATCCTAGTCAAAAAACTATTTAGGAATATGACATGTATGATTGGGCTAGTTTTTGGTCGTGGTTGAGGAACTAAAAAAGGATTTGAAAGTTGAAGTGGATTTAGCATAAGGTCAAAATTGGGGACCATGGTGGGGCCAGGCCGAGATATATTACACATCATTGAGAAACCATCCTACTCATCATGTTTTGAGGATATTTGAGTTTGTTAACCCTTGAAAAGGATGACTTGAGTTTTAGTATTGTTAATCTTTGAAAAACTATTTGACTTCTTAATTTTTGAAAAAGAATGTTTGGATTTTGAGATTGTTAATCATTAAAAAAGATTTTTTGAATTCAGATATTGTTAATCTTTGAAAAATATTATTTTTAATATTGAGAATGTTAATTTTTGGAAGAAAATTGAATTGTTTACCTTTGAATTTTTTTGGATTATTAATCATTGAAAAATATTGTCTGATTTTTTAGATTGTAAATATTTGGAAAAAATTGTATTTGAGTTTGAGAGTGTTAATATTTTAAAAAAATATTGTTTTGGATTCACACATGAAAAAGGGATAACAACAATCTCAAAAAATTTCAGTAGCAAAGATAAGACATAAGAACAAAAAGAAAGCAACACTCCCCTTTTAGCCCATAAGTTTAGATCTGTGTTATGTCCCCCCTCAAGCTTGACCTTCATAATAGGGAATGGTCTTTATCTTCTCTATGGATGGATAGAACTCATAGAGGAATATCCCAAGTTCAATAGAAAAATGGTACTACTCCCAATACACCTCTTGCTATGACAACTGTAATCAATCGTGATTTCTGGGAGCATGGGATGCTTTCAAGTCCTTTAGACATCCATCTTAACATTGTGTGAATACTTTTAATGGCATCCCATTTCATTCCCATGGATCCAACATGAGGTTGACATCCGTTCCATTACAATATGTTTGTAGGAGTGTGAAGTGCATGTGATTGGTTCTAATTTATTCAAAAGAAGACCCATAATTGATAATCAGAGATACATAAATAAACAAATATCAGCAACATGTTTTCAAGAAAGCTCAGATTTTGTTTTCAACCCACACATGTCATTCATCCATTATTCTTTCATTTTATTTCATTTTCTATTTTTTGAAAGGAGAAGTATAAACCAAACCCTGTATAAGAAGCATTGACAAAACCCTAAATCATTATCAACCAAGATATACCAAAAAGGAAACAAAATAGGATTAGAATTAGGGAAAAGAAAGGAAACAAAGGGGGAACAAGGATAAAGGGAAACCTTTATCTACATGCCTAGTGTTGGAGAATTAGTGTGATGTGTCACCATGCCCAAAAATGGTAGATACAAAAAAGATGTAGAGACAAAAATCAATGATCCTAAAGATGCTTATTCTTTGAAATAAGACAGTGGGAGTTTGATTTAGACCGTCTTGTAATATTCCCCAATGAAGTTTCCAGTTTATCGTACCCTACCCAAAAAAAAGTGGAAAAAGAGATATTGGATGAACAAAACTGTACCCTCTTTGGTTGTGAAATGTAGCATGAAAAAAGTGAGTTTAGATTCTCCAACATGTTTTGGGCAAAAAGTGAGGAAAAGGAATAATTCGTCAAAGCCTTGATGTTGATATGAGGGATTATCCACACCTGATAGAAAAGGAAACTAAAAAAAGAAAAATAAGAGATAAGATTTGGCAGTCTAGTTACAGGTGGGGAAGGATTAGTATCCCATTCTCACCCTATAAACACACATCAAAGAACTTATCATGTTATGGAAAATTAAGCAATTCAAGTTGGTTAAATTAAATAAAAGATAATAAAAAGGTGATTTTTATTGGTAGGTAGGATTTTGAGGTTGGAGATGAATGTGCCTTTCCCAACATAACCCTAAAAGTTCTAAATTTGTGTGTGTAATATGGTCCCAATCACCTTATGACCTCTCACAATTGTGATCCTTCATCGGTAATTAGGATTGATGAATATCGGTTTAGAGGATGACTAGACGGTGTATGGCAAGAGAAGCTAGATCTGAGTTTTTAGATGTAAACACGAGAGATAGTTTTAATATAAATAGAGCAACCAATAGTTAAAAGATGTAGAAACAATCAGGTCTAGTGCAATACTTAGAATAGTTAATGAGATATATGCAATAGTTAGGTACAACACTTAAAGTAGTTTACTGTTCTACTGATCTATTAGAACAAGAGGTATCAGGGGAAGGATCATCTAATCATAAGTAATATAAAAAATTAAAAGGGAGGCAGTCATTCATGTGTCTTCAGGAGAGTCTAAACGAGCCTCAAAATGTTGGGTATGGGGGTCTATTTATAGGTGGATGTTAGGGTTTATGATTATGGGCATAATCTTCTTGAGAGCAAGTGGATTACCACAATATGCAATGCAAATGGACACACAAATCAAGGTGATCTTCCACACGACTGGAAGATGACTGCAATCCACTAGGTGTCCCTAAGTTTTAAAAGATACTTTCTCATTTTCCCAATAATTTAGGAATTATCTAATAAAAATTAGAGAAAACTTGCACAAAAATATAATTCTGGGTTATCTCTTAGATTTTTTCTAAAAAAGGCAGTTGAAAAGGAAACATTAGTTCCTTACAATTCAACTAGGAAATTTATAAAATAGTTTATCTTAACTAGATTTGAAGGACAAATTGCACTTTTTATCTGAAAGACATTTTGCTAAAGTAGGACCCAAATTGGGTGATAGTGGGTATAAAGGATTATATAAAATGTGCTGACAAATTTGCAAAAAAGTTGGAAAAAGTAATATGTGGAAAATGGGTGGCATGACTAACGAATTTCATAATTAGTCAGAGATATTGCATTGCATTGTGGAATTCTACTAAGTGAACAAAAATGGGGTGTCGACACAAGCCATTTTAATACCTAGACCCACGAGTCTAGCAATAAATTCCATTATAACAAGATTTTCTAGTTTATTTGCATTAATAAGAAACCATGAACATGAAGAAATGGTTAAGAGTACAATATAAGTAATAATTAACACTTGTAATAAATCATAATGCAAGCCTGACATACAACTAGATTTATTTTTAGAACTCAAGTATATCTAGAGAGTACGATCATGTGTATTTTTTATATTTTCCTAGTTTTAATCAAGTTGTAAACAAAGGAAAGAACATATAAGAAGATAGCACTTTCACAAAAAAATGAATGGATGGATTATTTTGAGAATAGCTCTAAATGAATATGTTATTTTATAACTAGAAATAAATAAAATAATAAATAAATGTCATAGATACATTGGAGAATTTAGAGGTTACTAATGTATAATTTATTTTCCAAATAAATATATCCCTATAAAGGTATACATCTAGCAAAAAGATTCTAATATAAATAGAGAAATTTTATGGATAACTTGATGGTTAGAAATGAGCATTAATATTGGACATCACTTAGAACCTGAAGAATAATTACTAATGCCAATAAATAAACCATAGTCCTTGGATGAATGTTTGACAATAAAGTACCTAAAATTTTGTAGAGAAAGATAACATTAGAAAGTGAATAAGGTTGATTCAGGTAGAAATTGTTATTGGATAAAGAATATTAATTATAAATATTAACAAATTAAAAGATAAATTATTTAACATACTTAACCTTCTGCAATAATGACATCCACATGTAGGTATCCCTAACCCCTAACTTGACATTAAGAGACCAAATTATGTTTATAAATACTTTGAATTATGGATAAATATTGTAGACTAGTATGTGTATAAAACACTTGTAGGTCGAGAAAGACAAACTATGAAGTTAACCCCAATAGATTGGGTTAAACGTTAAGATCAAATATGTGCAATTTCAATCTAAATGTGATCATTAACATGGCCATAAACCCATTTCTCCATTATAATGCACCTTTTTAATATTTATTCTTCATGGCATAGTTTTTAGACCTCATCAGAATCAAAATTGTATATTTCTTTAAAATGTGAAACTATCTTGAATGTTGGGTTCATTATTCCACTTTCCATCCTCATTTTTGACATATTTGAGTATGTTGTATATGGGATCATTTCTTCTTACCATACTATATTGTATGCTTATTAGACTAGTAATCTATCATAGCGGTATTTTTCTATGATCATATATATTATGCATGTATCCCACTTTTATATATTGGGTATCAGGATTTTAATCCATGTTTCCTTGGGGTATGAGGGTTCTAGTCCCGCTTATACTTAATGTTCAAAGTTTTAATCCCCCGTGCTCCCTATCTCAAGATCCTATAGTGTCTTATCCCTAATATAGATTCACTTAGTCTAACCTACAAAAACATTTTTCTATTATTGTTCTTTATTAGGAAAGATGTTTGAAATGATTAGCAATGCATGTTCACACCAAATCACTAGGAAAAGTCCTATAGTTTAACTTTCTGAAAAGGTAGTCAACTCATTGTAAGCAATAGATCAACCTACTGGCAGTAAGGTATTGATCCAAGGGATAGTGAAAAAAAGTTGGTTGAATAAAAAACCGATCGTAAGAATAAATAGGAAAATTTGGTTTGTAAAGAGTTTGATTATGCTATGAACAAGAGTAAAATATGAAAACATAACTATTTAAAATCAAATGATAAAAGGAACTAGGGGTCTGGTTGATCACCATCAATAGTCATGCTTTTACTCAATGAATCAACTCCTAAGATTTCATAATCAAATCAGGACCATGAGTATTTGTGTTCTTTCCAGACACATATCACACAAGGGATTAAACTTCCCACAAAACCATTGATCTCAACATTTACGGATTTTCATCCAACCATTCAACTTGTTACTTTTTGAAATCTCATCCAGAGATATGTGATCCCCATATGACATTTGAACCCATGGATCAAGAGAGTGCATCACCATGGGCTATAACAAACAAGTCAAATGGGTAGAAGGATCATAATCTAATTCAAGTGATTGTGTTAAGAGAGCATGCATTCATTCTTGTGAGGATCCGAGATATTTACATCCCTACAAGAATATAATTATTCTACAAGAAAAAACAAGTACAATATTAATTGGATAAAAGTATGAAAATCCCAATTAAGGAATAATGGGTTCATTCTTGTATAGATTCGCGATCACATCACTCAGTAAGAGTATATCAATCAACCAACAATCCAAGTAGAAAAGTAAGAGGAAACATTCTTTTAATAAAACCCTGGAGTTGATTACATCAAATAAGAACAGACCATGTGTTAGCCCGCATGTCCCAGTAGGGAACTACTCAGACATAATGTAAATGAATGACAAAAAAATAGATAACAAGGGATAAAACAAGTGATTCCCTTTTGATTTGGAGTCCCCCCTCCTTTTATTGGGAGAAAGGAGGACCAAAACCCTTGAAATTAGGCTTTGAGGTGGTGATGGCTACTATATTCATTTTCACTGTGGTTTGACTACAATAATGTCCCTCTTTATTCAACTTTTAACTTGATTTGGTCGTGAATCTAATATTTTTTTATCTGGCTAGTTAGTTCGTATTTGAATTGGTCAATTCATTTTTGAACTAGTCATTCATGAAACTGAATCTGGATAGAATTGAAGTCTCCCACTCTTGGTCTTTTGAACTTTGATTACTTTCCCCAAATATAGAGATTTTTCAAATTCCCATCTTTTGACCATTTGACTATGGTAGAAATAAATCGACTCGATATTTGATTCGGTTCATTGGGTTTAATATCAGTGTCGGTTCAATAAAAATCCTAGAATGGCAGTTGGAGGTGGCGATTTGGCTGATTCTGGGCATGAAATGGTTGTTTTGTGATGTTAACCAATATGTTCATATCTAAACCAGACGATTTGTTTCTGAACAGATGCTTCATGAGACTACTACATAAAACTTTCCTCATCCTTGAGCAACATCAAATTTAAAAAACCGATGCATAATACTTTTGGTGCATCATCCTCACTTTCATAACACCACTTGACTCCTTCCACCTTATATGGGCAAGCAACCTTGACTTTCTACATTCATGAAAAATGATTTTCATATTCTCTACTTCAAAATTATTTCATAGCATTGTTCCATTTCAAGACCCATAGTAAAACAAAGTTCACATTTCTTTTGCATTTGGTACTCCAACATATTCTTATGAGTCGTTGCATAAGAACATGGCTCTAGGATTTGATGGGGTTATGTAGATTCCCCTAGTCATAAAACTGGACCGAAAGGAGGTATGGAAGGATGAAGTCTTTCCTCTATTCGACTTGAAACCTTTTTATTTTTTTATTTCATAGTTACATTGACCACATGTTTTGGTGTGATCTATTAGCATCTTTTCTTGATGGTACACCCCTATGAAATTTATGAGGGGTATGGAACAAAAGGAAGAGGAGGAAGGGTTCCCCCCTAAACATAGGGTTTTGGCACTTTGGATTTATATTTTTTTCTTTTGTGGATGAAGAGATAAGAAACTGATGGAAGAAGTGTAGAAAAAGATTGTCCTTTGTGCAACTTGTGTTTTTGAATTTAAGCCTCCCTGGGAGCATCATAAATTGGGTCAATTAATTATTAGTTATGAAAAATCAAGAAATTTTTCTAGTTAATCTATAACTCTAGATAAGGAATCATTTTTTGAATCTTATTAGTCCTCTATGGATTTCCATCTTTTCCAATAAATGGTGTTAATTTAGATCCTAGGTGTCAGTATAATTTCTATCAATGAAAGAATTTTTTATTTATGTTCCAAATGAAGTTGCATCATTCAAGGTGGTATATTAATAAACATGTATATCATCACGAACAACTAGATAAAGGCCTCACTAAATAGATAAGAGAGACAAAACTAAAGAATTTTTTTTAAAAGCTAAGCTACATAACATAAATTGCAACAATTTTAAGTTAGATTGGTTGGAATGAGTACGCACTGCCGACATCCACCCCAAACTTAAAATTTTCTCATCTTTAGAAAAACTTAAATCAGGAATGGGGGGAAGAAAGTGCGTAGATCACTAGGTGGCCTGGTAGCTTGAAGAACGTCCAATTGAATGGAATGTTTACAAGAGTCGGAACCTTGCAAAGAGGAGCTTCATAGTACACCCGGTGATTGGGTGCTTGTGAAAGATCTAAGGGGATTTTGAGTAAAGAAAATGATGTTTCTTCTTTCCCCACTGTCCTTCCTGTAAGATCCAAAAATCTCTCTTCTGCCGAGGAGGGAGTGATATAGATGTATGAGGATCATGAAGGATTGAATCAACACAGAGTTTGAGATGGTATAGTACCACATGCAGTGTTGACTGTGCAAGATTAGGTAGAGGATCTAGCTCGGGTTTCTTCTCATCACCTAGATTTATACATAGGATAAGTGGGGCTAGAATAATGATATATAAATCAACATCATAAGTATTTCTTTTCTTCTAAAATATCATGCAATCAACATTATGGTTAATGGAAGTAATGGTTTTCTTTTTGATATATAATGTGGTTTAAATCCTTTAATGCAAGATGTTCCCAAGAGTTCATAAGAAACTTAAATGGGAATATCATCTTTATAGTCAAGCAGTGGGGGAATGTGACTTTCTTCAAGCATTGGTGGCTCCCCATCTAGAATAGTCATATGTAAAAAGGAAATTATCTGTGGTGGATTGTAAGGATTTTGACGTGGCAGCCTTTCTCCAGAAATATCTACTAATTTATCATGGAAAGTGGTGGTTCATTATCAAAGATAGACAAAAGAGGATTGGTTACTGACAAAACCTAGGTTTATGTCATTGATAGGAAGATTTTTCGGAGATTCATAATAACCACAACTCTCCTTCTTTGACATTTCATACTAAAGTAAAAAAGCCTCTAGCAAAAGATTCAGAATACCAATTTTCTCATCAAACGAAGAATGTGACTCCTTGGTAGAATCCAACATAAATGTTATAAACATGGGATCATCATCATCATCGTCAGAAAAGTAGGTAACTAGGCTTTTCAGTTTTCTAACATTCTTCTTGCTTTGTTACTAGTTTTTCTAGGGTTCTGATCCATTCCTCCTCCTAAGATGTATATTGGTTTTCATGATAAGGACCATACCGCAAAAAAAAATTTTGGTTAGCCACAATGTACCCCCTATAACCTTCTCGGTCATTGAATCACTCATTTTGATATGTGTAGCATTTTTCCTCATAATAGTCTTCTAATGGTTGTGGATAATAATTTACATTATATCCACCTTGGTAGGAAGACTCAATAGTACAAGATGGTACAAAAATATGAAGGGACACACTGGGAAAATCTAGTAATGCATGGTTCTAAGAACCACATAATTGACATTGTGAACAATAATGTGTTGACCCTTCTTTTTTGAAAAGATTTTTTAAAGAAATAGATTACAAAAAGAAATATAAGATAGAAAGGTAAAATATCTATACTAGAAGAAATAATAATTTATGCAAAGAAATGAAAACAAGTTAAGGGATTAACCATATTTTGAAAAGAACTAAAAATTATAGGGATAAACAAAGAAATAATGGAACAAGACTAAAAGTTATAAAAATAAACTAGAAAGTAGTACTACATGAATGGAAACTTGGTACAAGTAGGAGATGCACTATCAGAATGGGTCTTAGTAGGCAAAATAAATTACAAAAATATAATAGTTGAAATAATGGAGCAAAGACTTCGAATTATAAAACAAGACACCAAAAATAAGAGAACAACTCTAAAAATTATCAACAAGCTAAGGAATTATGAAACAATATTAAAATTATTGAACAAACTAAAAATTATATAAACAAACTAAAATTATGAAAAGAAAGAAAAGAAATCATATATATTCAAGTGATTGGGATAGGAAAACAATCTATGTCGTCTGCGACAATGATGCCAAATTTGATGCATGTCATTTGCACACCAAATCACTAGGAAAAGTCCTTGAGTTTAACCTTCTAAAGTGTTAGTCAGCTGTTTGCAAGAAATAAATCAACCTTCTGGTAGTAAGGTACCAATCCAAGGGATAACAAAAAAATATGGTTGAATCCAAAATCGACTGTAAGAATAAGAAGAAAAATCCATTTCATTGAGAGTTCGATTATGATAACAACAAAAGTAAAAGATGTAGAAATAACTATTTAAGATAAAATGATAAAAGGAACTTGGGGTCCAAGGGATGTCCTGTTGGTATGTATGCCCTAAGAGCCAATCATGGGATGATTGGTGGGATACATTAAGATTGATTTGATAAAGATCAAAGGCAACCTTCCAATTATTTCTGGTTCAGTCATATGAGATAATGATAGAACATATTGAATGTCTAGAGAATGACAATACTCAATGACGTATGCCTTCAGGTTCAAGACCTGAACGATGAGATCATACGGATGTTAAGAGTTTGTACATTCTTGTTATGTCCCTAGTCAGATGTCATTGTGGAAGGTAGATGGACAACAATGACACACAAGACAAGATTGTAGTGTTGGTTGATGACAGAATCTCATTAGTCATGATATGGAGATATCAAACCAAACACATAGGTACTTATTAGAGAAAAAGTTTACCGGACAGACCCACTTTGAGTTTGACACTTGGAACCATGACATGGTAGTCACAGTCAGATCTCACAGTGATGGTGGTGAGTGTGATTATTTGACCTGAAATCACTACACTCAACACATGTCGTTGGGTACACTTTGACATCATCAAACGCGGTCTCGAAACATGGGTTGTTATAAAGGTGATGATTGGGTGGCTTTGACACATGGGGATTTTTAGGGGTGAGTGATAGATATGGGATTTGTCCCTCCTGAGGGAGTTTGATATCCCTGGCTACATGATGAGTAGGATTGAGATAGGCATGTGCATGCATGTGTGAATCAATATATGATATTGATGTTATACATATCTCCTCCAATCTACTCTGAGATCAAGAAAGTGAATGAACGTTGAAAGGGTGACTGTTCCATGCCTTGAGTTCATTCGGGATATCACTTTACATTCCAACCCTAGAAACTTAATGAAATATCCTTGTGGACTAGGTTGACTTAGCCTCTAGGTTAAAACTTGGATGTTCTAGAACAAGGTGTACACTTGTGCAATTTACCTCCCTAGGCATATGATTCACGACATGTGCTTAGGGTGTCTACACAGGTGTGCACCATGTTCTTGCTAGTTCTCTCGATTTCATGGTACTAGACTGCCTCATGAGTGTGGTAACTCGTTTTGGTTTTGGTTTTGTTCGAATGGAGTATGGTGGTTTTCATCACCCATTTCAACGTTGGAGAAAACTTATTTCAAGTATTAGTATATGTACATATGAAAAATGTTACCACACCCAGAAAGGTAGTGATTGTCCATCTAACCTTAGAGAAAGAGATGTAACATCAAGTCTAGATGAGAGAGTTTAGATGGTATTTGTAGTCTATAGAGTTGTCTAGAGCCATGATACATGTTAGGTTAGTGAGTAACTTAGAAACCTAATATGATGATGATGATTATGGTAATGATATGATAATGATGTTAAGGTTGATCTCGATGTCAATGTTGATGTTGTTAATGATGTTGATGTTGATAATGCTCAGGTTATCCTTGAGAAGGTCAAGTAGGTTGAAAATATGAAATGAATTTGACCATGCAACCCTAGCTAGACCTAACACCTTGTTGATACATACGACTTGGTTGATGTGCTAAACATAGATAGTGGGTTGACATACTTGCTTGTACCTAGTCTTGTGCATTTTAAGATATGATATATGACATATAATTTGAGACCAACACGGTCCTCAATCGCTTTACAAAGGAGGATCTCTGGTATGGGACATATGAATAGGGTGACCTTTTGATATGAGTTGACCCGTATCGGGAGAAGGTTAGAGTACCTAATCTCCAAAATATTTGAAATGTCAAAAAATATGCATGATGAAATGCATGATAATGAGTCCCTAGCTTGACTACTTCTAAGTATATGAGTTGAGTGACCCAGTGTGTGGTTTCCTTAAAAGTGTTGAACCCTAGATGACCTATGAAAATATCTAACCATAGAGGAAGAGGCAATTAGAAATTTGATTCTTGCTATATAGGTGAGGGAGACGTCCCAAGACCCTAAGATGATGTATATGATGTGTGATAACCATGATAAGCCTCATACTCAGGTTAGTAGTTGTATATAAAGGAATCTAGTGGTTACCCTTGTTTCCCAAAAGATGGGTAGAAATTTTGTTATGGGTAGAAGTTTTGGTTAGTAGGTCCTGTTGGACATATATATGTCCTAGTTTGAGTGACATATGTTTGTTAATCTCATCATTAGTTGCAAGTGAGGTGATATATGAACTCTATTTCAGAGAGTAAAATGCCTTGTGCATATAATACTCATCAATGCATGCCAATCCTTCTGCTTCCCCTTCTCTTTCTCTAATATAAGCTTGACCTAATATATATACCCTTCCTATACCCTACATGTGATATTCAAGTTTGAATCATGATAAGATTGATTTAGTATATCCTCTTTCCCTTAATATTGTACATGAAACATATGAGTTTGAAACCCTGACAATCTCGATTGAATATATTCTATTATTTCCCCTCATATCATATATGAAAGATATAATTTGAAACTATGTGCTTGAAATAAAACACATTTTTGGATCACAGATTACAACATCACTAGATTTAGTTCTCAATCCCCAATCTTCTAAATCTAAGTTTCTAGTTTGATGACAATCCACACAATAGGGTGAAGACCCTACTATGTAAATATGAAGAGAAATCCCCCCTAATGATGAAATCCTCTAATATGATGTTGATCATAAAACTTGACATTAAAATGTTACGTCCGATAATTTCAAAGAAAAAAATATTATACTTCAACCCATATAAGGTGGGGTGGGTACACCCTACATGCTTAAACCTCCTAAGATGACAACCTAGGATGAATCAAGATAATGATACTCTTGTAACTTAGAGTGGTGGTTTAGAGACATACACAACTCCTGAATATTAGCTTATGAATGAAACCACTTGAAATTCGAGGGTGAAATTCCATATAAGTTGGGGTGAATGTGATGACCCAGAATTTAGGATTTGGATACTCAACATAATATTTGAAATCATGTTGGGGTAAAATATTTAATGATGTACCTAGAGGTGTAATGTGGTCATATAATAAAAGTTGCACTTTTTGACCAAGAGTTGATAATGAATCGACTTGTATTTAAGGTTAATACACTTATTGTGACCAAATGTTGAATTTTCAGTTCAAACTTGGTAACATGGGGCTTTATGCGATGATGAATTCATGGTTAAAATTTCAAGACTTTTGGGTCATCCGTTTGGAAGGTATTGATGTTTATACTCCGATTGAATGACTAAGGTTTCAAATGATTTCAAAACTAGGTTTGATTTTCAATGATATCATGCGGCCAACCCACATAAAAAGGGGCACAGTTTCAATTGGGCATGACCCTTAGCCTGGAAATGTGGATTCCCCACAACTGTTTCCAGATCCACCACTCTCAGAAAGACTGAGCATGTGATAGTTCGTTATCATCTCCGTAATGCAGGGAGCAGTCCATCAACCCCAAGAATTAGGTGTTTCACTGGAATATCTAGGGAGAATGAGTTCTCACACCCCAACCACTCAATCTTCGAACACAACATCCAAAGTCAGAGAGAGAGCATGGTTTAATTGAAGGAGGTAGCTCCATCATCACACTTTGGAGATGGAGTCCCGTATGGAGAACCATGCTTTGATGTCAGTCATCAGTAGAGGCTCAAAGCTCCCAGATCCGCAAAGCCACTCCTTCACACTATCTTATTGCAGAGAATGCAGGAGGCCATCTTCTTCCTCTTCTTTTTAGCGGCAATGGGCCATGATTCTCTCTGAGCATACCTTGTTGACCTCCTGAAACCATGGAGAGCAGACAAAGCCCAAGATATCATAGACTTGTGGTATTCCATGTTGCCTCTTCTCATCGTGACCCAGCCACATGGTGAACAGAGACGATTAGCGTTGATTCCCAATGGATGGGAAGAACTGCAGAGGCATGGTAAAGCTTGACGATGGGTTCTCTTGGCCCTATTGGGATCTTCCCTATAGCCATGAATCCAAAATCACTGGCTATGGAAGGCTACAGAGCTTGTAGATGTACCGATTAGGCGAGTAGGTTCTGGGACAATGAATTTGGGACCCTTTCCGCCCTCCCTGGTTTCTGCAACAACAACGATGAAGCACCGATGGCCATGTAGTGCTCGCCCCCTCCTTCAATTGTCCCTAGTCATCAACTCCATAGTGAAGATCATGATTTTCCCCCTTATCTAATCACGGTGTCAGTGCCTGCTCTGGAGTCAAACTCCTATTCATGATGTAGATCGTGTGCTAGAGAGAAACGGGTGTCAGACCCTAGAAAACGTATGTGAGCCAGAGCTCACCAGAGCTAAGCCTCACGATGGTGCTTAGGCACAGGAGCGCATCCAGGATGAGAGATCGCGAGATGCTTCACATTGAACCCAGGCAGTGACGACGCTGGAAGTCGGGATGAGACAACCGTGAGAATGAAGGAGGAGACGGCCCAACTGGTGGACCATCTGGTTCACTGGGCCCAATGCCAGTCCAGCCGGTTCAATTAAAATCCAACCAGGTAAATATTTGTATATATATTAGATAATAAAGAGAACTTGTATAATCCACCAAAAATAGCTCCCATGGCCACTAAATACGCATAAAATACCCATGGAATCAGAAAACAATTATATTTATTACTGGCCCCTTAGATTAGACTTTTGAAGCATACCTAATGGTGAGTTATAATGTATATGATTTAGAGTTCATTAGTCAAAATAAATAGGCACCATATGATTTTAATTCTCAAAAAAAATTATTATATTCCTAATGATGATTGAAACCCATTTTTGAACTCTAATTGGATTAATGTTCTCTATTAGTAGGTATTTTTCTATTAATGGTTGATTAGATACTTTTAGACCCATATTAATCATAGAAAATAGACCAATCATCAGAAAAATATGAAATCTGAACCAGACCCCTATAAAATGACCTCAGGATCAGTAGAAAAATATCAGATAGTATCCTAAGATTAGGTAGAACCTAGGTTTAGCTAAACCCTAATCTAGACCTAAAATACCATTAATTATGGTGAACCTTCTATTGATGATCATTAATGTTATTATCAGGGGATGACCAGATATCTAGATGATCAAGAATTATAGGAATCTCTGAATTCAGGTGCGTGGTTTTATAAGTATAAGACTAGTTTTCTAGTTTCCTATGATATGTAATATCTTGAATGATCGTATTTGGATATGATTGCTTGGTTGAACTAGTATGAGTTATACTTCGCCAAATCTAATAGAACATAAATGAGTATGATGGGTGGTAGCTACTAGAGCACATAGCCTGGTGTGGATGTATGTTGCCTAACATGGATGTATGATTCCTTTGCCCAAGTTAGATGTATGATGATACTATATTGCCCACACTAGATGTAAGTTAAGTGCAAGTATGTGTAGTACAACCGCATCAAAGTGAGTGCAATAAAAGGAATGTTTACCTAATTTTCACCTTAAGAATTGATTTTTCTCTCTTTCTTCTTTCTTCAAGTATTTTCCCTTATGCAATCTTACTAGTGTATCTTTTACCACGTACCAACTTTTGTTGATTCGTTTGTTTCACGTATGTTTTAGATTCAGAGATAGTATGGGAGGAAAAGATAGGAGTGAGCAGTTGTTCAGGTTACCTATTGTCTAGGATCTTGGTTAGCATACATGTTTAGACTTGTGTAAAATTTTCTATTCAATGTGTAAATTTAATATGTAATAGTTCATGTTGTAATTAATATACGTGGTTATTGTTGAGAAATTTTATGGTTGTATGTTCATGTATGCATATTATGCTTCCGCATCGCTCTCTGAAATGATTGTCTAACATTTTCGGATTTGTCCTCTCGAGCCTTCTAAGTCTCGAGGTGGTAGAATCCGGGGACGTTACAGTTGGTATCAGAGCATGAACAATAGCTACACCTAATAATTGTTCATAGGAAACATAAACCAAACTCACTTTACATTCCAACCCTAGAAACTTAATGAAATATCCTTGTGGACTAGGTTGACTTAGCCTCTAGGTTAGAACCTAGATGTTCTAGAATGAGGTGTACACTTGTGCAATTTACCTCCCTAGGCATATGATTCACGACATGTGCTTAGGGTGTCTACACAGGAGTGCACCATGTTCTTGCTAGTTCTCTAAGTGTCATGGTACTAGACTGCCTCATGAGTGTGGTAACTCGTTTTGGTTTTGGTTTTGTTTGAATGGAGTATGGTGGTTTTCATCGCCCATTTTAACGTTGGAGAAAACTTATTTCAAGTATTAGTATATGTACATTTCAAAAATGTTACCACACCCAGAAAGGTAGTGAGTGTCCATGTAACCTAAGAGAAAGAGATGTAACATCAAGTCTAGATGAGAGAGTTTAGATGGTAGTTGTAGTCTCTAGAGTTTTCTAGAGCCATGATACATGTTAGGTTAGTGAGTAACTTAGAAACCTAAGATGATGATGATGATGATTATGGTAATGATATGATAATGATGTTAAGGTTGATCTCGATGTCGATGTTTATGTTGTTAATGATGTTGATGTTGATAATGCTCAGGTTATCCTTGAGAAGGTCAAGTAGGTTGAAAATATAAAATGAATTTGACCATGCAACCCTATCTAGACCTAACAACTTGTTGATACATACGACTTGGTTGATGTGCTAAACATAGCTAGTGGGTTGGCATGTTTGCTTGTACCTAGTCTTGTGCATTTTAAGATAGGATATATGACATATAATTTGAGATCAACACGGGCCTCAATCTCTTTACAAAGGAGGATCTCTGGCATGGGACATATGAATAGGGTGACCTTTTGATATGAGTTGACCCGTATCAGGAGAAGGTTAGAGTACCTAATCTCCAAAATATTTGAAATGTCAAAAAATATGCATGATAATGAGTCCCTAGCTAGACTACTTCTAAATATATGAGTTGAGTGACCCAGTGTGTGGTTTCCTTAAAAGTGTTGAACCCTAGATGTCCTATGAAAATATCTCACCATAAAGGAAGAGGCAATTAGAAATTTGATTCTTTATATATAGGTGAGGGAGATGTTCCAAGACCCTAAGATGATGTATATGATGTGTGATAACCATGATAAGCCTCATACTCAGGTTAGTAGTTTTATATAAAGGAATCTAGTGGTTACCTTTGTTTCCCAAAAGATGGGTAGAAATTTTGTTATGGGTAGAAGTTTTGGTTAGTAGGTCTTGTTGGCATATATATGTCCTAGTTTGACTGACATATGCTTGTTAATCTCATCATTAGTTGCAAGTGAGGTGATATGTCAACTCTAGTTCAGAGTGTAAAATTCCTTGTGCATATAATACTCATCAATGCATGCCAATCCTTCTCCTTCCCCTTCTCTTTCTCTCTATATATGATGTTAGAAACCTCACTTGAGCTATTTGGATGATCATGTATGAAGAGTCACTCTTATAAGCTTGACCTAATATATATATACCCTTCCTATAGCCTACATGTGAGATGCAAGTTTGAATCATGATAAGATTGATTTAGTATATCCTCTTTCCCTTAATATTGTACATGAAACATATGAGTTTGAAATCCTAACAATCTCGATTGAATATATTCTATTATTTCCCCTCATATCATATATGAATATATAATTTGAAACTATGTGCTTGAAATAAAATACATTTTTGGATCACAGATTACAACATCACTAGATTTAGTTATCAATCCCCAATCTTCTAAATCTAAGCTTCTAGTTTGATGACAATCCACACAATAGGGTGAAGACCCTACTATGTAAATATGAAGAGAAATCCCCCCTAATGATGAAATCCTCTAATATGATGTTGATCATAAAACTTAACATTAAAATGTTAAGTCCGATAATTTTGAAGAAAAAAATATTATACTTCAACCCATATAAGGTGGGGTGGGTACACCCTACATGCTTAAACCTCCTAAGATGACAACCTATGATGAATCAAGATAATGATTCTGTTGGAACTTAGAGTGGTGGTTTAGAGACATCCACAACTCCTGAATATTAGCTTAAGAATGAAACCACTTGAATTTGAAGGGTGAAATTCCATATAAGGTGGGGTGAATGTGTGACCCAGAATTTAGGATTCTGATACTTAATATAATATTTGAAATCATGTTGGGGTAAAATATTTAATGATGTACCTAGAGGTGTAATGTGGTCATATAATAAAAGTTGCACTTTTTTATCAAGAGTTGATGATGAATCGACTTGTATTTAAGGTTAATACACTTATTTACGAGGTTAATTAAGGAATTTCATTATATGACCAAATGTTGAATTTTGAGTTCGAACTTGGTAACATGGGGCTTTATGTGATGATAAATGCATGGTTAATATTTCAAGACTTTTGGGTTAGCCGTTTGTAAGGTATTGATGCTTATACTCCAATTGAATGACTAAGGTTTCAAATGATTTTAAAACTAGGTTTGATTTTCAATGATGTCATGCAGCCAACCCACAAAATAAAAAGGGGCACAGTTTCAATTGGGCATGACCCTTAGCCTGGAAATGTGGATTCCCCACAATTGTTGCCCGATCCACCCCTCTCGAAAAGACTGAGCATGTAATAGTTTTTTATCATCTTCATAATGCAAGGAGCAGTCCATCGACCCCAAGAATTAGGTGTTTCACTGGAATATCCAGGGAGAATGAGTTCTCACACCCCCAACCTCTCAATCTCCGAACACAACATCCAAAGTCAGAGAGAGAGAATGGTTGAATTGAAGGAGGTAGCTCCATCATCACACTTTGGAGATGGAGTCCCGTATGGAGAACCATGCTTTGATGTTTGTCATCAGTAGAGGCTCAAAGCTCCCAGATCTGCAAAGCCACTCCTTGGCACTGTCTTATTGTAGAGAATGCAGGAGGCCATCTTCTTCCTCTTCTTCTTAGCGGCGATGGGCCGTGATTCTCTCTGAGTATACCTTGTTGACCTCCTTAAACCATGGAGAGCAGACAAAGACCAAGAGATCATCGACTTGTGGTAATCCATGTTGCCTCTTCTCATCGTGACCCAGCCACATGGTGAACAGAGACGGTTAGCGTTGATTCCCAATGGATTGGAAGAACTGTAGAGGCATGGTAAAGCCCTACGATGGGTTCTCTTGGCGCTATTGGGATCTTCCCTATAGCCACGAACCCAAAATCACTGGCTATGGAAGGCTACAGAGCTTGAAGATATACCGATTAGGTGAGTAGGTTCTGGGACAATGAATCTGCGACCCTTTCCGCCCTCCCTAGTTTCTACAAAAACAATGAGGAAGCACCAATGGTCGCGTAGTGCTCGCCTCCTCCTTCAATTGTCCCTAGTCATCAGCTCCATAGTGAAGATTAGACTTTTCCCCCTTTTCTAATCATGGTGTCAGCGCCTACTCTGGAGTGAAACTCCTATTCGTGATGCAGATTGTGTGCTAGAGAGAAATGAGTGTTATACACTAGAAAAGGCACGTGAGCCAGAGCTCACCAGAGATGAGCCTCACGATGGTGCTTAGGCATAGGAGCGCATCCAGGATGAGAGATCACGAGATGCTTCACACTGAACCCAGGCAGCGGCGGCGCTGGAAGTCGAGATGAGACGGCCGTGAGAATGAAGGAGAAGATGGCCCAACAGGTGGACCATCCGGTTCATTGGGCCCAATGCCAGTCCAGACGGTTCAATTAAAATCCAACCAGGTAAATATTTATATATATATTAGATAATACACATAACTTGTATAATCCACCATAAATAGCTCCCATGGCCACTAAATATGCATAAAATACCCATGGACTCAAAAAAACATTATATTTATTACTGGACCCTAATATTAGACTTTTGAAGGATACCTAATGGTGAGTTATAATGTAGATGATTTAGAGTTCATTAGTCAAAATAAACAGGCACCGTATGATTTTTATTCTCAGAAAAAATTATTATATTCCTAATGATGATTGAAACCCATTTTTGAACTCTAATTGGATTGATGTTCTCTATTAGTAGGTCTTTTTCTATTAATGGTTGATTAGATACTTTTAGCCCCATATTAATCATAGAAAATAGACCAATCATCAGAAAAATATGAAATCTGAACCAGACCCCTATAAAATGACCTCAGGATCAATAGAAAAATATCAGATACTATCCTAAGATTAGATAGAACCTAGGTTTAGCTAAACCCTAATATAGACCTAAAATACCATTAATTATGGTGAACCTTCTATTAATGATAATTAATGTTATTATCAAGTGATGACCAGATATCTAGATGATCAAGAATTATAGGAATCTCTGAACTCAGGTACGTGGTTTTATAAGTATAAGACTAGTTTTCTGGTTGCCTATGATATGTAATATCTTGAATGATCGTATTTGGATATGATTGCTTGGTTGAACTAGTATGAGTTATACTTCGCCAAATATAATATAATATAAATGAGTATGATGGGTTGTAGCTACTAGAGCACATAGCCTGGTGTGGATGTATGTTGCCTAACATGGATGTATGATTCCTTTGCCCATGTTAGATGTATGATGATACTATATTACCCACACTAGATGTAAGTTAAGTGAAAGTATATGTAGTACAACCGCATCAAAGTGAATGCAATAAAAGGAATGTTTACTTGATTTTCGCCTTAAGAAATGGTTTTTCTCTCTTTCTTATTTCTTCTTTCTTCAAGTATTTTCCCTTATGCAATCTTACTAGTGTATCTTTTACCACGTACCAACTTTTGTTGATTCGTTTGTTTCACGTATGTTTTAGGTTCAGAGATATAATGGGAGGAAAAGATAGGAGTCAGCAGTTGTTCAGGTTACCTATTGTCTAGGATCCTGGTTAGCATACATGTTTAGACTTGTGTAAAATTTTCTATTCGATGTGTAAATTTAATATGTAATTGTTACAACCCCAATTTTGGGTTCATTTGCTGAGAAATGTAATTTATCATATTAAAGATAAATGAACAAATAATGATGTCTTTTGTTTTGAACAAATGGATTCCATTCACAATAGCCTTGATTGGTTGCTTTGTGGGCTTTATTGGCTATTGGGCCCAATAACAAGGAAATTCAATTAGTAAATGAATAATTAGGTTTTTGAGAAATGAAAGGTGTGGAAACCTCCAGAAGGCAAGAGAATATAATCCAAAGTTGGATTTCGTGCCTCTTGAGTTCCTTGGGTTCCAAGGAGTCCAAAGTTGCAAAGAGAAAGCAATAAGAAAGGAAAAGAACAATTAAGTATTTCTTTATTAAGAAAGAAATTGAAAACAATGATAAAATGTGGAAAATAAGTGGAAAGAGGTATAATTGAGTTATCCTTGATTTATTTTCGTATCCATAAGATTCCTAATGCTAAAAGGAATCAAAATAAAGAAAATAAAATTAAGAGAGAGAAAATATGCATAAAATATGCCTTATAAGTCCTTGACCTACATATGAAGAAAAAGGGTTTTTCCTTTTGAGTTTTGGTCTCAAATTTCATACAACGCTAGATTAAGTCATAATAGACTTCCTCCTAAAATTTTATTGAAAACGGATAAACGAGGAGAGAGTTATTGATTTTATAAAAAATGAAGGGATAATAAAGTTATTATGTGATTTGAAATCAGAATGGGAAACCTTGGGCCCAGCCCAGGCATGTGTCACTCTCAGGGGTGGACATGGATGGCGATCAGATGATCAAGGGATCATCTTCCAGCTTGAGTTAGAAAAAGGAAAGAACAACATGACCTGCAATCTTCTCGTGTTTTTCTCCCTCTCCTCAGGCCACGATTGGGAAAAATAAGATGCCCTTTGGAATCGGGAGACAGAGTCAGACAGAACCATCCCTGCTTCCCCCTAGTTTCCATGTGTGGCTCAATTTTCCCTATTATGGAAGATAGTGTCAGATTCCATGGATACACATGAATCAGGCGTACCTATATAAAGGGTGCTACCCTCTTCGCGATGGGGTAGAAAGTTGCAGACCAACTTGAAGGAGTTCCAGGAACTCTCCTTTGGCCCGACTACTTTCCCCGAGAAGTCTGTTGCTGCTCTGTTGCAGGCCGGCGAGTGACCTATGGGGGCGCCACCTCCTGCCACCGCGAGCATCATGCAGGTGCTCTCTAGGTGCGGCCAGAGCAGGCGAAGGCAGGGCTGAAGGGACCAGGGCCGTTGGTAACGTGGACGGGATAGTCAACGTTGTGGTTGACTTGTCCATGGTTGCTGCGTAGAGGAGCGAAGGATCGAAGGTGGGAGATGAGAGCCAGGGAGTGTACATCTCTACCCTCGGATGGCGTACAGAAGAAAAGGGGCAGAGTAGTCTTTTTCCCCAAATAAAAGGTAATTATTTCATAATATCATAACTCATGCTAGGATGATCGGATTAAAGTGAACTTTATATTGAAATTGATCAGGAAATTGTGTAGAAGCCATTAAAAATAGACTTAGGGCTTGAAACTTCTTGAAATTAGAAAAGTATGAAAAGTCATCATCTTTAATTATTCCATCAAAGCAAAACCCTAAAGCTTAAAGATAAATGAATCAATGATAATTTCTGAATACTTAAAATTGGAAATGAACTTCCTATTAATAAAAGAGTAGTTAGGTCAAAAAGTGTGGTACTGATGTTTAATTGGCTTGATTCATGGTTCCATGTGTATGAAAGTACTTTAAATAATCTAAATATGAGAATCAATCTAGAAAGCATGAAAGTAGTGTTTTTGGCTAATTGTGGATAAATAACCTTAATATAGAAATTAGGTGTTTTGAATGAATCAAGGTAGAATTAATGATAAATAATGTTCATATGAGTATTAGAGCATAATGAACTACGAATTGATGATAGATGCACATAATGATCTTGTCATGGATTAAAAGGATAAAAGTAGTAGCTTTAATGTAAAAGAAGCTTAATGAAATTAATTAATGGTTAATGGTACCTTTAAGTCCGAAAATAGGGTTATATGTTGTTAAGATAACCTTAATATTGAAGAATAGATGAGATAATTAGGGTTTATGGGTAATGGCATAAAATTAGGGTTTAATATGGTAAAAGATGAAGGGAAACCCTAATTGCAAAACGAAACCCTAAAATGGATACGGAAACCCTAGAAAGTGAATTCAAGTCAATAAAGTAGATTCTTGATAAAGTGTGTAAAAATAGAGTACATATTCTTTTCAGGAATTATGTGATTGTTGAATTGCTTGCTGGGATTGCTTTCTTGGTTGGATTTGCTTAATTCTTGTGAAATCATCAAATCAGGTATGTGGTTACTCTTATGAATAATCGTTCTAGTTTCACGGTGATTCCCGAACGTTTTATCGGTTACTTGAAAGATAATTGTTGGATGTCTATTTATTTCATGCAACTATAAAGTGACTATGATTATCACCATAAGTACATATATAACTGGCTAGATCCGGGTCCACCTCTGTTGCTTTGAAAAGGCTAAAAAAGGGGTAATCCTAGAGCAAGGTCTAGGTTACCGAGAGTTAGAAACTAGGCTACCTACGTGTAGTGTGATGAGAATCTTAAGCATACCAAGAGTTAAGGAGTGGTCTACCTATGGGTAGTTCCATGTGACTCAACCCTAGAAATTGGTTCACATGATAGGTGGATCATGAGGGGTTTAATGGTGACAACACAGAGGATAGGGTACTCTTGGATCGCGGAGTTATATTTAAAATGTAATCTTGGTTGTTAAAGGATTAATTGAATGATTACGTTGTTATCATTGTTTCACGTTTATTGTTACCCCCACATACCAGCTTCTTGCTAACCGACATTTTGTTTGTCGGCGTTTTAGGTACAAATGAAAAGAACAAACAATAAAGTGGCATATGTAGAATTAAATGAGAATTAACGTACATAGGAGGATTAATTAGATTAGTATCTTCATGGATAGAAGTTTAGAAATCCCAATTTTAAAAAGGTAAGCAAAGTTTTATTTTATACCAGTTTTCAGTTTAGTTGGTAAAGTTTATTAATTGTTATTGATTATTTGTCGAACCTTTAATTCGGGTTATTGGTTAACGGCTCTGACCTTTCGGTCTCCTTAATTGGGGGTTACCGAGAGATGGGGTCATAACAGTAATAGTTCATGTTGTAATTAATATACATGTTTATTGTTGAGAAATGTTATGGTTGTATGTTCATGTATGCGTATTATGCTTCCGCATCACTCTCTGAAATGATTGTCTAACATTTTTGGATTTGTCCTCTCGAGCCTTCTAAGTCATGAGGCGACAGAATATGGGGAGGTTACATAAACCATCCTTCCTATTGTATAGACGTTGACACGTTTCCTTTGTTTTGGGTTTGGGGAGAAGAAAATTTTTGTTTCTGCTGCCTTCTCAATCTCCCAATAAACCCAACAGTGGTATTAGACTCACGTCAACTACTCTATACTTTAGGATTATCGATATGATCGATTTTGGTTTGTCGCCTTTATTTATTGCATATGATGCGAATAAAATTGGCTTTATGCATTTCCAATCCTAAATCTGCAAATCCCAATATTCATATATGATATGTAATATAAAAGCACTCGATACGTGTCGCCTTTAAACGAGTTTTGTGGTGGATGTATAGCATGGTTATGATCAATAAACCCTATATGTGCTTGGTTGTATGTGGTTGCTTGCATCTCGATCTACGCACCGATTCCCTATCTCCTATTCCTGATGTAATTCAAAATAATTCAAGATTTCTTTCCTACCTTTGCTCCCCCCGAATGTAACTCGGGGTTTCCTTTTTCAAATGTAAAATTAGGATAGATCTTTTATTTCATGTTATGTCAAAGAACGGAGGACAATCTAACAGCAACTGAGACGATCAATTCAAGGCGTGAACTGATCGGTTGGCATTCCAGACGATCAGTTCAAGGAGTGAACCGATCGGTTGGCGATCCAGGAGCAAGACGATCGGGCGGCAGCAATGAGGAGATGCATGACGACTAGGCAAACCAATCAGTTGGAGGATCCAACCGATCGACTGGTGGCACCCAGACGACCGACTAGGGTGAGAAGGTCATTCATATGATGAGTTGATCAACTCAGACGACTATAACACTTCATCTTGTACAGGTTGCATGTGATGTGAACCTAGATGACCGTGATTCCTCTTGTCTCTAGGAATCACATTAGGATGGCCATAATCATCGATTTTATCGTTTCTCATATTTTCTGTGGGATATAGCATGTATATGATACGTACTATGTATTGTGGTGAATGGATATGTATATGTACCTATAAAACCAAATCCCTCATTAAATATTAATGTTTTAGATGCCTTCCAAATGTGACACACGTGAAAAGATTGATCGGCCAAGTGTGGGCACGCCCTAGTGTGGTGCACCGTCTATTTTGTGGAAGCATGAAGGATGGATATGTGGGTCTGCCCTAGCAGGGTGCATATTCATCGTGTTGGCTTTAGGTCGGACTTAAAAAGGTGACCTAGATAGGATCTAGCACCTTGAGGCATGTAGGTGATCCTGGCAAGGAGTTGCATACGACATCTTTCAAGAGTTGAATATGATGCAATTGGCAAGAGCTGCCTACCTGGAAGATCTAAGTTGTGGGTGACAGCCCTAGCTGGTCCATGACTTAGAGGATTTTAGGATCTTGACCCACTAGAAGATTGTTCGTTGCAATCTTCTGAATTGATGGTGAGGGCTATCAATTTGAACTAAAATAATAGGAGCAATAATTAATTAAAGTCATAATTATATCATCAACCTTTCAAATCAATCAAATAAGTCAAAATTGAGTTTTGGACTGAATTACATATATTTCCTTTTGTAGTACAAATGACAACAAACAACAATCACTTTTCATTGCGATCGGTCCTTGAGAAGGACAAGTTGAATGAGACTAACTTCCATGACTGGTTTAGGACATTGAAAATTGTTCTCACTCAAGAGCGAAAGCTCTATGTCCTGGATACTCCAGTTCCAGAGGAACCTGCTCCTACCACACCAAAGGCAGAAAGGGATGCTTATAAGAAGCATTCTTATGATGCCATTGATGCAAAGTTCTTGATGTTGTGCTCAATGAACCATGAGTTGCAGAGACAACATGAGAATATGGGTGTCATTGAGATGATTCAACATCTCAAGAACATGTATGAAGATCAAGCAATGTCTCCTGGGTGTTGTTCAAGTGTGTCATGACAGAAGGAGATCCAGTTGGTCCTCACACACTCAAGATGATTGGGTATGTGGAGAACCTGATGAGACTGGGATTTACCCTAAGCCAAGAGTTGGCTACTGACGTGATACTACAATCATTGCTAGAATGGTACCGTTAGTTTGTGATGAACTACAACATGAACAAATTTGACAAGCCATTGACAGAGTTGTTAGGCATGTTGAGGACAGTCGAGACACAGATGAAGAAGGACAAGCCTAAGTCTGTGATGATGATCAGAAACAAAGACAAGTCCAAGCGCAAGGGAAAGGGCAAAGCTAAGAAAGGTTCTGATGCTAGCCAACAGCCCAAGGAGTCTTTAGCTCTAGAGGCCAAAGGAGGCATGACCAAGAGAGGCAATTGCCACCATTGCCAAAAGCCAGGACATTGGAAAAGGAATTGTCTACTCTATCTGGAAGAACTAAAGAAGAAGGAGGTGACAGACGTCTCCACCTAAAGCTGTCATGAAATAAACTTGTAACATTTTTGAGGTATATGATACCAAGATAAAAAATGTAAAGCACTCAATAAATGGGTCAAGTGTTGCCTCCATATATATGAGTACTTTAGTTTATTTTCAGCCTTTAAGGGATGTAATAGAGTTATGAACTGCTATGTCATATTTTCTAATAGATAGAAACACTTTATTTTTGCATATTGTATGACAATGATAGCAATTAATAAAGTTGATGTTTCAATCTCAAAAGATATGATCCTTATGGCAATGCCTTGTTTATCTTGTGGTACTTGTTATACATAAGATAAAATGATACCTAAAAGTTATTGATAACTCAAACAATCTTATTAGCATAAATCATGAGACATTCATCTCTAGTTTCCATATGATGGATAAATCTAGACTCTTTTGGTTAGAGAACCAATAAGAGACACGGATCTCTTAGACATGATTAATCAATCTTCACTAATGGTAGTGGGAGAATGATTATCCTATTAGGTATAATACATGTGATGTATTTACATACCTATTGGAGCAAATGCTAATACTTCAAATGGTGTTTAGAGAAATACCAATATGAATATCTTGAAGTGTTCAAGAATATCATAGATGAAGTGTGAATTTAGTAAAGTGTTAATTTTTTATGAGATCAATGATTGAAATACTAGAACCAAATGTTTGAGAACCTTGTGAGTGATTATGATAGTGTATCATAGTGAACTTGTGATTAAGGCATGGTGATGTCTAAATCAACAAGGAGTCATACTCTAAGGAGTTAGAGAATGATTATCAAATAACTAATTTCTTCTTAAATAAAGAATACCCCACACTAATAAAGGACATTAAAATAACAGGAGTTGTGAGTTCTTATATCCTTGACTGAGACACCTCAATTATCTATGTGATGAGTTGGTCATGTGATGAATCAACTATCTAGATGAATATGAGGAACCAGATTTTGAGTTATGGTTTATGACCATTACATCCTAAATGACTTCCATGTGAACCATAAGGTATGACCTTAATGGTAGAACCCATTGGGATGAAATCCATAAGTGCGAATGAGTTTTAAGTGTTAAGACACATGAATAACATTTTGAGAAGGATGATGCTTTTTGATTGTAACTTAATGACCAAGAGATTTGGCATACAAATACTAAAATTGCATTCCTATGAGGAATAAAACAAGGATGTGTATGTGACTGATGCAATGATTTTGAGTTGCATTTATAGACTTGTTTTACTTGCGTTTTATACATTTATTAGTCATTTTGGTGGTTAATATTGCATAATTCATTTACTTTAGTCTATGACCCTTCTCAGTGTCAAATCTCCCTTATTTTATTGTTTTGAGCATGAATGATTACAATTATAAGTTTTATCTCGGCTGATGTAGCTTTGTTGTGCAATTTCAGGAAAAATACATATCTGCTGCTGTCGATACCATCGACAGCAGTCGATACTATCGACAAAACCACAGGCAGCTAGCCGTAAGGAACAACACAGATTCGATACCATCGACAGGGAAGTCGATGGTAGTGACGTACCATCAGGTTGATGGCGAGCAGACAGTCGATACTATCGACCCCAAAGTTGATACTATCGACACTTGGAGCTTCATCGATGGAAAAGGGATAAAACCGACGCCTAAGAGTGTCAATACCATCAACCTACGTCGATGGTATCGAGTCTTCATTAGGCACAATGATGAAAAAGAAAAGAAGGCTTGCCGATATCAAGAGGAGTCGATACCATCAACTCGCGTCGACGGTATCGACACCGTCAGATGAAATTTGCTTCAGATCGCCCCAAATCTGACGGATATGATATTTTTGCAACCTAACTTGGTGATTATACCTAATGACGGCGGTCAAGAGGAGGGGATCACATCATTAGCCGCTGCACATGTCCCGAGAAGGTATGGAGAGAAGAACGGAGCCCAGAAGAACGCCCTACTCATTCCGAAAGCTGAAGAAGACGTTCTCCACTGCCAAAAGATTGTAGATCGTGCATTCTACGTAGAGAAATGATTGTATCTTCTCCGTTCAGGGGTTTCATTACTTATTCACGTTTTTCTCCATGTTTCCCCTTTCTTTAACCACATTTTGCTCTGAGATGAACATGCGAGGCTAATCCCCTTTGTCTTTAGGACCAGGAGTATCCCGGGGAAGCATTGTATGACATTTCTATCATAGTAATTCATAATTTATCTCTTAAATCTGTGGTATGATTTTGTTTTCTCAATTATATTGTTATGCTTGATCACCATAATGATAATGTAATGCCTTTAATTACTTTGAAAGAAGAATTAACGGTTGAAAAGAAACAAAATTCACATTAATTAACAAATCCCTTGAACAAGGTGATGTAAGATTAATGGTGGAAACCCAAAGGTCGATTCTAATGCACCTAGTTTAGGGTATAGGTTACTACGACGGTGGAACCAACCTAGACATAGGTAGTGAATTGTACCACGACAGTGGGCAATTCTGACTACATGCCACTATTCGGATTGAGAGATGAACCTGAATTATTATATAGAAATTCATACAATGAAAACCCGCGGCGAAACCGCAATCCTAAAGATCTCCATTTGAATTGATTAAACTAAACCTTTAATCGATTGCTTTGTTTTATTTTATTTTCTTTTATTTTTAAAAGAACTTTCATAACCTTTTATTGGTCTAGATGATTGTGAGTAGTAAGTAGTAGTCTACCGATAATTTAGTGTCCCTGAGTTCAACTCGGGCCTCACAAGGGCCTGTACTACATTGACGCGTGCACTTGCGTTTGAGGCACGGTAAAATCGTGTCAAGTTTTTGGCACTGTTGTCGGGGACACGGAAATTGTCAGCACTATGAGTGCTGCAAGCGGCCATTCTAGGCCACTTTTTATTTTTTATTATTCTTTTGTTATCATCCTTGAAATTCATCATTTATCTTTCATATTTTGTACTCGTCTAGCACGATACTAAACTGAAATTATCATTTTGCAGGTACTGGTGCATGGTGAGGACACGTAGCAAAGACTACACGCAACAATCACCAGAGATTCCATTGTCGGGACCAGACGACGAGGAGAACAACGTTCAACCCCAATGGGAAGATATAGATTCAGATTATGAACAAGAAGCCATGGCAGAAGAGCAGACAATATGGGAGAAAATAAAAGCTTATTCCTCATCCGCTTCAAAGGGGCCAATAAAGAAGCATGCCATCAATATTCCAACTTATAAAATTGATGCTTCACTAATCAATTTGGTCAAGTCAAATGCATTTCACGGGCTTAAAAATGAAGATCTGGTGACTCATATAAGCCAGTTCGTGGAGAACTGTGATATGATCAAGATAGACATGTTTCCACATGAGACGTTGTACTTGAAGCTATTTCCTAGCTCTTTGGTAGGAAATGCACTAGAATGGCTCCATAATCTTGATGATGAATATTTGGAATCATGGAACCACATGGTGGAAGTGTTTGAAAGATTCTTTCCGCCCGAGAAGACAAATGATATGATCAGAAAAATTCATAATTTTAGTCAGAAAGTAGGAGAGATTTCTCCGAGACCTGGGAAAGGTTTCAGATCATGCTAAGGAGGTGCCCGCATCATGGGCTTGACAAGGAGAAGAAGGTCAATATCTTCTATTTTGCTCTTTCTAAGCATGATAGAAGTAATTTAGATTCTGCAGGTTCAGGTTTCTTCTTAAACAAAACAGGCACGAGGTGTTGGGAAATTTTGAAGGACATGGCCAAGAAGCAATCCTGGGCTGACAGAGACACTGTAAAGCATGTTCGGGCTGCAGGTGAGTCAAAGGCCATCAAAGAGCTAAATGAGAAGATGGACCTTCTAGCAAATAAACTGCTTGCAAAAGAAGACGCAGAATCAGATGATGAGGCTCAAGTAAAATTCATGCGTTAGCAGCAGGGGTACAGAAACAATGATTATTCATGGAGGAAAGACAAGAAATTTTCCTGGAAAGACCCAAATAATTTCTTGCAGGACCCTGACGTAAAACCCCAACCGTCATCAGAGGATAAGAGAAATGAGTTGCCAAATCAAGTAATAAAGAAGAATCAAGAACTAATGAACACTTTTGGCCAGCAGATCAAGCAACAAGGAGAATTCATGAATCAGTTTGGACAAACTTTGCAGAGCCATGGGGCTCAGATGAGGACGATCGAGACATCTTTGGTGCAGATGGCAGCTGAAATAGCAAATTTGAAGAAGCCAGTGCAACAATGTTTTCCCGGAAATATGAACATTCCAGGAGGAAACTAACAGGTTAAGGCGATCTTTCTACGGAGCGGCAAGAAGATTTTAAACCCCAGGGTCGATGAACCAAGCACACCCCAGTCAGAGATCATAGGTGAGGCCGTGGAGGAGGCTCCAATTCCAACCACAACGCCAATAGAGGATGTGGTAGAGGAGGTTACAACAGAACCCATCATTGCTGAGGAGGAGACATAGAAGAGGATGCCATATGTGTCGCCACATCAACGGGCACAGACTGTCCCTGTTCCATATCCCAATAGTGTGAAGGCCAAGAAAGTGGACGCTCAATTCAAGAAGTTTCTAGATAGTTTCAGGAAGCTTTCTGTCAATATTTCACTTTTAGAAGCAATAGAGAAAATCCCCTCCTACGGGAAGTTTTTGAAAGACATCATCACAAAGAAAAGGAAAATCCCTGATACGGAGGTTGTGGTTCTCAAGGAGCAGGTGAGTGCGTTCATCATGGGCACACTGCCACCTAAAAGACAGGATTCGGGCTGCTTCAATATTTCATGCTATATTGGTAAAGTGAAATTCGGCGAAGCACTATGTGATTCAGGGGCAAGTATAAACATGATGCCTCTCTCTACATTTAAGAAGTTGGGATTGAAAGAATCAAGGCCGAGCAATATGACAATACAGTTGGCGGATAACTCTGTGGTGAAGCCATATGGTATTTGTGAAGATGTGTTAGTTAAAGTTGATCGGTTTGTATTTCCAGCACACTTTGTTGTAATGGAAATACAGGATGAGTAGGGTAATTAGTTACTCCTTGGACGACCCTGCCAAGCCACTGTTGACATGATACTTGAGATGGGGAGAGGTTAGTTGACCTTGGGTATAGCTGATGATCGATTTGAGATGGTCATGCCTTCCAGCACAACAAAACCGAAAGCTAAGGAGCAATGCCGCATGCTGAAGCACTTTGATCAGAATATTTCTCTCTGTCTAGGGAATCCGTTTCTAGATATGGGTCATGTAATGACTAAGGTGGAGAAGGGGACACTGGCTGTAGACATCATGGAGCAGACCAAGGTTGTGTCTCTTAGCAAGGCAGTGGGTTTTCCCAATGATGAAGAGGAGGACATCCCTCCTTCTACTGAAGATGAGGCCATAGCAAGTTCTGTTTTCAATGCATATCCAGAACTACCTCTTGAAGCCTGCCTGGTTAATATAACACATGATTGGATGAGAAGCAAGTCACTACAAGAATGTGCCAAGATGCTTCAGGTGCTGCTATGTTTCCATGCAAGGTACTATGAAGACCTTGGAGAACTTCCACCACCGCTTCAGTCATCCTTGATCAGCCCGCCAGATGTCGAATTGAAGTCATTGCCACCTCATTTGAAATATGCATTTCTAGCTGAGGGTGAGAAGCCTCCAGTGATTATTTCAGCATATCTGACTGCTGAGGAGGAGGATCAACTACTGATCGTGCTGAAGAACCACCGAGGTGCATTCGGGTGGTCAGTCGCGGACATCAAGGGGATCTCCCCTACACTGTGCCAGCACAAGATCCGGCTTGAGTAGGGAGCCAAACCTGTAATTCAGCCACAACGTCGACTAAATCCTAGCATGATGGAGGTCTTCAAGAAGGAGGTGATCAAACTCCTTTCTGCAGGTATCATCTATGCTATATCCGACTCGACGTGGGTGAGTCCTACACAGGTAGTCCCTAAAAGGGGGGAATTACTGTTACACATAATTTGTTAAATGAGCCAGTCACGACCCGTCTGGTAACCGGGTGGCGTGTATGTATAGACTACCATAGATTGAATGCTGCCACGCTTAAGGATCATTTTCCTTTCCCATTCATTGATCATATTTTAGAGTGTTTAGCAGGTCGATCTCATTTTTGTTTTCTCGATGGTTATTCAAGCTATAATCAGATTTCCATTGATCCTAAGGACCAAGAGAAGTCCACCTTCACTTGTCCTTACAGAACATTTGCATACCGACGTATGCACTTTGGTTTGTGTAATGCACCAGCAACCTTTCAGCGTTACATGTTTGTCATTTTCTCCGATATGGTTGAACATTGTTTGGAAGTCTTTATGGACGATTTCTCCATCTATGGTGCATCTTTCGATGAATGTTTATACAATTTGGATAAGGTTTTACAACAATGTGAGGACACACATTTGGTTCTCAATTGGGAGAAATGCCACATGATGGTTAGCGAAGGGATCGTGGTTGGACATAAAGTGTCTAACAAAGGGCTGGAGGTAGATCCGGTGAAGATTGAGGTTATTTCCAAATTACCCCCACCGAATTTGGTGAAAGGGGTATGAAGTTTTCTAGGTCACGTTGGGTTTTATCGCCACTTTATAAAAGATTTCTCGAAAATCGCTAAACCATTATATGAGTTGTTGGAGAAAGATATTGTCTTTGATTTTAATGAAAAGTGTTTACATGCGTTTAATGTGCTTAAAGAAAAATTAATTTCTTCTCCGGTTGTGCAAACACCGAACTGGACAAAACCGTTTGAATTGATGTGTGATGCGTCGGATTTCACAGTAGGGGCTGTTTTAGGAGAACGTGTGGAAAATAAACCCGTTGTGATTTTCTATGCATCCAAAACTTTCAATGAAGCACAATTGAATTACATGACAACTGAAAAAGAGCTTCTCGCCGTTGTTTTTGCTTTTGAAAAATTCCGGAAATATCTTGTAGGATCTAAAGTCGTGGTATAGACGGACCACACTGCCATAAAGTACTTGATGGAAAAGAAAGATGCCAAACCTAGACTGATTAGGTGGATCTTACTATTACAAGAATTTGACATTGGAATCAAAGATAAGGTGGGAATAGAAAATGTGGTTGCTGACCATCTGTCTAGGTTAGAAAGGGTAGATGAGAAGGACGTGCATATACCCATTACCGAGATGTTTCCTGATGAATAACTTTTATCAGTGAAATCTAAAGATCCTTGGTTTTCTTATATTGTTAATTATCTTGCCTGCAAAATTATCCCAGATGATTGGACATACCAAGAGAAAAAGAAAATTTTCCATTCTTTGTGTTATTATTTCTGGGATGACCCCATTCTGTTGAAGCAGTGCAGGGATGGTGTGTTGCACAGGTGTGTACCGGAGGTGGAATATGAAAGTGTCCTTCATCATTGCCATACCCTACCGACTGGTGGCCATCATGCAAGTTCTAGAACTGCGGCCAAGGTACTGGAGAGCGGTCTCTACTGACCTACTTTGTTCCGGGATGCATATGACTATGTGCGGTAATGCGATTCCTTCCAACGGGACGGTAACATTTCAAAGCGACAGGAGATGCCCCTCAATGTATTTCAAGAGGTCAAGGTGTTCGATCTATGGGGTATTGATTTTATGGGACCCTTTGTGTCCTCCAACTCTAACTTGTACATTCTATTAGCTGTTGACTATGTATCGAAGTGGGTAGAGGCAATACCCACTAGGACTAATGATGTCGTTGTAGTGTGCAGGTTTGTCAAGGAATACATTTTTTGCAGGTTTGGTGTACCTAGAATGATAATTAGTGATGGAGGTACACATTTCCAAAATCAAAAGTTCACAAAATTTTTGAGAAAGTACGGGGTAAAGCACAACATTGGTACCCCGTACCACCCGCAGACACAGGGGCAAGTGGAAGTCTCCAATCGAGAGATTAAGAAGATTCTGGAGCACAATGTTGCTTTGACGAGAAAGAACTGGAGTATCTTGCTACCGGACGCTTTGTGGGCATATAGTACGGCATATAAGACACTTATAGGCACTACGCCTTTTAGGTTGGCTTATGGGCGGGCCTGCCATTTGTCGGTGGAATTGGAGCATAAGGCGCACTGGGCGTTGAGGAAGCAAAATTTGAAATATGATGAAGCAGGAAAGAAATGTTTGTTAGAGCTGAATGAACTTGATGAGTTGAGGATGAATGCATATGAAAGCTCGCGGATCTACAAGGAGCGAACAAAGCTGATTCATGATCGACATATACAGATGTGTGTCTTCAAGAAGGGAGATCGCGTGCTCTTATTCAACTCAAGGTTGAAGATGCATCCCGGGAAATTGAAATCCCGATGGAGTGAACCTTTCACTGTAGAGGAGGTCAGGCCACATGGAGTAATCATGGTGCGTGATGGAAACACAACATTTTTGGTTAATGGACAGCGATTGAAGCTGTACTTCGGTGAGGATTACATGAGGAAAGTGAATGAGGTCAAACTCATTGCACTTTCGGATGCATGAGGAGCTTGATTTCGTCTAGCCTAATACGTTAAATAAGGGCGCTTGTTGGGAGGCAACCCAGTCATTGGTAGTTTCGTTTAGTTTCTTTCACATTTGTAGGTTAGTTTGATTTGATTTTGTTTTTAGTGTAAAAAAGATACCTTGATCGTTTGTTCAATGTGCAGGACTGAGGTAGGTCCTTGTGTCGATGGTATCGACATGGGCACATTTGGGCGGCTGTGGAAATCTCTCTGGGTCGATACTATCGACAGCCAAGTGGATGGTATCGACCTACCATCAGGTTGCTCGCAAAAACGGGGTCGATAGTATCGACATAACTGTCGATACTCACGAGATCTCTGGAGATATTTAGACGAAATTTGTCTCAGTGAAGTCGATACCATCGACGGGCCTGTCGATGGTATCGACCAGGTTATAGGCAGAAAGCAGCGGCCAGGCCTCGCGAGGGTGCGTGCCCTAAGAAGAGTCGATACTATTGACTCACGTCGTTGGTATCGACGTGACATGTCACCGATTCGCGAGAGGAAATCAATGGCGATCGCTGCATCAAGAGAGTTGATCCGTGGGATGGGCCGATACCATCGACACCTATCGATGGTCTCGACGTGTCATCGATCCGTCCCCCCACATCAGGCTATCGACAACCGTCGATACTAGCAGAAGACCGGATTGTGCTACAGGTGTTGATACCATCGACCGGCGTCGATGGTATCGACGGGCACACAACAGCGACGACCACGGTTATAAAAGGGAGGGATGGTTGTCATATGACATCACACCTTCAGAGCCTTTGCCATCCACTTGTGTCGTGTGTATTGTGGTGCGACCGGAGCTCAACTACGAGTATCCAAGGAGTGCAATCTTCCTCGAGCCTTCACCAAGCGGAGATTGTCTTCTCCGACCTTCACCAAGCTCCGTCTTCTATCCCTTATTCCTCGACAATGGTGCATACCGTAGGAGCATCTTCCTCACGGGCGATACCCAATGAGATTCTCAAGTTCATTCCTCTGTGACCCGCATTGATTCCTCGTCTGAGGATAGTCCACCCTTCCACAGAGGTCCGGAAGGTCTACGAGGAGCTTTTGAAAAGAAAGATCGAGCCCACATGCTACGTCGACCGGGACATGGTTTGTTACCTCGGGTTTGAGCCCAATCTCGCCTACGTTTTGAAGGGGTAGGCGAGACACACATCAAGGAGGCCCGACGAGCTGCAGTACCATGCCGATGGCCAGCCATTCTTCGGAGAGTGGCCAACTTACAAGGAACTTATGGCGGAGTTCATGGCATCATTGGATATAAATGTGGTGCCCAATGACTTGATCACCACCGACAGAGAATGGAGGAAAGGACGGGTGTCGTTCAGACTCTACAACAACAACTACACCATTACCCTGGCCCAGTTTAATTCTGTGTATAACTGGTATCATGACGATTACCAGCACCACAGGCCCGACAACAGGACAGACTACGATGATATCTTTTCCCAGCTCGTGCCTGCGCCTCCGGGCAGATCCGTCAGCTACCACAACATTGCAGTGGTTGATTTTGAGCATCCGTTTGTGCGGATTCTGCACCGCATGCTCTACACCACGCTGTTTGCTCATGGCGACTTGTCTCTTAGCAAATTCCAAGAGACAAATTTGTTCTTCCTGCATAAACTGCTGAAGCGCGAGCAGTACAATTGGGGCACGTTCTTTTTGACGCGTGTGTTGGCCGTAAAGAGGAGTACGTGGAAGGCTCCAATCCACTTTGGAGGGCTCATCACACCACTGGCCCTCTACCTTGGGTTAGATTTCTCCCAGCTTACTCCCCTTTCAAACAGGAGCAAGGTCAACCTCCAGCATCTGCACTGCTCCAACCTCATACTGCTACGTGATGGCTTGGCATATGCACATTGCCATGTAAATCAAGCATATCAAGAGTGTTCACTTCCAGACCTCATCTTCAACATTGAGGGCGCTCAGCATTTTCGATGGCCTATCATCACCATCGAGGACTCGAATGAAGATGGCAGCAATGACGACAATGACTTTGACGACGATGAGCATGAAGAGGAAGAGGAGGCTTTCACTCCTCTTCGCGCACAAGTGGCACCCCGGAAGCGTCCCCACATGCATCCAGGTGCATCATCATCTTCGCAGCCTCTGCCACCTCAGCCCTCTCATCAAGGAGAGGATGCCTACTCCATGCACGGGATGTACTCAATGCTGCAGGAGATTCATCAGACGCAACAACATCATATAGCTTCATACGTCAGTATTTAGGATACAATGAACCAGTTGTTAGATAATCAGAGGGCCATTTTCGAGAATGAGCGCCTCCTCCTCAACAACCAGCAGCACATCCATGACAGGTTGCATAGGATGGAGATGCAGCAGCAACACTTCTATGATCATTACTGGAGCCAGAATTATTTTGGGGGGTATCCACAACCTCCACCAATGCCCCAGTATGATCCGAGCTTTCAGGGGCAATACCCATCTTGGGACCCCTCAGCCCCGCAGTACCTGCCTCCTCCTGAAGAATGATCGGTATCACTATTCCAACTTTTAAGGTTGTTTTTGACTATGAGGCCATAGTCAAATTCAAGCTTAGGGGGGGAGTTGGAACAACTCTATCCTTTAGTTTTCTCAGTTTTTAGTTTTTATTGCTTTATCTTTTGTCATTTGTTTTTCTTAGTTCTTAATTTGTTTGTAGGATCCACACTCTATCTAGTGTAATTGTGGGTGTCTTAAGTCATGTGTCATCTCGTTGCTTGTACATGGGAATCAGGGGCAAATTTAAAAAAAAATTAGTGCTTTTGCAAGCTTGAGTTGTTAAACATTGAGAACATAACTTAAGAAAATGATTGGGTTTGTCAACTCTAAAATAGGAAATCACAACTGTACATTCCTAGGATTCATGAAAAGTGGACGGAATTGGTTGTTTGAGCCAAAACTGACCAAATGATAATGAGACTTTAATTTGAAATAAGAGAGAGAAAGCTCTTAATTACATAGGTCATTAAGGAGGGACACATAATAATTTCCAAAGGTTCTGTCAATTTGTCTTGTAATCTATCCACCGCATTGTTTCCATATTCCACCTTAAGAACTAGAAGTACATTATGGTTTTAATCTCTTCGATTGCATCCCATCTAGATAGGTCTTTCTTTGCAACTACTTTCACATATTTTGCATGAAAATGAAAAAATAGACTAGTTTTACATGCACTTTATCCTTAGGTGTGTGTCATTTAGTTGCATAATTATCATTTTGTAGATGCATTCACATTTTTTGTGTGCATATAATACATCATGCATCTTATTTCTTCTGAAACATTAAGGGTGGTGAACTTGTTCCATACCTTCTGAATGCTTCAAATGTATAAGTTATGTAACAAGAAGTGAGCCCGACAAATAATGCATTGTCATCTATGAAAATAAGGGTTTGAAAAAAAAGAGAGAAGAAAAAAAAAGAATGGTGAAATAAGTAGGAATGAGAGGGAGAAAGGAACATAGTCTCACCTGCATCTTAAGAAGAGTAAGTACATGATGTAGTCCTCTTAGATATTCCATCTCACCTTGAGACGGGATGATAGTGCATGCATCATCCCACCCAAATGTAGGCATTAGGGCATTTTTACTTGCATATGCATCATTTAGGTCATTATTGATTTGTGCATGTTAAAACCATATAACACTTACATTTCTTCCACTAGCCACCCATTCCATCCACCCGTTTCTCGATTGGGTAGGCCACAGTGATTTTCTCCTCACTTGTTAATACCAGGAGAGCTGCTTCCATGTAGATGGTAGTTAGGGAGAGCAACGTAGAATAGGAGATCACAAGATGCACCGAGTCTGAATCAGAGAAGTTTATTTTGTTAACTGTCTTATATGATAGTGTTCATCAATTTTGAGGTAGATATCTTTTATGGATGATTATTGTCGCCTTTAAGGTAGTTATCCTTCCCTTGGTTAGTGAGGGCCGGAATGTGAATGTTCGGTGGGGATCATATGGTGATGTTTGTTGTGATAATCTGTTCTTTAGTTGACCCTCGCAATTCTATTCTAAAGTTTAGTTGCTCGAGGACGAGCAATGTTCAAGCTTAGGGGAGTTTGATGCGATGATTTTGAGTTGCATTTGTAGACTTGTTTTACTTGTGTTTTATGCATTTATTGGTCATTTTGGTGGTTAATATTGCATAATTCATTTACTTTAGTCTATGACCCTTCTCAGTGTCAAATCTCCCTTATTTTATTGTTTTGAGCATGAATGATTACAATTATAAGTTTTATCTCGGATGATGTAGCTTTGTTGTGCAATTTTAGGAAAAACACATTTCTTCTGATGTCGATACCATCGAAAGTAGTCGATACTATCGACACAACCACAGGCATCTAGCTGCAACGAATAGCACAGAGTCGATTCCATCAACAGGGAAGTCGATGGTAGCGATGTACCATCAGGTTTCTGGCGAGCAGACAGTCGATACTATCGACCCCAAAGTCAATACTATCGACACTTGGAGCTTCATCGATGGAAAAGGGATAAAACTGATGCCTAAGAGTGTCGATACCATCGACCCACGTCAATGGTATCGAGTCAGCATCAGGCGCAACGACGAAAAAGAAAAGAAGGCTTGCCGATATCATGAGGAGTCGATACCATCGACTCGCGTCGATGGTATCGACACCGTCAGATGAAAGTTTGTTTTAGATCGACCCAAATCCGACGACTGTGATATTTTTGCAACCTAACTTGGTGATTATACCTAATGACGGCGGCCAAGAGGAGGGGATCACGTCATTAGCCGCTGCACACGTCCCAAGAAGGTGTGGAGAGAAGAACGAAGCCCAGAAGAACACCCTAGCCGTTCCAGAAGCTGAAGAAGACGTTCTCCACCGCCGAAAGGCTGTAGATCATGCATTCTACGTCGAGAAATGATTGGATCTTCTCCGTTCAGGGGTTTCATTACTTATTCACATTTTTCTCCATGTTTCCCCTTTCTTTAAACACGTTTTGCTCTGAGATGAACATGTTGAGCTAATCCCCTTTATCTTTAGGACCGGGAGTAGCCCGGGAAAGCATTGTATGAAATTTCTATCATAGTAATTCATAATTTATCTCTTAAATCCGTGGTATGATTTCGTTTTCTCATTTATATTGTTATTCTTGATCACCATAATGATAATCTAATGCCTTTAATTACTTTGAAAGAAGAATTAATGGTTGAAAAGAAATGAAATTCACATTAATTAACAAATCCCTTGAACAAGGTGATGTAAGGTTAATGGTGGAAACCCAGAGGTCGATTTTAATGCGCCTAGTTTAGGGTATAGGTTACTACGACGGTGGAACCGACCTAGACATAGGTAGTGAATTGTACCACGACAGTGGGCAATTCTAACTACAGGCCACTATTCGGATTGAGAGATGAACCTGAATTATTATATAGAAATTCATACAATGAAAACCCACGGTGAAGCCGCAATCCTAAAGATCTCCATTTGAATTGATTAAACTAAACCTTTAATCGATATCTTCGTTTTATTTTATTTTCTTTTATTTTTAAAACAACTTTCATAACCTTTTTATTGGTCTAGCTGATTGCGAGTAGTAAGTAGTAGTCTACTGATAATTTAGTGTCCCTGAGTTCGACTCGGGCCTCACAAGAGCCTATACTACATTGACACGTGCACTTGCGTTCGACGCACGATAAAATCGTGTCAGTGCCACAACCTATATGGTTTATGAATCCATTAATGCAAATGAAGTCTATAAGTTACAATGGACTAATCGATGTGATTGAGTGAGTACAAGCAACTAAAAACTGTGATCTTTATTTTAACAATATAGTCAAAAGGTGTGACTGATATAGATAAAGAAGGATCTGTGATTTAGTGGGAGCATATTCACATTCCACATGTTGATGTGAAATGGAAATGTTCTAGAATGGAAATCCGAAGTGGAAATTATCTTTAAGGAAGATAGAGATGTTTCCTATGTGATAGGAATAGAGATCTATAGAGATAGTTCTCGAAAACCTCTTGACCTGAAAAGAGAGAGCATACATTGGCAATCTATACTGAAGGGTTCAGTGTACATAGATTTAGTGGGAGAAAACTTGTCCATGTTACATGGAGTTGGTATCCCAAGGCCAAGTGTCCAATTCTTATAAAGAATGGAAACACTAAGAATAGATAAGGATCTATCATGTATGTAATCATCCCATTATCTTGCATGTATGGACATGGCAAGAACAAAATGCATTTATCATCTTGTATGTGGGATATGGCAATATGGTATGCTCATCTTGATAACCCGTATGACGAGTGGATGACTATCTAGTTCCAGTAAGGGTTACTGGAATACCATAAGAACTTGATAAGTATTTGAGAAGTACTAGTTCTATGGAAATAAGGAAGGATTCACTGTAAAGAGTTACACTGATGTGAACTTCCAAAAAGGACAGAGAATTAATCGCAACAAATATATATAGGAGATATATAAAAGTGAATGTTTGTTAATCAAAACATTCCAATAAAGTTGTTTAAAATGAAAAGGCCGAGTATCCGTGTGTTAGAGAACATTAGTGGATGCTATATGGATCTGGAAGTTCATGAGATAAACTTATAGTTATTTCGGTCATTGATGACAACTTAGGAGTGCTTGGTCATGCAATGTGGCTAAAAGTTAGCAAAGGAATACTAGATCGCATATTACGGCAACTCCATCTCATACGTGTGACGTACAACGAAGAGATGAGAGACATGCAGTTAATACCGACTTTGGCAAGGTGTTGCCATTTCTCACTATGTTAAACACTAGAGAATAGTAACATGTGGGACATGTTTAAAGATCACTATGAATATGATTCAAGGGTGATTGTCTCACAATGCAAGTGGGATTCTATTAATATGTATGCTCTGAGAGTCAATCATGGGATGATTGGTGGGATACATTAAGATTGATTTGATAAAGATCAAAGGCAAGCTTCCAATTCTTTCTGGTTCAGTCATATGAGATAATGATAGAACAAATTGAATATCTAGAGAATGACAATACTCAATGACATATGCCTTCAGGTTTAGGACCTGAACGATGAGATCATACAGATGTTAGGATTTTGTACATTCTTGTTATGTCCCTAGTTGGATGTCATTGTGGAAGGTAGATAGACAGCAATGACACAATACTAGATTGTGGTGTTGGTTGTTGATAGAATCTCATTAGTCATGATATGGAGATATCAAACCAAACACATAGGTACTTGTTAGAGAACAAGTTTACCAGATAGACCCACCATGAGTTTGACACATGGAACAATGACATGGTAGTCACAGTCAGTTCTCACAGTGATGGTGGTGAGTGTGATTCTTTGACCTAAAATCACTACATGCCGTTGGGTACACTTTGACATCATCAAACACATCCTGAAACATGGGTTGTTATAAAGGTGATGATTGGGTGGCTTTGATACATGGGGCTTTTGAGGGGTGAGTGATAGATATGGTATTTGTCCCTCCTGAGGGAGTTTGATATCCATGGCTACTTGATGAGTAGGATTGAGATAGGTGTGCGCACACATGTGTGAATCAGTATATGATATTGATGTTATACATATCTCCTCCAATGTACTCTGAGATCAAAAAAGTGAATCAACGTTGAAAGGATGACTATTCCATGCCTTGAGTTCATTCAGGATATCAGTGACAAAGGAATTATACATTCGCTGTAACACCATTCACGGATTGTAGGATTGAAATTTGTTCTCCAACTTTCTATTTCACTTGGGTAGCACTGATGTGCAACTAGGCACCGCTCTTTTCTTGTGAAGTCATAAGTGTTATGGACTTTCACTGCCAACGTGAAATGGACTTGTAGGGTCACACACATAGGATTTAACCTGGATGAGGAGTTTATCCACAAATGATGTCTAGATTGATTACTAAAGGAGTTTAGTTGTTCAATTAAACACTCAATTAATTGATAACTCAAAATCATAGTATTCAAGGTGTTGGATTGAATGATTAGAGTATCAGATTGATTGAAACTGCAATTGACTGATTTTTGCACAGTCTGTACTTCCAACCAATCGACTCATGCGATGAACTGATCGAATCAGGTTGGTGAACTGATTGGATCATGTGATGAATCGATCAACTCAAGACAGAATGAACTGACCAGTTCAAGAGTTGAACTGATCCGCTCAATTGGTCTAACCGAGATTGTTTGGAAAGTTAGAAGACTATTTTGCAAATACAATTCGTTGCACTTGTACAAATTCGATTTGGACAAGGATTCATATTTGATTAATCAGAGACAAATTTGAAAGTCAATTTGAGTTGGATCAGGACCATGAACCAATCGGCTCAGAAGTGAACTGATTAGCTCAGGTGCCCAACCGATCAGTTGAGGTGTGAACCGATCAGCTCAACTCCCCAACCAACAGTTTCATGTATGAAATGATCAGTTCAGGTGGCACAGTTGGTTGTTTTTGTAGAAAATCTCGAACCCTTCTACTCCTGCTTTAATCCCGTATTGCCCGGGTTAGAGAACCTTGTCCCATGACCCTCCTATATATAGGGGTAGTGGGGGCTTCTCAGGATAACAACTCAGTGCACCAGTTGCTCTGCAAAGTTGTCGTTCTCTTTGGTTTTGATAACCGAGAGAGAGAGCCCAAGCAAGTGCTACCGGATAAGGGATGCACAGTAAAGGAAACACAACTGTAGAAAGCGACTGGTGGCAGGAGAGTGTGTCGGTGACTTGTATGCTGACAGGAGGGTACAAATCCTTCTGATGCCTTATGGGACAAGGAGATCGGAGTTCCTGGTGGGCCGTGTGGACTACTTTAGAGCCGGGAGACTTCTGATGCTCGAAGGACAACTCTCAATCCTGATAGTCCTGGTAAGACCAGGAGCTGCACAGACACCGTCCAAGACCAGAGGTGAAGACCGCACAAGCCGCGAGGTAACATCGTCGAGCAAGCCTCGGGACAACGTACGCCTACACAAACCATCCTTCCTATTGTATAGACGTTGATGTGTTTCCTTTGTTCTGGGGTTGGGGAGAAGAAATTTTTTGTTTCCGCTGCCTTCTCTGTCTCCCAATAAACCCAACATGTCCATTAATAGCCATGCTTTTAACTAATGAACATACTCCTAACATTTAATAATCAAATTAGGACCATGTGGATTTTTGTCCTTTCAGAGCACATATCAAACAAGGACAATTTACACAAACCCATTGATTCGACATTAGAGTATCCTCATCCAACCATCCAACATGTTACTTTATGAGATCTCATCAGGAGACGTGATTCCCATTTGACATTCAAACCCATGGATCAGGTGATCATGTCACTATGGGCTTGAACAAACAAGTCAAATAGGTAGAAGGATCATAATCAAAATTAGGTGATCACGTCAGAGATCATGGGTTCATTATTGAGAGGATCCCAGATCTCAATATCCCTACAAGAATATAATCATTCTACTCAGGTAGATCGAGATGACCAATTCACCTAGTGAACTAATTGACTCGGTTGGGTCAGAGGAAGGTTCTAGTAACTTTTTTGAATTTATGAGAAACTTTGATCATTTTGATTGCTCAATTCTATTGATGCAAGGGATTGATGTTTGACATTAATTGGAAACAAATTTCCAAATGTGTATGCAATTGGGATTGGAAACAAATTTCCAAATGTGTATGCAATTGGGAAATAGCAAAATGACTGTATCGCTCAGCAAAACAATTGGCTCACATGCCAGATGACCATCTTAGTTACCAATTGATCAGTTCATTGCTCGCATGTTGCAAAAATTCAAGATCTTCAGGTCGCTTACACTCCCACTTAGATTGGGAACCTACACCCTAACCCCTTCTATAAATAAAGGGTAATGGGGCTTCCCAGAACATAACTCAATTGCCTCTTATAATTGTTGTCCTCTATAGTTGTGGTAACCAATAGAGAGTCTGAGCAAGTCCCACCCATAAAAGGGAGGGATAGCAAGGGAGAAACAATTGTAGGAGAGTAAATTGGTGATTAGTACGCTAACATGATAGGCAACTCATTCCTGTCCATTTTTGTAGGACGACAGGAGTTCTAAGAAGTTTGTGTGGACTTCCATAGAGGGGTGAAGGTTGTTCTCGACTGCTAGGAGGACAACGTCAACATGTAGTCCATGCTAAAGACCAGGAGGCACAAGAGTCAAACGAGTCCTAGTGCAAGTAGAAGACATTTGCACATCTACAATGATAGGGAGATGTCCCTCAATTTGCTCCAGGACTAGGTGTATCCTCATAGCAATCTTTCTCATCTTATAGTTATTGACACGATCTCTTGGTTATGGGAATATGGTAGATACATTTTTTTTGTTTTATCTACTTACTATGTATCCATATTTTCCAACAATGGTATCAGAGCCACGTCAATCTATAATATTTTAGGATAATCTATTTGATAATATTTTTTTATGGTTAAATTATTGCATACGGTGTGAATAATTTTTGTAATCAAATACCACTCATAATACCAAACTAATATATATATATATATATATATATATATATATATATATATATATATATATATAGAAAGTTTCCTACCTTGATGATTGACTATGTGTTGTGGTGTTGGCCGAACCATAGTTGAATTATCTTGGATCTAGGCCACTAGAATATTATACGCTGTAATATTTTGAATTGATATGTGAGGGCTATCAATTTGAATAAAATAGTGGGAGAAATAATTAATTAAATACCTAATTATTATCGTCAAAATTTTTAACTCAAAAGTTTTCAATCAAAGAAAATTTTCTCTTGTAGAATCAAATGACAAACAAATTCATATCTTGATCAGTCCTTAAGAAGGACAAACTTAATGAGACAAATTTCCATGATTGGTTTTAGATCTTGAGAAGGGTTCTCAATGAAGAGTGAAAGCTCTACGTCCTTGACAAACCAATGCTAGAAATACATACTCTTGATGTGCCTAGGGAAAAGGTGGATGCTTATTGGAAGCACGCCAATGATACCTTGCAGATTAAATACCTTATGTGTAATGACCGGACCCACTGTCCTAGGCTCTAGTAGAGTTGCATGAATGACGACTGGCCCCACAGACCACCACTAGCCTTAATTGCACGCTTTGTCATCCCTTACGCGCATGTCAGGATTAACTTCCTGACAGGTCACCCATCCTAGTACTACTCCAAGCTGAGCACACTTAACTATGGAGTTCTTTAGTGATGGGCTCCCAGAAAAGGAGGTGCACCTTGGTGATATGGGTAGTCTAATCATTCCTTTTAAGATCAACTTATCTGAGGTCTCAAATCCTGGGATGTTACAATCTCCCCCACTTAGACTCTTGACGTCCTCGTCAAGTCTCAACTATATGGCCTCATAATCTGACCCCATTTTAGTGTCGAACAACAATGGCCCATGGACACCCAGCTCCCGATCACGGAATACCAGTGCAAGGGTGGCTACATCAACCATGGACAACCCTTTTATACATACCTGGACCGCACGGCTCAAGACTGGCATGTCACATGCCCATGTGGGCCCCACCTACTGGAGGGGAATTTGCTTCTAACTATACTTTTATTGGATTCCTCTCATTTTCCTGAGCAAAATGCATATATTATTCATACCCATCCGAGCTACTGATTATCATATATGAAATTTTCAAATTTGATTTACTTGAGCCAATCCGAGAGCGCCACGTGGCCGATCTCATACAATGTTGCTTTTGGAAATATAATGATTTGAAGATTTCACCCCTACGTAAGTTGTTGCTTTGTATGCACCCCAGAGGGCAGAACCGTCCAATGTCCATGTCTTCTCCTTCCTCGCCTACCCTAACGTTTCCGCTGCAACACACACTAGGTGCGGCCCTACTGCTCCCTTCTCGGACCACGATGGTCACCATGGACGGTGCCATTGGCTCCGACAGGTCCCTACGCTCAGGGAGCGTCCTTTATCCACAGCCAAGATGGCCCATCCACACCTGCTACTCCCTGGATGGTGGCTAGACTTGTTGCTCTTCTGCAGACCTTGTGCAAGATCCAGAGCAAGTAGATGGAGTCGAACTTCCTTCCGGCTGTCGTGGGAGTGTCATGTGGCCTTCCTTTTCCCGTCCCTGGCTCCTCCTCGCTCCAAGGATCGAGCTATCCCTCAACTAGGGTTTGTGAACGGAAATGATGACGAAGGTGAAGAAGAGAGAGAGATATCTGCGTGGGATCTCTCTGGTCCTTGCCAATGCGTTCAGCCCTTTATATAAGGGTGGGTATCCATGCTCCAGTAGGCTTGTCCACAAAGCAACCAAGCCTTCTTCCAATTAGGAATGTGCTTCCTTTACTAATAAGAAAGTTTCTCTCTCTTAAACATCTCCTTAAAACAACATATTCATTGGAATTTTGGGAATATGAAAATATTCTCCCTCATTATCTTTTGACTTGCTTTTTAATTATTTAATCACGAAATTATGTTTTCCTTAAGTAGAAAACACCTCCCTTCTTATGATACCACATAATCCATTAGGAATGTATTCACATTATATGCTTATTTTCTTTTATAGGTATTTTCTCTTTCCTCCTTCTTCATTGGGACTCCATGGATCCCAAGAAACTCTATTATTTTGAAATCCTTTTTATTAGATACTCATTATCCTTCTAGATGCATCTAAATGCATTATTTCTTCATTATCATGTTCATTTCTTATTAAAATATCTCTTTTTGAGGATTTCTCTTTATTTCTCTTTTTTTTCCTCATTGATATTCTTTTTATCATTAGGAATCCGTGGAATACGAAATTCCACTAAGGATAACTCAATTATACCTCTTTTCACTTGTTTTCCACCTTTTACCATTGTTTTCAATTTCTTTCTTAATAAAGAAACACTTAATTAATCTTTTCTTTTCTTATTCTTTTCTTTGCAACTTTGGACTCCTTGGAACCCAAGGAACCCATGTGGCACGAAATGTACCTTTGGATTAAGTTCTTTACCTTCTAGATGTTTCCACATCTTTCTTTTCTCGATTTCTTAATTAATTGAATTTCCTTTTTATTGGACCCAATAGCCAATAAAGCCCACAATACAATCATCACGGCTATTGTAAACGAAATTCATGCATTGAATCAAGAAACATCATTATTTGTTCATTTATCTTTATCATATTTCTCACCAAATGAACTCAAAACTTGGGGTTGTAACATCCTTCCCCTCTTATAAGAATTTTGCCCTTAAAATTCCATCAAACAAACAAACAACTCAGGATAAGTGTAACGAACTCAAATCTAGGTATCTAACTCTATTTCCTTTTTCTTAAAAACTAAAATTTTATTCCTTCCCTTGAATTATTATGAGTAATTGTCCTTGATCCTGAAATAAGGTAACATAGCATTACACTTTACGTGACTTGAGAAAATTTTAGAATTTATTTCACATATTTTGTTGTAGCCAGATTTAATCTTAGATGTGGGGTCGAGATTGATACAACATCCCTTTTTCCTAAAAAGAGAGACTAGAAGGAAGGCAACATCTAGAGCCAATACTAGATATAGAGAAAAATTTCTTATTATTATATTAGGCTATTTAACACCTATTTGTTAACATTCGTAGTAAGCATAATTAAAACGGAGTTACAAACTGCGACGACTCCCCTTTTTGTCGATTTCACTGACGCTGAGCTTTAATGGCTCACGGTTTCATAGCACCTATTTAGAGAGAACGGCCCAGCCCCTTCGAATCCTAAATAGAGGTCTCGGATACCCTAGCCGCAATACACCCAAGCAAGTATAAGATCTAAACTGCTAGACAACGTTGGTCTCGCCCTCTTGCTTGCGTTCGATTACTTCGAGTTTTCCCGAACCAGAAGCATATCCATACGCGAACAAGGTTATGCATCTGTAATAGCTATTGGATTATCTTAACAACGAATCCACCACACTGCTTCTCAATATTCTTGTTTCTCGCCGGAAGGAGTAAGGAGTAAGGGTCAGACCACAAAGACTCTACCTACCCCTTTAGGAATTAGGCGAATTTACCGGTGGAGTTTACCAATGATTTCGTACTTGAACAGTCATAGATTTTCTTCTCCCGGTGTCTCCTTTTTCCTTTGTTAATGACCTGATTTTCAGACATGTCTTAGTTCGCGCGATCGTTCTGGGGTTTTATTAGGTTATTGGTACCGACATAGTTTTATCACTTCGGTCGAGCGTATGTTGTATCTTAGAGACATCGGTACTTCGCAAGCCTTTTTGTTTCTGCTATACTTGCTCATCTGCGGTTGGTACTACTCTCTGTACCAGTAGTCCCCGAACCAAGGAAAGGTTCTGCCGAGACGAGTGATGTTGTTAGGTGTGAGGAACTGATGTGTAGGGGTGATCATCCTTCATTGATATGATTGTTTTTTCATCTTGCATTGCACTGGAGTGGTGATTGTTTTGCTCTATTGGTCACTAAATTTGAGCCATTACCCTGTTAATTCCTCTTAGCAGTGCGGAGCTGGTGGGATAACCCCCACTAACAAGGAAGCTATGTGCAGAGCTATGCCCAGAGCAAAACTCCATCCTGGGAATGCAACGAAACATTTTATTAACATGAATTTTCCCCTGTATCATCTCCTGTAGGTGTGAGCCAATGATTTCTTCCTTGACCGACCTTGACCGTGAACAATCCAGTATAGTTTTCTACCGATTCTCATAACACACAAATATACTCAAGATTTGTGTGGGAGTAAATCAAATGATTCCATATTTTCCTTTATAAATCACCGATGACGAGTTTAGTTAATATATTCTATAAGTAACATCTCGAAGGTCATAATAGTACATATACATATAATTGAGATATGACCTGCCTATCGAAGTGGGTAGGCCAACTGCGGACTAATTAGTCAATTGAAATCGATATTAATGCAATGCATAATTTTTATGAATAGGGGTGTAAGGACTTGAACCAGACCTTAGTTTTTACGTCGAATAAGTTGACTGGAAATTAAGGTATGTACTCATCCCTATTTATAACTGGGCATTTATATGACTAAATTTTCCCATAATGAGGCATCTTTTGAAATACTTGCTCTTATTCTATTTGTTAGACAATTCATATACTTTCATTTGGATTTTATTATTATTCTTTTGAAATTACTATCATGTTGAATTGGGTTAATGACCCCATCTGCTATTGTGGTTAAATCATGCCACATGTTTGTGAAAGGTATATCTTGTCACTCTATTTATGCATGTTAGATAGTTCGATGCGTAACCATTAGGGTATGCTTTTCTACATGGGGTATGCTTTTCTACCCTTATATATACAGAGGCATGCTTTTCCGCCTAGGGTGTGCTTTTCCACCCATTTTACTTAGGCCAATGACCCAGTGGTGTCATGGCCCTACTATAGTTACTTTATTCAAATATATCTACATGCGAAATTACTATGATTGTTGTGATATTGTGAATGGTTAATGGAAAGGTGTATTATTTCACTTATTTATTTATATGCCTCATTCTTTTGGAAATTCTTTCTCTTGTTACTTCTTATTGAAACATACCTAGCTTCAATGGCCCCTTTTTTATGGGAACATCTTACTTTACTTTTTAAATATCCTAGTTAATTCTCTTATGTACATACTCAGCTTTTGCTGATTTATACCTTATTTTCCTATTTTTCTAGGTGTTCCCAAAACTACCCAGGTATAGGTGCTTTGAAGGACGTGAACACATGAAGGTCGTACACCTGGAGTTGGCTTAAGGATAGCTTGAAATAGTCGGGTTGCCCTCTGCATCTAGGGCTCCTATGAAACATAGTTATAGTATTTCCCTTTTTATGTATCACCTTTGGGGTGAGAAAGTTATGTACATGGGAATATTTGTAACTTTGTAAATAGTTATGTTTTCCGCTGCTTAAATATTTCATGGCTCATTTTTGTACCATTGAGTGGGCCCACTATTGCGTCCCACTCCTTACAATAAGCCTTTCATATGTCCATCATGGATCCCATGTGGTCTTACCCTTTGCATGGTTCTTCCCAAGAACCTTCATCATCTCATATTCTTCCATCTGAGTTCTTTCTTACCTTGGTATATTGTACCCTCATAGGTGACTCAGGACATTTCAACATCTCAAAAGCTGAATAGGTTTAGGGCTCAACACCTAGCTTGGGTACCTCACATAGTACTCTATACTGGACTCATGTAACACCTTATACATCATATAATCCCGAGGGGTAAGGCTAAACACAACCATCTCCACCAATCCATAAAATGGACCAATATATCGGGGACTCAGCTTTCTCAGTTGTAGCTCAGAGGGGTCAGATTTTCACATTATACTCTCCCACAGTGAACTGCATGTCAGTCTGCTTTGCATCAGCTCGTGATCAAGCGACTTCATCTGCACACGTTGTGGTTCTTTTCTGGCCTTCTTGAGGCCTCCTTCACCCACATCATCTCAATGAAGTGGTGACTGACACAACCTCCTTCTAGAAATTCTTTCATCCCGATAAAGGCTCTGATACCAATTATAACGACCCCGTCTCCTAGTAACCCCCATTTAAGGGAGACCAAGAGATCAGAGCCTTCATCTAATAACCTGGATCAAAGGTTCGACAAATAATCAATAATAATTATGAAATTCTACTACTAAACTAAAAAACTGGTATAAAATAAAAACTTTACTTACCTTTTAAAAGCTGGGATTTCTAAACTTCTATCCATGAAGATACTAATCTAACTAATCCTCCTATGTACGTTATTTCTCATTTAGTTCCACATATGCCACTTTACTGTTTGTTCCTTTCATTTGTACCTAAAACGCCGACAAACAAAACGACGGTCAGCAAGAGGCTGGTATGTGGGGGAAACAATAATTGTGCAACTATGTTAACAATGTAGTCAACCAAATATCATTTAACATCCAAAATTACATTTTAAGCAATACTACTCAATCCTTGCCTATCCCCTATCTCTGTACAATCCCTAAAGTGGACATGGATACTACCTCTCTCATATGGTAGATCCTTACCCCCATGGTCCTACCACACAGGTAGCCAATTCCTAGGGTTATGGAGTCGCATGGCCCTACCCAAAGGTAGCCCAATCCCTGACTCATGATGACTTGATGGTCCTACCCCATTGGTAGCCATGTACTAAGTCATTGAATGACCTGATGGGCCTACCCCATTGGTAGTCATTTACTAGGTCAATCCATTAGGCTACAGAGGGGAGTAGGATCTGAGCTAGTAGGCACATCTCTTATGTGATAGTCATATTCACATTATAATTTGCATGAATTAAATGCAACCAACAGTTTAATTCAAGCCATCGATAAAACTTCGAAAATCCTCGAGAAACTAATTTGGGATATTCATAGGCGAACCACATACCTGTCAGGCTGATTTTGAGATAGACTAATCCAAGCAAGCAAACACACACATCAAGATCTTGAAGTAAACATGCAATTTCCTATTATTACTCATGTCATCAAGATCCATTAAACCTAGCTCACTTCCTAGTATTTCTAGTCCACTTTTAGGGTTTCCATTGCAATTAGGGTTTCCCTTCATCTTTTACTATTTTAAACCCTAATTTAACGCAATTGATCACAAACCCTAATTATCTCAACACCTAATCCTCAGTTTCAGATTTAAGGCATAATTAACCATTAAATAAGTCCATTAAGCCTCTTTTACATTAAAGCTACAATTTTCATCCTTTTAATATAAAACAAGATCATTATGCTCATTTATCGTCAATTCATTATTCATTATGATTGAATTCACATGCGAACTCTATTTGTCATGAATTCCATCTTGATTCATTCAAAAACCCTAATTTCTATATTAAGGTTATTTATCCACAATTTAGGAATTGTCTCTTTGTATCACCCTGGGCAAGTTCACTTGCTCACCTCAGACTCTCTAATCTGGATCATACTAACCATTAGTTAGGGGTGATAAGAAGTACTAACATCGAGTTATGCATGTTTCTACTTCCACCTCATGGAAGTGAACCTTTAGGTCATAATCAAGAACTTTTGAACTCGCATCATGGTGTAATTGAACCATCTCTCTCTCTTATGTATTTCAACAAAATATGTCTCTTGACAGTACTCCTTTCTTTCTCATGTCATCTAGGTAAGGCGATCTACCATAACCCATAATGCACCTTGACCCTCCTTGGTCTAGGGGAGACTTACCACAACATCCATAGTGATGAACTCCCATTCTCTCTCGGGGATTCTTTATACTTTATATCCATGCACTGGGTTACTGGTGTTCGTCCTTCACCTCCTGGCTTGCATGGCCACATGCAACATGTATCAAGCATCCCAAGCTCTACCATCACTTACTATCTTTGTAGTTTCATGGTGTATGATGATCATGATTTCCTGTATGTCATGATTCCTCAAGGTCGATTCCTCGGAAACCCTAAACCACTCTCATCAGGGTGTCATCACTTTCCTTTCCAAAGAAGTACATCTGAGGTTCTACAACCATCCTTTTATTGCATCAAGGCCTAGGTTGGCTAACCAAACCACCGCTAACTTGACCAATCATTATCGTTACATCTCTGTGTTAGCCAAAACACATCTTCTTTCCAAACTTATCTCTTTTTCTCAACTTAAGGTTAGCCTAGCAACCTCAACTTCTTCTAGCTTCCTGCTAAACTCGGTAGCTATATCTCAACCAGAGCATTCATTACCACTTCTTATCGTTAGGTGTTAGGTAATCTTGAAGGCATACACCTCCATGTATTCCACTTATCATCTCATCTCAAACTCTAAGTTTGTCTTCATCAAGAAACTCTGAGCTCATCCTCATGGTGAACAAACTCAACCTTGGATAACTTGAAAATTCCACATAGCTCATGATATAACATCCTCACAAGAAGACTACACTACTCCTCTTAGTGTTTGTAAACCATCCATGTACCATTCACTCCACCAAGGTATGTTATCATCTTTGTCCTCATACCTCGTACCAAAGTTCCAACTCGCATCATCTATTATCCTTGGTGTATGGCATGCGTACTGTCCCATCTCTACCTCCCATAACAAGAGGAAATAAGCATTTGGCGGCTGCCCAAACAAAAAGTTCTTCCTGTTCCAAGAGTAGAGATGATACATCCCACATTGCCAATACACCTTCAAATCTAAGTTGAAACGTGCAACTTATGTCTCTACTTCTCAATCATCTTGGTATCAAAGTTAGTTTCATGGAAAACTAGTCTCGAACCTACTTGGGTCACCACACAATCCTTGGTCATATCCTCTAGGTCTATAGGGTGCCGACACTTTTGGGGCCATCCCTTTTCCCTTATGCATCCAGAGAGTGCCCTACTCATCTTCCCTTTGGGTCCCATGAGTTCATGAAGGTGATCAATCTCCTAACCCTTGGCCCTCAGACAATGATAGTTGTTACCTCCCGACCGTATGGTCATGTGCAACTAGGGAATTAGGCAACTCCTACTTCCACCGATCTTATCCCCACCTGACCCTAGGATAGACTTAGGATTCCATTATAGTACATGTCTAGCTTAGAACCTTACCCAAGCCTTCATCATATCACTCAGCATCCATGACTGACTTTCATCCCTTCATAGGGGTCATGGCAACCTGCCTACCTTGGTCTGGCCCCATACCGGTTACCTCCATGGTAATACATCCATATGTACTTAGAGATGGTTATCTATGGGTCTACAGGTTTATTCTCATACCATGTACTTTTCACTTAGCTTCTCAAGATCCTATGAAACCTCTTTAGGTTTCCTCAAAACCCACCAAATTGGTAAACTCCCTACCAAAGGGTCCCTCTCCCAGGATGGGAGGAAACTACACCTCTTGACAACAAGGTCACAACCATCCTTAGGGTTTACATCCATATGAGCATGCTTAAACCAGCAACTACTAAGGCACAAGCGTACCTACTAAACCATGCTAGGGCACACTTGTTCTCATCCTCAACATTAGACCAACTTAGTTGGGAGGGGTTCATCAAACATACCTTTAACTTAAGGGGTTTATTTTTCCTCTACACATGCTCGAAGCTATAGAGACTCAAATCTCATCATGAGCATCGGGTACACTGCTTCCCCTCTTAGGCCTAGAAATCCTAGGTCCACCTTTGGGTGTCCACCTGCATGCTCAATCTCTTAACCAAGAATCAAGCATGTCCAAGGTATGTCATGCACTCCCTTGATCCTCCTACTCGAACAACCTCTCAAAGTTGGGTCCTCTCGCAGACAACCAACTAGGTATAAAGCCTCACAACTGGTCACCTAAACTTCTTCAGGGTTAAAAGGCACTCTTTGTCCCATAACAGAAGGTAGACACCTTCACCATAGGCACATAGGTTCTAAAAGCATCATCATCACTCTAGGGTTTGATTTCTCTAAAGGACACCAAGATATCATCCATTTCCAGGGATCAAGAACGAGGCAACCACTATCATCCACTTAGGTCACATCATCCTCAACTCCCCATTGCTCTTCAAGTCTCAGAATCTAAGCTTCCAACCTTCTTACTCGAGTCCTGCTTTCTCTCTCTAGAGCTAACTCCACATCCAACCTCTCATGGCTTGTATGGCAATCCCAAGGCATATTTGACCAAACACCCAGCCCACCATGACATCTAACTCATCATGTCATCTCTCTCTCTACCTCCACTTAGGGTTAGGGTTAACATCATCCTCAGAGGATGTGCTAGGTCTCTACTTTTAATGGAAATCTCTACCTCCAAGACTAACTTTCTCTACTCATCCCCCTGATAAGGAGGTCTATCCTCAGGTCTCGCTTGAGGGTAATGACAACTCATGTGATACGACCTAAGCATGTATCTATTATTTAGTTTGCGCTTACTCTATTAAGCTTATGTCCATGACATCTTATTTACATGCTTTTCATTAATTTGGTGGAGGATTCCTTAGATCTTATTAACCTTACCCATACCTCAAGAGGGTGAGGAAAAGAGAGAAAACCCTAATCCTTAAGGTCCTTAAAAGAATTTGAGTTGAGAAGGGATGAACAAGATGAGAGAGTCCTAAAGGTATTTTATTTTGATTCATACCCTAAGACTTTGGCCAGGCAATCACATAGATCTGAGAGTGCTCGTATTCCGACTAGCGGTGCAGAGGAAAATATTGCCAGCCCCCAATCGTGATCCTTTTCTAGACACCTCTGTCTTTCAGATAATCCTCTAATAACTCCCTTGGTTCTACAAAATTTGTAAAATTTAATAATTATTAAAGATTAATTGAGGAACCTATTCTCTGATACCTATTGTAACGACCGGGCCCACTGCCCTAGGCTCTAGTAGAGTTTCATGAATGACGACTGGCCCCACAGACCACCACTAGCCTTAATTGCACACTTTGTCCTCACTTATGCGCATGCTAGGATCAACTTCCCGACAGGTCACCCATCCTAGTACTACTCCAAGCTGAGCACGCTTAACTATGGAGTTCTTTAGTGATGAGCTCCCAGAAAAGGAGGTGCACCTTGGTGATATGGGTAGTCTAATAATTCCTTTTAAGATCAACTTATCTGAGGCCTCAAATCCTGGGATGTTACATTATGCTTGGCTACATGATTATCATAAGTAGTGGAAGGACATGGATGTTCTTGATATGCTAATGCATCTTAAGATAGTGAACCTAGGCCTCGCAAAGTAAGAAAGGGATGATATCTTAAATGCACTACTTGAGTCTAAACTGATAAAGGAAACATCAGTAGAAGAACATTTTATCAATATGATTAGACATGTGTATCATCTTGAAGATATAGGATTCACTATGAGGCAAGAGTTGGCCATGGATATGATTCTAAAGACATTCCAAGAATCATATAGCCATTTTATTGCGTCCTATCATGTGAATAATATGGCCAGATCGATGTCAGATTTGCTTGGTATGTTTATATGTGCTGAAGCAAGATTGAAGAAGGACAAGCCCGTGATGGTGATCACCAGAGATAATTCCAAGGGTCAAATCATGACCATAAAGAATTATGAGGCTGATGCGAGGATTTTTAGTCACTTTTATAGGCTAGTTTCATATTTTTTTATGCGATTATTGGTCATTTTCATGGTTAATATTGCATGATTTAGTTCCTTTAGCCTATAATCTCATTATGCATCAAATTTACGTTATTTTAACTCATTTGGTGTGAATGATCATATTTATCAAAGTTATCAAAGTTGATTTGAGTTTATCTTTGATTTTTAGGCAAAACGGATATATACAGCTGTCGATACCATCGACGGCTGTCGATAGTATCGACAGGGCCACAGGGAGGAAGGCGTAAAAGAGAAGAATGAGTCGATATCATCGACCCATAAGTCGATGGTAGCAAAATAGCTTCAGCAGAATCAGCTTACGCGTCAGATTCCATAGAAAAGCGACGCCTAAGGTGTCAATACCATCGACCCAGATGTCAATGGTATCGAAATCATGTCAGAGCAAACCCAGAAAAGTAGAGGACCACTAGTATATGGGGGGTCAATACCATCGACCCACATTGATGGTATCGATGTCATTAGATCAGGTTAATCTATAGCTCGAGTCTAATCATACAGTGGTGATGTTTTGCGGCCTAAATTGGTGCTTATACCTAAAAACGGTGGCTTTAAGCCATCAATCACGTCATTAGCCGCTGCACAAGTCTCGAGAAGAATAGAGGAGGAAGAACGGAGCCATAGCTACGCATTGATTGTTCCGGAGGTCGTAGAAGGAGTTTTCTACCATCAGAAGGTCGTAGAACGCTCATTCCACGCCGAGGAACACCTGGATCTTCTCCATTTAGGGGTTACTTCACATCTATCCACGTTTTCTCCATGTTTCCTCTTTCCTTCACCATGTTTTCTATTGAGATGAACATGCGGGGCTAATCCCCTTTCTCTTTTGGACTAGGAATAGCCCGAGTGATCGTTGTATGACAATTTGAACATAGTTTATCATAATTTGTCTCTAAAATTTGTGGTATGCTATCATTTTCTCTATTATATCATTGTGCTTGATCACCATAGTGATAATTCAATACCTTTAATTGCTTTTGACAAAGAGTTAACGGTTGAAAAGAAACGATAATCACATTAATCAATAAATTCCTTGGAAAAGGTGATGTATGATTAATGGTGGGAACCTTTAGACCTAAATTGCATGCACCTTATCTAAGGCATAGGTTACTACTGACGTGGAACCAACTTAGGTTAAGGTAGTGAATTGTATCGCGGAAGCGAGCAATTCTAATTCCATGCCACTACCCAAATTAGGAGACATTTCATGGTAATTGTGTAAAACTTAGTGCAACGAGAACCCGAGGTGAAACTGCAATCCTAAAGATTCCATTGAAGTTGATTAAACCAACCATTTAATCGATCGTTCTACTTTCTTTTGTTTTATTTTTTCTTTTTCAAAACAATTCTCAAAGTTTTAAAACTAGTTTAGCTGATCGTGAGTAGTTAGTAGTAGTCTACCGAGTATTTCGTTTCCCTAAGTTCGAATCGGGCCTCACAAGGCCTATATTACATTGACGCATGCACTTGTATTATACGCATGGTAAAATTGTGTCAAGTTTTTGGCGCCGTTGTTGGGGACACAGAAATTGTCGGCACTACGAGTGCTACAAGAGGCCACTCTAGGATACTTTTTCTTTTCATTTGTAATTTTAATTTTTGAAATTAATCATGTATCTTTCACATTCTGCTTGCGTCTAGCACTATGCTTAATTAAATCCATCTTTTTGTAGGTACTAGTGCATGGTGAGCACGCATAGCACCGACTATGCACAATCATCATCACATGTCCCATCTTTGGGATCAAGCGATGAGGAAAACAACATCCAAAATCAGCTTGAGGATGTGGATTCAGATTCTGAACTAGAAGCAATGGCTGAAGAAAAAACAATATGGGAGAAGATCAATGCTTCTTCCTCTTCTGCATCAAAGGGGCCTATTAAAAGGCAGGCAATAAACATTCCTACATATAAAATTGATCCGAAAATAATTAATTTGGTCAAATCCCAAGCGTTTCATGGGCTAAAGAATGAAGATCCAGTGGCCCACATGAGCACTTTCGTAGAGGACAGTGATATGATAAAAATTGACCGGTTTTCACAGGAGGCACTTTACTTGATGTTGTTTCCCAGCTCTCCGGCAGGAAACGCACAAGAATGGTTGCATAAACTTGATGATGAAATCATTGAGACTTGGGATCAAATGATTGAGGTCTTTTTTGTGCGATTTTTCCCACCTGAGAAGACCAATGACCTGGTGAGGAAAATTCACAATTTCAGCCAAAAGGCGGGAGAAACCTATTCTGAGACATGGGAACACTTCCAAATCATGCTGAGGAGGTGCCCACATCATGGACTGGATAAGGAGAAACAAGTGAAAATTTTCTACTTTTCTCTCAATGAGCATGACCGAAGCAACCTAGATTCAGCAGGCTCAGGTTTTTTCTTGAACAACACAGATATAAGATGTTGGGAGATCTTGAAGAATATGGCTAAGAAATAGTCCTGGGGTGACAGAGATAGACCGGAACAAGTTAGAGCTATAGGAGATGCAAAATCCATTACAAAATTGAAAGACAAAATGGATCTCATAGTCAAGAAGCTTGTACAGAAATAGTAAGAGTCCGATGAGGAGGCCCAAGTTAAATTAATTCAACAATAGGGCTATAGAGGCAATGATTATTCTTAGAGAAAGGATAGAAAATTCTCATGGAAGGATCCAAACAACTTTCTATAAGACCCGGATGCAATGCCACAACCAACTACAGAGGATAAAAGCACCAAATTGCTTAGCCAAGTGGTGAAACAAAATCAAGAGTTGATGAATATGTTCGGCAAGTAGTTGCAGTCCTAAGGCGAGATTTTGAATAAATTTGGGCAGATGTTGCAAAGTCATGAAGTGCAGATGAGGGCACTAGAGATGACTATGGCCCAAATTGCCAATGAAGTGGCGACCATTAAGAATCAAAATCAACAAAGACCGAATGGTAATGTAGAGACGACTCAATCACATCATCAAGTTAAGTATAATTCTATGATTAAGGAGACAGAGCCTCTGGCAGTGGAGGTCCATGAAAAGGGAAAAATGCATTTTGACATGGAGGCTAGACCCAGTGTGCCATATCCCCCCATCTTATATGGACTACCAGGAAGAGGTTGTTTGTCAAGAAAATGCTACCAAGCCACCATCACGGCCGTGCCCACATCTAGGTAAGAGGAGCAGGTGAAAGTCGTATTGTGCAGTGGAGCCACTACCACCGGGACGGATGGGCAGACACGAGCCTCACAGACCAAGAATGACGTGTCAAAGCCTATGCAAAAGGGTGACATTGAAGCGAGCTTAGGGGAGGAGACCCCAAATAGCCTATATGTGTCACCATACAAGCGAGTGAAGGAGCCAAATGTGCTTTTTCCGGATAGTCTAAGGCCGAAGAAAGAGCATAGGCACTACAAGAAGTTTTTGGGGATGTTTAGGAATCTTCACATTAACATTCCGCTAGTGGAGGCGATAGAACAAATTCCAGCGTACAGAAGATTTATCAAGGACATCATCACTAAGAAAAGGCAGATAAATGACACTGACGTTTTCTTCATTAATGAGATGGTTATCTCAATAATCCACAGGAGTCTACCAAAGAAGAAGAAAGATCCTGGGAGCTTCTACATACCATGCTCAATTGGCAGCCGTCATTTCCCCCCCCCCCCCACACAGTGTGATTTGGGAACTAGCATGAACCTTATGCTGTTAACCATGTTTCAAAAGTTGGGATTGAAGTCACCAAAGAAATCTACCATGTCTATTGAGTTAGCGGATGGATCTATAGTGAAGCCACACAGAGTGTGTGAGGATGTACTTGTCAAAGTTGATAGATTTATCTTCCCCATAGATTTCATAGTCATGGACATGCCATAGCTTAATGGATGTGAGATGCTACTAGGGAGGCCGTTTCAAGCTATGGATGATGTTATCACCGCTATTGGGTGAGGTACCTTGACATTAGGGATCGTTAAAGAAAGAGTTGAGTTCAAATTGTTGAGTGATTCCTTAGGGACACTTCCCGATGCCCCAATTTGATGAGCATTATTTTGTCTAGCCTCATATGTTAAAGTAGGGCTCTTGTTGGGAGGCAACCTAGCTATTGGTAGATTTCATTTCCATTAACTTTAGTAGTTTTGGTTAATTTTATTTTTAGTGTAAAAATGATACCCTGATGTATGTGATAAGTGTGTAGGACTGCTTGGGTGTTGATACCATCGACCTCTGTGTCGATGGAGCGACGAGGGTGCTGAGCGACAACTATAGAAAATATGTCCTGTCGATACTATCGACGGCCTCGTCGATAGTATCGACCACCCAACAGGTTGATCGACCAAAATTCTAGAGGAGGTCGATAGTATCGACACCATAGTCGATGCTCGTGAGATCCCTGAAGATTTTTAGAAAAAGTCATAGCAGAGATATTGATACCATTGACCCCTATGTCGATGGTATCGACTTGAATTCAGGCAAAACCAGAGCCAAGGCTTCGTGAGGATAAGGGATGTATATAAAAGTTGATCCAATTGACAACTTGTCGATGGTATCGAAGGGACACGTCAGCGATCCATGAGACATCGTCAACGAAGCGCACCAAATTTGGAGGGTGATCTGTGGGATGAGTCGATACTATTGACACATATCGATGGTATAGATGCGTCATTGATTCGTGCCCCCACATCCATCAATCGACAACCGTCGATACCAGTGGAAGACGGATCGTGCTACCAGTGTCGATACCATTGACACCCCATCGATGGTATCGATGAGTCAATAGGGGCGTCGATCTCAGCTATATAAGGAGGGGTTGAGTTCATTTCTTCTTCACACCTTTAGATCTTCTCTCCTCCTGATTGATCTAGAGCACTTGTGACCAATCAAGGGCCTGCATCGAGCAAGTAGACGACTGTCCTCGGGTTCTTCTTTGATAGTGGAGAGCTTCTTCTTTGGATCTTCACTGAGCTTTCTTCCTCACTACCCCTTTCTAATCATCATGGTGAGGAATGTCGCTTCATCATCTTCGAGCGTTGCACCGATGGAGATTGAGACTTTCGTTCCACCACTGCCAGGCTCCGTCCCTCATCCCCGACTTGCACATCTATCTACGGATGTGAAAAAAGTTTTTGAGGAGCTTATGAAGTGGACTATCGAGCCGACTCGATATTGCGACCGACGCATGATCTGAGATCTCGAATTTGAGGATAACATGATGTATGTTCTCCATGCCCAAGAGGGGAGGACAGGTAGGATTGATGATGTGGCACCCATCATGTGGAGGGCCACCCCTTTTTCAGCGAATGGCCGACCTACAAAGAACTGGTGGTGGAGTTTATGGCGTCGCTAGATATTTACGTTGTGCCAAATGACCTCAATGTCACCGAAAGGGAATGGATTAAATGATGAGTGTCTTTACGGCTTTACAACAGAAACTACAATCTGACGCTACAACAGTTCAATTCAATTTATAACTGGTGGCACTCTCCCGAGCAGCACCGATGGCCAGACAATCGGGCTGATTATGATGCCATGTTTACATGGCTGGTGACATCCCCTCAAGGTAAGACAATCAGCTATCACAATGCCGCAGTTGCTGATTTCGAGCATCCTTTTATGCGGGTCCTCAACTGCATGCTTTGTATCACTTTCTTTGCTCGAGGTGAGCTATCGCTGAGCAAATTTCAAGAGACCGATCTCTTTTTCCTGTACAATCTACTGACAAGGGGCAAGCTTAACTGGTGCGTGTTTTTCTTAACGCACGTGATGGCCATGAAGAGGAGCACCAAGTGAGACCCAATTCATTTTGGGGGACTCATCACTCCTCTAGCCATCTATCTCAGACTAGTTCTTTCTTCAATTCCTCCCCTGGTAAGTAAGATCTCTATCAGCCTCCATCATCTACATCGGTCTAATTTGTTGACAGTTTGTGATAGAATGGTCTATGCGCACTGCCACATCAACAAAGAATATCAGGAGTGTGCACTCCCCGATCCTATCTTCAACATTCAGGGGGCCCAACACTTCAGGTGGCCCATTATTTCCATCGATGACTCTGACAGTGCAAAAGATGAGGAGGACAATGACAACGATGACGGTGATGAGCATGAGGAGGAAGAGGAGATTGTTACTCCTCTTTAGACACGAGTGGCACCGAGGAAGCGACCATGCTTCTATCCAGGTGCATCATCATCCTCGCAGCCTCCGCCGCCACAAACCTCTCAGGAAGGAGAGGATGCATTTTTGATGCAGGGAATGTATGCTATGCTGCAAGGCATTCAGGAGACGCAACAACTACATACCGCATCCTATGTAGATATACAGGACACGACCAACATGTTGTATGTGAATCCATAGGTGATTTTTGAGAATGAACGTCAGTTTTTCACCAACCAACAACAGGTCTACGACCGGTTGGGGAGGATCGAGCAACAACAGTAGTCGTTCTATGATCATTATTAGAGCCGCGACTACTTCGGAAGGTATCCACAACCACCTTCCATGCTGACTTATGATCCGAGCTTTCAGGGGCAATATCTTGAGTGGGTCCCCCATACCCAGCAGTACCCGCCATTTTCACCACCACAACAATAGAAGGGTACCACTGTTCTACCATCTAAGGTTGTTTTTCAACTATGAGGCCATAGTTGAATTCAATCTTGGGGGGAGATGGAACAATTTATATCTTAGTCTTTATTTTTATCTTCTTTTGTTTATCTTCTTTTGTTTTAGTATTTTCTAGTTTTTATTTTTTACAACTTTCTAGGATCCACATCTATCTAGTGTAATTCGTGGATGTCTAATTTTAAATGTGTGTCATCTCTTGTTTTCATATGGGGAAAGTTGAAAATTGAGCATTAATTTAAAAAAAAATTCAAGTAATTGTAAGCTTGCTTTGTTTGAAATTGAACACTTAACTTATGAAAACAATTGGGTAGGTCAACTTTGAAACATATGATCATAACTATACATCCTTATGGTTCAATAAATGTGGACGGTTTTGGATGTTGAGCCTAAACTGACCAAATGGTAACAGGGCTTTAATCTGAAGTGAGAGAGAGAAACTTGTTGATTGATTAGTACACATGTCAATAAGGAGGGATATATAATCTTTTTCAATGGTTCTGTCAATTAGTCTTGTGATCTATCCACCTTATTTCATTCAAACTCCACCATAAGGACTGGGAGAACATTACAATTTTCATCTTTTGATTGCATGCCATTTAGATAGGATTGCATTATGGCTATATTTTGAATAAATAAAAATAAAAATGAAAAGAGATTTGTAGATTAGTCATGCATGCACACATTCATAAGTGAATGCCATGGTAATTGCATAATTACTTTCATATAGTTGCATATTGCATATTCTTGAGCATATAGGACATTATGTGCCTTACTTCTTCTAAAAAATAAGAAATGTGGGAGAGTTGTTCTATACTCTTTGAGAAGTAGGTTGTAATGCATCAAGGGTAGTAGCTATGTGAAAATGAGTCTGAAAAAAAAAATAAAGTATAATAAATCAAATCTTTCGTAAAAAAAAATACAAGAAGGACTTGGAAAAAAAAAGAAAAAAATATAAAGTGAAATCAGAGGGAGAAAAGAACTTGTTTCACCTGCATAATAGGAAGAATAAGCACATGATGTAGTTTTTTAGACATTCCATCTCACATTGAGTAGAATAGTATAGCATGTATCATTCCACCTAAAATGTAGGTAGTAGGTCATTTCCATACGCATATGCATCATTTAGGTCATTTTTATTATTTATTGCATGATAAACTATATTGTGCTTCTTTTTCTTACACAGCCGCCTATTTCATCCACCCGTTGCACAAAATGGTAGGCCACCCATGATTATCTCCTCGTTCTTGTATATCAGGAGAGTTGCTTCCATGTAGATGCTAGTTAGGATATGAGCAATGTAGATAGGAGATCACAAGACGCACCAATCCTGAACCGGAGGAATTTATTATATCAACTGCCTTATGTGATAGTGTTTGTTGGTCTTGGGTTGGGCGTCTCTCATGGATGATAATTGTCACCTTTAGGGTAGTTATCGTTCCGTGGTTAGTGAGGGCCAGTATATGCATGCCAGGTGGGAATCATACAGTGATGTCATTTATGCTAGTATGTTCTTTAGTTGACCCTCGCAATTGTATTCTATAGTTTTGTGCTCGAGGATGAGCAAAGATTTAGCTTAGCGGAGTTTGATGTGAGGATTTTGAGTCACTTTTATAGGCTAGTTTCACATGTGTTTTCTGCGATTATTGGTCATTTTCATGGTTAATATTGCATGATTCAGTTCCTTCAGCCTATAATCTCATTATGCATCAAATTTACCTTGTTTTATCTCATTTGGTATGAATGATCATACTTATCAAAGTTATCAAAGTTGATTCGAGTTTATCTTTGAATTTCAGGCAAAATGGATAAATACAGCTGTCGATACCATCGACGGTTGTCGATAGTATCGACAGGGCCATAGGGAAGTAGCCACAAAAGAGAAGAATGAGTCGATACCATCGACCCAGAAGTTGATTGTTACGACCCCATCAGAGCTTAATTGGTAAACTAGGGTTTACCTAGATGATTACATATTTAATTGGATTGATCATTGCTTAAATCTAATTAATGATGATATCTCAATTATAATATGTTAAACCTAATGAGAACCCCAAGCATGCTATCTCTTTGTATAATTAGGGTTTGAGATATATAAACTCTAGTCGGTTGAATTAGGGTTTTCAACAAATAAGCTCATTTGGGAAGGAATGATAGAGTTAGGCATAGAAAAAAATAGAAATGATAGTTGTATGCTTGGGTAGCACGGCCATGGTGGGTAGCACGGCCGTGCTAGGTCTTTGGTGGCACGGGCATGCAAGGCCACACGGTCGTTTTGAAAGAATTAAACTATTAACCAACTTTTCTACTCAAATCTGCTGAAATCAATGCACCACGGCCGTGGCAGCTAGCACGGCCGTTCTGAGGCATTTTTGCTTCAAATGACATTTCTGCAGATTTCTGGATAACAGTGCACTGTTATATTTTTAATTATTTATTGGTAACTCCAAATGATCTCAAATTTTAACTGAAGCTTTATAGATAAATTATAAACAACTTTCTAAATTCCCATAATTTTTGGAGAAGGTTTGATCTCTGAAATAAACGTATTACAGTAACTTTTGTATAACTGAATATTCAGCCAATATAATAAAAGTTAAGTGTTGGGTCAATATGCAATTGACCCAAGCAGCTCAATTAACTTATATGAACGACCACACACACAAGCAGCTCTCATTCTTCGTCATTCACTCCAGAGAAACGAGCTCCTAGAGAGAGAGGGAGAATTAGGGCTTGAGTGGAGAAAGTGGGGGAATTGCTGAATTAGGGTTCTGCGGTCCCAAGAGTGGTGAAATCAAGTAAGTTTGGATTCTTTGCATAGACTTTTATGGTGGATCTTCTCTCTCATGTCAAGATTCCGTCCATGCTCTGATTTGATCCAAGATGATGTCGAAATTCCCTTTTTTCTCACCCTTTCTTCATAATCCCTCTTTTTCAAGGTTCCCGAGTTGAATGGGAGAAGAATTGGGAGATTTGCTAGGGATTTGATGGGAATTCGAGATTCCCTGAGTTGAGCTGCAGTTGTGAGGTGTTTTCACACCTTAGAGTGAGTGGGTTCTTCCTTCAAACATTCTAGTGCACGAATTTGATTATAGCATCCAAATCCCTAATTGCTTAGTATGTGATTCTAAAACCTAAAATGTCCGTTTGATTTAAGATTGTTGCAAATTGATATGATACAGATTCCTTCTCTGTTTTAAATGATTTCTAAATGGTAGATTCATATCAGAAACGTATGCAACACTTCCTAGTGAGAATTCTTTACAGATTTATATCAAATGATGTAATTAGGGTTTAACCTAATTGAGACATCACTAGTGTTTCAACCTTATTGAAAAGGACTAGTAACTCTATAAGTGGTTAGGATGTATCTCGTGGGTTATCTTAATTGAATCTTATTCTGGATACATGATATCAGAGTGATGATATGGAAAATCTAAATTTAGTTGAATTTCCATGGTTTCATGTCTATATTGATTGCATATGATTTGTTGGAAACAATCTTTATTTAGTGAATGCTTATATCCTATGAAATCCTTATGAGAGCCATGTGACAAGTGAATGAGGTAAACGAAAAGGTGAATGAGGCAAGTGCAACCCTAAGAGTAGGGTGTTGGCATGTGATGAATGAATAGGGAAAATGAAACCCTAAGGATGGGGTGTTCAATGAATCATGCTATGGTAATATGAAAGGTCTCGATATGAGATGTGGTGATGCTTAATTGTTAAATTGTATGTTTCTAGTGTATTTAACTTTATATGCTTGTTCTCTCTGAAATGTTATCTACATACTGCAGGGCTTCTTATATTTCAATATATATCTCTTAAATTGCAGGTGATGAGATATGACATGCCCTAGAAAGGGGTGTTACTGAGATATGATATATGTTGAATACATGAGTTTTGACGTTGCTATGTGATATTCTTGTTTAAATGTTTATTTGTTAATCAAGTATAGACCTAGATGCCCTAACGCCGTAGAACCCCTCGTGAGGTCTGCACCTTGGGGTGAAACGACCTACCTAGCGTGTGTCTAGATGGTCGGTGACTCGTGTTCAACAATAATCCGTGCGTGTGTCACGGTGGCACGAGGGCAGAGAAGCAGTGTTTAACAATAATCCGTGCGTGTGTCACGGTGGCACTGGGAAAAGAAAGAAAACTTGGTTATCTAACACCATTCGTGCGTGTGTCGCGAAGGTAACCCTGTGAGACTCTCCGCCTGTGTGCTCAGGTTAAAGGAGGAGTCTAGAGTACACTCTTTTGAGAGTGCAGTGAGGCCGTGTGAGCCTGAGAGTCCTGTAGCAGACCAGGACAGCAGTCAGACTTAGCATTTCCCGGGTGTGTCGCTAAGTCTTGTACGGCGGGACCGTAGCATGAACTTGTTGCGGATCTTTATATGCAGGGTACACTGCATATATTTAGGGCATAATCTAAAATATAATCATATAGATTCACATAGTTCCTTACAAATGAAAGAATTAAGGAAGACTAGAGCATAGTCTTCTAGTAGTTATTCTTCGGATGCAATATTTACATTCTTTGATATTTCAATTATATTGTTTTAGAACTGCTCAGTGTAAAATTTATTGTTGTTAAATTTCATATCATTTACTCAAATTATATATGTAATCACATTATTGCATTAGTCTGTTTCTATGAAGTACTCATTCACTGAGCGAGTAGGCTCACCCCTCTACTCAAACATTTTTAGGGTTAACCGCGTGGACTTGAAGATGATCAGAGAATCAGTGTAGACCTGCCACAGGAGTCAAGTATGAGTTTAGTTGAGTCAGTCGGTCCTTGTCACTCTAGGTCCTCAGTAAGAGTTAAGAGAGAGAGTTGTAATTACAATATGTAATATTATTCCTCTTTGATATGTATGCAAATTAGCAAGTTTCATGTGCATAATGTGTGAGAGACATCATGAATGTTTATACATGTATCTTTATTATTAAAGTTTGATTAGTAAAGGAAATGTTCAGATTCCCTTGTGAAGATGTTTTATGTGGTTCAATGCGAAGAAATAAGAGTTTTTAAGAAAATGAAAAGTTAAGGGTGTTCTTTGTGTTACATATAAATCCTATCTTATGCCCTAATCTCATGATTTGAGGAAATTGTGAGATCGGGGTGTAACAGCTTGGTATCAGAGCTTAGGGTGAGTTGTCAAGGACCATTAAGTTAGTAAGTTAGAGTCCTATGTGTGGCAGATAGGAGATGTTTGATGTTAGCTTTGGGGATTTGAGTATTTGGATATCCTGGCCCGATATCTGAGTACTTGGATCAACCAGTACAAGCTACTCTGTCTATTCTCTCACGTATACCCTGGCCAGGTATACAGTGGAAGAATGGGCTAGAGATGAACCCTAGAAAGGTTAGGGTTAGAAAACGAGAAAAGAAACAAGAATTAAGAGCATAAATGTAAAAGGAGATAGAACTTACATTTCATAATGTTGTTTTGTTGGAAATGTATAGAAATGCTCTTATATGTTTGAATTGAAATATTCAATACTTTGAAATATGGGTCTTTAATATCTGTTGTATACTATGTAGTTGTAGCATTTATTGATTTCATTCTTTGTAACAAGTAGACTAGAATTGACCTTTGAATGAGCTTTTGTTAGTGGATAAGTTTTCTTCCACACTTCTGAGATGAATAGGAGTTGAGTAATCCTCAGTATTTCTTGGCTTCAGGACTTCAGGTTTGGCCTAGTCCGGTTGGCAGGATGCGTTACTAGGATCTAATGACTCCTATCAATAGTATAATAAGAATATAATTTGAGTAATTAGACCCACATCAGAGTAAGAATGTACATACAGTAAGATGTTGAAACATATGAGCAAGATCAGAACAACTAAGAATTAGTTGAAACTGATATCTGAGGTTCAACCTTGGGGTCTCAAATGTGAAACCCTTAATTGGGAATAATAGAACATGATATGAAGTTAATAATCAGTTTATTGATTAATATTACATGAACTATACACATGAAATATAGAAAGGATATGTGAAATGTATGTATGGTTCAAGATAGCAAGAATCAATCATGAAGAATGAATCATATAATAGAGTATAATGCTTTTATGAACTCTAAAGCAAAGGCTAAGTAGAGAATAGGGTTGAGCCTTTAATAGGTCCATAGAAGTAAAGAGTCTTCAAAAGAGTAAAGGTAAAGAGAATCGTATGAACATGTAATTCATAAGACTAGAACAACAAACTAGTTTCTAAGCAAAGAACATAGGTGTAGTTTAACGAATGAATAAGTCATACAAGGGTAGACTGTATTCAAGAGAGAAAAACTTGATTGAAAGAGAAACTATGTTTGACCCATGCATGATCCACTTGATTTAAAAATGAAGAATATGTAATGTATTCAACATGAGGAAAAAAACTAATAGAAGGATTATTAATTTAGAACGTTAACTTCACAATAGTATAAAGATAAAGGAGGAACTATGTGCAACATGTTATACATGACCATACATATGAATAAGCAACATGGTCATAAGAGAAAAAATTAGAATTAAAAATGACGAGTTAAAGAGTAGTATATGGTAAGAGGACCATGAAACGTAAGAAAGGGTTTGAAATATGATGGAGAAGAAGTTCCCAAAGTATTTCGTGCGGAGATTGGCCGCGAATCGACCCCGAATCCACCTTCTTCCTCGGGGATTTCTATTTCTGCACAGGTTGCAAGGCGTGCAAATCAGTTTGCACGGTGTGCAAAGTTGCAGAAAAGCAGGACAGAAGTGCACTGAAGGTGCACGGCGTGCACGCTGCTGTAAAGGGCAGAATTAGGCGTGGTTGTGGACGTTTTTCGGTGTATACGAACACACCGAAGTGGGAGAGTAGTATTTCATTCATTTATCACTATCGAACTCGATTTCATTGTATATATAAAGAGGTTGTGAGATTCAAGCAAGTGCTAATTAATCAAATATCTCTATTGATAACTAAGTAAATCTACATACGAGAATGTATTAAGGGAATGTTTGAATACAAGTATTCCAAGTCTTAAAATCATCTTCTCTTTCATATATTCCTTAATGAGAGCAAGGTGGGAATGAAATGATAAGAGAAAATGAACCATATATGGTGCATAACTACCTTAGTGGGGTCATCTAGTGAATGTAATAGTGACATACAACATGATGAAGTGCGATAAGAAATAAGTTCTTGTGTGATAGCCAGAATGATGAATAATTCATTTCCTATCTTAAATGCTTCATGTTAATGATGTTTATTGTATATAATCATATGAAAAGGATAGGTAGCAAAAAGTAAAGAAGTAATGAATGAGCAGAGAGATATGGGAAAAACACTAGCTTTGTGTAATATGTGTATTTGTTTTTACATGTATGAATTGTTGAAGGCATATTAAGGTATCAAAGTTGGTTCTACATATGATTTCAGTGTACTTGTGCAAGCTATATGTTAAATTAAAGGCGTATGATAGTTGTAGTAATTCATACCAGATATGCATCCTAGTATTGTGTATTTGTGACATGGTGATACGGTTTGGATGATGTCAGAACATATGGAAAGATACCCTGAACAAGGTAGTCATACTTATTCACTCATATTAATAGAAAGGGATGATAATTAGATTGTTTGGACAAGTAACCCTAATGATGTGTAGCTTGTTATACCTAGCTCTGATATAACTGAGTGATGGTAATTGAGTATGATTAATACTTGAATGACTGATACAATCATGGATTACCTTATTACTGTTGTTGAAACCCTAAAGTGATATAATGCAATGGTTACACTTTGTATTCTGTGTGGGCCCATAACCCACAGGTCCCAGGATCGAAACAGGATAGTATGGAATGAGGTGGTAATGCTTCACCTCATGCATCCATGACCCAATGGGGATGCTAAGAGTAGTGTTGTGCAATTGATTGTTGAATCTAGTCTTTTAATTTAAGACTGTTTTGCTATTTGAATAACACTTTATTAAAGTTTAAAACAGCATGGTGAACTTGCTTTTGTCACTTAAAGGTGATACAGAACAATAGAACTTTCTGAGCTGCATAAGTTGAGATAGTTGTATCAGAGTATCAGAGTTGCGCAGCGAAAGCGTGGTGGTTTATCTTTGCATTCTATGTTTGACGGTGGCATAAAGAATTTACTTGATATCATTGAGAACTATTTGAAATATGTTGTGATTTGGTAAAGAATTAAAGGATCTAATGTTGAAAACTACATTCAGGTATGAAATTCAAGAATATAATGACATGGAAGGCTTTAGAAGCTTAGAATAATCTTGAATGTATCTTTCTTGCAGGTTTATGTTTCGAGGACGAAACATTCTAAGGGGGGGAGAGTTGTTACGACCCCATCAGAGCTTAATTGGTAAACTAGGGTTTACCTAGATGATTACATATTTAATTGGATTGATCATTGCTTAAATCTAATTAATGATGATATCTCAATTATAATATGTTAAACCTAATGAGAACCCCAAGCATGCTATCTCTTTGTATAATTAGGGTTTGAGATATATAAACTCTAGTCGGTTGAATTAGGGTTTTCAACAAATAAGCTCATTTGGGAAGGAATGATAGAGTTAGGCATAGAAAAAAATAGAAATGATAGTTGTATGCTTGGGTAGCACGGCCATGGTGGGTAGCACGGCCATGCTAGGTCTTTGGTGGCACGGGCATGCAAGGCCACACGGTCGTTTTGAAAGAATTAAACTATTAACCAACTTTTCTACTCAAATCTGCTGAAATCAATGCACCACGGCCGTGGCAGCTAGCACGGCCGTTCTGAGGCATTTTTGCTTCAAATGACATTTCTGCAGATTTCTGGATAACAGTGCACTGTTCTATTTTTAATTATTTATTGGTAACTCCAAATGATCTCAAATTTTAACTGAAGCTTTATAGATAAATTATAAACAACTTTCTAAATTCCCATAATTTTTGGAGAAGGTTTGATCTCTGAAATAAACGTATTACAGTAACTTTTGTATAACTGAATATTCAGCCAATATAATAAAAGTTAAGTGTTGGGTCAATATGCAATTGACCCAAGCAGCTCAATTAACTTATATGAACGACCACACACACAAGCAGCTCTCATTCTTCGTCATTCACTCCAGAGAAACGAGCTCCTAGAGAGAGAGGGAGAATTAGGGCTTGAGTGGAGAAAGTGGGGGAATTGCTGAATTAGGGTTCTGCGGTCCCAAGAGTGGTGAAATCAAGTAAGTTTGGATTCTTTGCATAGACTTTTATGGTGGATCTTCTCTCTCATGTCAAGATTCCGTCCATGCTCTGATTTGATCCAAGATGATGTCGAAATTCCCTTTTTTCTCACCCTTTCTTCATAATCCCTCTTTTTCAAGGTTCCCGAGTTGAATGGGAGAAGAATTGGGAGATTTGCTAGGGATTTGATGGGAATTCGAGATTCCCTGAGTTGAGCTGCAGTTGTGAGGTGTTTTCACACCTTAGAGTGAGTGGGTTCTTCCTTCAAACATTCTAGTGCACGAATTTGATTATAGCATCCAAATCCCTAATTGCTTAGTATGTGATTCTAAAACCTAAAATGTCCGTTTGATTTAAGATTGTTGCAAATTGATATGATACAGATTCCTTCTCTGTTTTAAATGATTTCTAAATGGTAGATTCATATCAGAAACGTATGCAACACTTCCTAGTGAGAATGCTTTACAGATTTATATCAAATGATGTAATTAGGGTTTAACCTAATTGAGACATCACTAGTGTTTCAACCTTATTGAAAAGGACTAGTAACTCTATAAGTGGTTAGGATGTATCTCGTGGGTTATCTTAATTGAATCTTATTCTGGATACATGATATCACAGTGATGATATGGAAAATCTAAATTTAGTTGAATTTCCATGGTTTCATGTCTATATTGATTGCATATGATTTGTTGGAAACAATCTTTATTTAGTGAATGCTTATATCCTATGAAATCCTTATGAGAGCCATGTGACAAGTGAATGAGGTAAACGAAAAGGTGAATGAGGCAAGTGCAACCCTAAGAGTAGGGTGTTGGCATGTGATGAATGAATAGGGCAAATGAAACCCTAAGGATGGGGTGTTCAATGAATCATGCTATGGTAATATGAAAGGTCTCGATATGAGATGTGGTGATGCTTAATTGTTAAATTGTATGTTTCTAGTGTATTTAACTTTATATGCTTGTTCTCTCTGAAATGTTATCTACATACTGCAGGGCTTCTTATATTTCAATATATATCTCTTAAATTGCAGGTGATGAGATATGACATGCCCTAGAAAGGGGTGTTACTGAGATATGATATATGTTGAATACATGAGTTTTGACGTTGCTATGTGATATTCTTGTTTAAATGTTTATTTGTTAATCAAGTATAGACCTAGATGCCCTAACGCCGTAGAACCCCTCGTGAGGTCTGCACCTTGGGGTGAAACGACCTACCTAGCGTGTGTCTAGATGGTCGGTGACTCGTGTTCAACAATAATCCGTGCGTGTGTCACGGTGGCACGAGGGCAGAGAAGCAGTGTTTAAAAATAATCCGTGCGTGTGTCACGGTGGCACTGGGAAAAGAAAGAAAACTTGGTTATCTAACACCATTCGTGCGTGTGTCGCGAAGGTAACCCTGTGAGACTCTCCGCCTGTGTGCTCAGGTTAAAGGAGGAGTCTAGAGTACACTCTTTTGAGAGTGCAGTGAGGCCGTGTGAGCCTGAGAGTCCTGTAGCAGACCAGGACAGCAGTCAGACTTAGCATTTCCCGGGTGTGTCGCTAAGTCTTGTACGGCGGGACCGTAGCATGAACTTGTTGCGGATCTTTATATGCAGGGTACACTGCATATATTTAGGGCATAATCTAAAATATAATCATATAGATTCACATAGTTCCTTACAAATGAAAGAATTAAGGAAGACTAGAGCATAGTCTTCTAGTAGTTATTCTTCGGATGCAATATTTACATTCTTTGATATTTCAATTATATTGTTTTAGAACTGCTCAGTGTAAAATTTATTGTTGTTAAATTTCATATCATTTACTCAAATTATATATGTAATCACATTATTGCATTAGTCTGTTTCTATGAAGTACTCATTCACTGAGCGAGTAGGCTCACCCCTCTACTCAAACATTTTTAGGGTTAACCGCGTGGACTTGAAGATGATCAGAGAATCAGTGTAGACCTGCCACAGGAGTCAAGTATGAGTTTAGTTGAGTCAGTCGGTCCTTGTCACTCTAGGTCCTCAGTAAGAGTTAAGAGAGAGAGTTGTAATTACAATGTGTAATATTATTCCTCTTTGATATGTATGCAAATTAGCAAGTTTCATGTGCATAATGTGTGAGAGACATCATGAATGTTTATACATGTATCTTTATTATTAAAGTTTGATTAGTAAAGGAAATGTTCAGATTCCCTTGTTAAGATGTTTTATGTGGTTCAATGCGAAGAAATAAGAGTTTTTAAGAAAATGAAAAGTTAAGGGTGTTCTTTGTGTTACATATAAATCCTATCTTATGCCCTAATCTCATGATTTGAGGAAATTGTGAGATCGGGGTGTAACATTGATGGTAGCAAGATAGCTTCAGCAAAATCAGCTTAAGTGTCAGATTCCACAGAAAAGAGATGCCTAAGGTGTCGATACCATCAACCTAGAAGTCGATGGTATCGAAATCATGTCAGAGAAAACCTAGAAAAGTAGAGGACCGTCGATATCTGAGCGGGTCGATACTATCGACCCACATCGATGGTATCGACGTCGTCAGATCAGGTTAATCTACAGCTCGAGTCTAATTGTACGATGGTGATGTTTTGGAGGCCTAAAGTGGTGCTTATACCTAAAAATGGCAGCTCTAAGCCATCGAACACGTCATTAGCCTCTACACAAGTCTCGAGAAGAAGAGAGGAGAAAGAATGGAGCCAGAGCTACGCACTGATTGTTCCGGAGGCCGTAGAAGGAGTTTTCCACCACTGGAAGGTTGTAGAATGCTCATTCCACACTGAGGAACACCCAGATCTTCTCTGTTCATGGGTTACTTCACATCTATCCACATTTTCTCCATGTTTCCTCTTTCCTTCACCATATTTTCTATTGAGATGAACATGCGGGGCTAATCCCCTTTGTTTTTAGGACTGGGAGTAGCCCGGGTGATCATTGTATGACAATTTCAACATAGTTTATCATAATTTGTCTCTAAAATTTGTGGTATGCTATCATTTTATCTATTATATCATTGTGCTTGATCACCATAGTGATAATCCAATACCTTTAATTGCTTTTGACGAAGAGTTAACAGTTGAAAAAAAATGATAATCACATTAATCAATCAATTCCTTGGAAAAGGTGATGTACGATTAATGGTGGGAACCTTTAGAACTAAATTTCATGCACCTTATCTAAGGCATAGGTTACTACTGACCTGGAACCAACTTAGGTTAAGGTAGTGAATTGTATCGCGGAAGCGAGCAATTCTAATTCCAAGCCACTACCAGAATTAGGAGACATTTCATGGTAATTGTGTAAAACTTAGTGCAACGAGAACCTCGGTGAAACCGTAATCCTAAAGATTCCATTGAAATTGATTAAACCAACCATTTAATCAATCATTCTATTTTCTTTTGTTTTATTTTTTCTTTTTCAAAATAATTCTCAAACTTTTAAAACTAGTTTAGCTGATCGTGAGTAGTTAGTAGTAGTCTACCAAGAATTCTGCTTCCCTGAGTTCGAATCGGGCCTCACAAGGCCTATATTACATTGACGCATGCACTTGCATTATACGCACGGTAAGATCATGTTAGAGGTCAAGACTAAATCCAAATCTTCAACAATCTAGATAAGGAGAAAGAAAAGTACAAGAGGAACTTATCATTTGTACTTAAAGGCATTCAAGAAGAAGAAGATGGGAATGGTGATCTCCACTTATTATATATACATTATTGAGATAAATCTATCTTCTTTTTCACCATGGGTATTAGATACCAGACGTGGATCTCACATATGCTCAAATATGCAGGATCTGAAAGGAAGTAGGACTTTAGGAAAAGGCAAGGTGAAACTATGAGTTGCTAATGGTGCATGAGTTGTGTCATGTGTAGTTGGAACATATAGTTTATCTCCTCCCACAAGGCTTGTAAAAGAGTTAAAGAACTACTATTATGTAGCTGCTATAAAGAAAACATCATTTTAGTATCTTGTATGGATAGGGATGCATGTGAATTCCATATTAAAATGGTCAATTTCTATTTAAAAGATGGGATCTTTTATTGTAGTTCCCCAATGTCTTATGGTCTTTACTCATTACATCTAAAGACAAGTGTTTATAATTTTAATAATAAAAGACTAAAACTCAACAAATCAAACAAAACATATCTTTGGCATTATCGTCTAGGGCACATAAATGAGAATCACATATCTACACTCGATAAAGATGGTTGGCTGGACTCTTTATATCTAGAATCAATAGAGACGTGTGAATCTTATTTGATGGGCAAGATGGCCAAGACCCCTTTCATTGGTAATAATGAGAGAGCTAGTGATCTATTAGGGCACATACATATTGATGTGTGTATCTTTTAGAACAAACCCTATAGGTGGATATCAATACTTTAGTAGCTTTATTGGTGACTTTATTAGGTATGCCTATGTTTATTTAATGAATCATAAGTCAAAAACTCTTAACATGTTCAATGAGTTTATGAAATAAAGTACAAAACCAACATGGCAAAAGTATTGAGGCACTTTGTTCTGATCGAGGTGGAGAATACTTAAACCTAGAGTTTGAGGACTTTCTTAGAGCCCATGGGATCATATCCCAATGGAATCCACTGAGAACACTTCAACACAATGGTGTATCAAAAATAAGGAATCACACATTGTTGGATATGGTGTGATCGATAATGAGTTTAGCTAAACTTCCAACTACTTTCTGGGGGTGTTCTAAAAAAACCACAAAGTTTCATCTAAATCGGTTCAAAAACGCCATATGAGATGTGGTATGGGAAGTGTCCCAGTAAGTCTTTTATGAGGATTTGGGGATACAAAGTTTTTGTTAAGAAAATATTTTCTAAGAAGTTGGACCGAAATTTGATAAATGTTATTTTGTTCGATATCCTAAAGAGACAAGAGGATATTATCTTTATTCCCTATCTGACAACAAAGTCCTTGTTTGCAGTGATGCAACGTTCCTTGCGATGGATTTCATTTCCAAAGGAATCAATGGAAGAAAAGTGGAACTCGAAGAAGCTTGAGACCAACAAGAAAATATTGAATAGATAGATGAACAAGAGGAACAAAGAGACTCACGGTGTTATGGACCCAAATTCCTCAAGTTACACAAGTGCCTCATAGATCTAACATGAAACACCTTGAACCTGAGAGATTTTCTTATATTGTGCCCAAGAAGGTGGTGAGTTGGTCATACATGATGAGCCAACAACCTATGAAGAGGCAACTAAGGAACCAGAGTCCGAGAAAGTGAACACGACAAATATAGAAGTCCACATCATTGTTAAAATAATGAGGCAACATCACAACCTGAGGGATCGAAAGAGATGTAGACACCCACTACTAACAACAATGGAATAAACGCTCTCCGCAACATGAGGCCATGATATCTGAGATGGAATCCATGTAACCAACAAAGTATGAATGTTGGTGGATCAACCTGAAGGGGTAAAAACCATAGGGTGAAAATGGATCTTCAAGAAGAAGACATACGTGGATGGTAAAGTACAAACCTATAAGGTCAAATTGGTGGAAAAGGGTTTCAAACAAGTTCAAGGTGTTGACTATATGACGAAACCTATTCTCTAATGGCCATGGTTAAGTCCATCAGGATCATGCTTCCTATTGCAACTTATCATGAATATGAGATTTGGCAAATGGATGTTGAAATTGCAATCCTTAATGGGAATCTTCTTGAGGATGTGTATATAACAGAGCCTGAGGGTTTTATAAATCCAAAGGATGCAAATAAAGTTTGTACAATACAAAGATCAATCTATGGATTGAAGCAAGCATCAAGCTGGAATCCTCACTTTAATGAGACAGTCAAACAATTTTTTTATTGAAAATGAAGATGAACCTTGTGTGTACAAGAAGGTTAGTGGGAGCATTGTAACATTCCTCATATTATATGTGGATTACACACTGTTGATGGGGAATGACATTACATTTCAATAGGTAAAGACATGGCTGGGAAATATTATTTCTATAAAAGACATGGGAGAAGCATCCTACATTTGGAGGATGAAGATCTACACAAATAGATCCAAAAGGCATCTTGGAGTGAGTCAGAGCAGATACATTGACAAAGTGTTGAAGCAGTTTAGCATGGAGAACTCAAAGAAAGGAAACATGTCGATGCTACATCGAGTTCCCATCTCTAAGGTTCATTGTCCCAATTCTTGTGAAGAAAGGGAACACATGAGTTTGATTCCATATGCCTCAACAATTGGATCAATCATGTATGCAATGTTGTGTATTTGTCCTGATTTCTGGTATGCATTGAGCATGATGAGTAGATATCAATTTGATCCAGGTGATGCTCACTAGATATCCATGAAGAGCATCCTCAAGTTCTTGATATGGACTAAGGATCAGTTCATGGTCTATGGAGGATAGGAAGAGTTGGTGGTAAGAGGTAAGATCGATGCAGACTTCAAGAGTGATGAAGATTATTACAAATCACAATCAGGATTCATGTTTTGCCTAAAAAACAAAGTTATAGTTTGGAAAAGTTCTAGGAAAGAGACATTTTCTGATTATACAACAAAGATTGAGTATATTGTTGCATCAAATGCAACAAAGGAGGTTGTATAGATCAAGAAGTTAATTATAGAACTTGGGGTTGTTCCAAGCATCAATGACACAATCAAGCTATATTCTAACAACAATGCAGCTATTGCACAAGCTAAGGAACCCATGTCATGTCAGTGCTCAAATCATATACAAAGGTGGTTCCATATCATATGGGAGATTGTACAAAGAAGAGATGTAAAGATTTAAAGAACACCAACTGAGAACAATATTGTTGACCCCTTGACAAAGGCACTTTCTCAAAAGAAGCATGATGGACATGTTAGATTACTTGGAATGTGATTCGTGGGTGATTGGTTATAATTACAAGTGGGAGTCTGTTGGTATGTATGTCGAGAGAGCCAATCATATTATGATTGTAATGGCTTAATATGTAAATGATTTGATTATTAAATAAAGGCAAGCTTCCAATTTATTGCATTTAAGTCAGTTATGATATTATGATGTAACATTATAAATGTCTAGAGAATGATGTTGACTCAATGACATGTGTTTTCAAGTACAATATTTGAACGATGATATCATACAAATGTTAAGAGTAAACATATACATTCTCATTATTTCCCTAATAGACAAAAATGCCACATAACATCAGCGTGTGAGTTGGTTGATGATAGAATCTCATTAGTCATGATATCACAATATCAAACCAAGAAAACATATACAAGTTAGGGAACAATGTATCTGACTTACGCATTGTGAGACTGACACATGGAATCCATTACCATGGTAGTCATAGTCCACTCCCATAGTGATGGTGGTGATTGTGGTTCTTAGACCTAAAGTTACTACACTGATCACATGTCGTCTGGTACACCTTGACATCACTAGATGTAATCCTGAAACATGGGTTGTCATAAAACTGATGATAGGGTGACTGTGACACATAGGGATCGACTGTGAGTGATGTAGTGGATTTGTCCCTCCTACATGAGTATGATATCCTAGGCCTATTGATTAGAGAGACTGAGAAATGCATGGCCAAGCACATGTGAGTTATTATCTGATATTGAGCTACATATATCTCAACTAGTCTTATCTAATTCAGGAATCTAGTTTGAATGTTAAAGAGGGTGATTGATCCACACCTCGAGTTCAATCTGGTTATCAATGGCAAAGAAACTATACAAACATTATAACTCCATACACAAATTGTAGGTTGAAGTTATTTTCCAACTTGACATTTACTTGGGTAGCATTGATGTATGACGAGGCACCTCTTATTGCTTGTGATGTCATAAGTTGTTATGGACATTCAATTCCAATGTAATATGGTATGTATAGAGTCATACACATAGGTCTTGACCTAGAAGAGGAGTTTAATCTTGAATGATCATTGGATTGACTACTAAAGTGTTTAGGTATTCAAGTCACACAATTGATCGGCTGATTTCTCTACCAACTGATCAAATAACGTAGTAAGATGGCCATTTGGATTGCTAAATAATCAACTCAAGTGTTGAGACAACCATATGGAATGTCAGGTTGATTGGAACTGAATTGGCTAAAGTTCTAAATGAACAAGTATGAACAGATCGACTCACTGGGTGAACCAATCTGGTCGAGTTGAGCAAGACAATTGGTTCACCTACTGAACCGATTGACTTGATTGGGTCAGAGGAAGGTTCTAGTAGTTTTCCCAAATTCATGAGGAAGTTCGATAATTTCGATTGCTAAATTCTATTGATGCAAGGGAATGATGTCTAACGTTAATTAGAAACAAATTGCCAAATTTGTATGTGATTCAGAAATTGTGAATGGACTATCTCGCTCAGTGAAATGATCAGCTCACGTGCCATATGACCATCTCAACTGCCATCTGATCGGTTTGTTTCTCAGAGGTTGGAAAAATTCAAGATCTTCCAATCCCTTCCACTCCCACATAGATTGGGAAACCGGACCCTAATCACTCCTATAAATAGAGGGGTATTGGGGGATTCCTAGAACTCAACTCAATTTCCTCTGACAATTGTTGTCCACTCTAGTTGTGGTAACCAATAGAGATCTTGAGCAAGACCTACCCTTTAAAGGGAGGGATAGAAAGGGAGAAACAATTGTGGAAGAGCAAGTCGGTGACTAGTACGCCAATGGGAGGGAAAACTCCTTCCTATCTATTTTGGTAGGATGATAGGAGTTCTAGGAAGTCTGTTTGAGCTTGCTTAGAGGTGTGGAGGTTGTTGTCTGCGGCTAGGAGGACAACATAAAACTACAATCTATGGTGAAGACTAGAAAGAGCAATAGTCAGACGAGCCCAAGAGTAACTAAAAGACAATGGCACATTTACAACGATGTGGAGATGTCACTGGACTTGCTCTAGGACCAGGTATATCCTCAAAACCATCCTTCACACATTATACTTATTGATGCCATCTGCTGGTTATGAGAATATGGTTGATAAAAAAATTGTTTCACTGCTTATTCTGTAGCCATATTTCCCAACACCCATGCCCTAGTAGGGAACTACTCAGAAGTAATGCAAAAGAACGACAATAAAACTAGATAAAAAGGGATAAATCAAGTGATTCCCTTTTTCTTTGGAGTCCCTCCACCTTTACAAGGTGCAAGGAGGGCCAAAAACCTTGGAAATAAGGCTTTAGGGTGGTGGCAACCGCTAGATCTATTTTCACTGAGGTTTGACTGCAATAATGACCTTCTATATTCGACTTTTGACTAAATCGGGGCTCAAAACGGTCATTTCATGATATAAAATGGGCGGTTTGTATATGAACTTGTCGATTTGTTTCTAAACTAGTCGATTTGTGAAACTAGATCTAGGCAGAATTGAAGTCTATGACTCTTTCTCTTTTTGGGCTTTAATTGCTTGCCCTAAATTGAGATGTTTGTCAAATTTCCTTCTTTGACCAATTGATGATGGCACACATCAATCGACTTGGGATCTGAGTCGATCAATTGGATTCAATGTCTGCGTCCGTTTGATGAAACCCTAGAATGATTGTTGGAAACAACAATTTGGTAGAGTTTGGATGTGAAATAGTCATTTTGTGATCTAAACCAGTCTATTTGTTTCTAAACCGGTTAGTCTGTGAGACTGGTTCTGGGCAGATTGTTCATTTCCCTGGAAATGTCAGCCACAACTAGTGAAAACTCCAAATTGAAGGTAGAAAAATTAAAATAGACAAATATATGCAAAAACCATTCAAAAGACAACAAATTGGTGTCAAATAAAGATTTACATATGCAAATAAAGGTGAGAGTTTTCACTCATCAATTATATTATTCTCATAAATTTATTGCATCTTTTTTTGTTATATGGACTTGTAATACATCCTCTTGAACTTACATACATGAAGTGAGACCTTATTTGACTGGTTACATCTGTATGAATACATTCCTTATAATGTGCAAATATGTTCATTATTCACATACTTAGTGCTTAATGGGCCATAGTTATATATATCTCTTTTTAGTGTTGTTCCCAAAACCCCCAAGAGTAGGTTCTTGATGGAGCTAGGATTTACACCAAAAGATTGCTCTTTCGATGGAAGTCCTAATGTGCACCAAAAACCCTAGGGAGTTGATGTTCTCTCTAGGTTTACCTAGAACTGGTGCTAGATAAAAGCTCCAACCCCACAAGAGTGTGGAAGCCTTATCATAGTACAAATTTAGATCGAACCCAAAGGACAACGTTAAGAATCTAAGTGTCTTTATCTCATTTCATCTCGATCTAAGTTCATCATCTATGACCAAAAGTTTGATCTAAGTTATTTAACCTAAAACATGCAAAAGTAAAGGCAAGTATAAGAACTTAGTTAAGGTTTGAAATTGAAGATTAGAAAATGATGATGAATCACTGGGGTGATGCGGATGTTCACCGCCACTACACATGCATTGTACATGTACCAATCATAGAAAGACCTGCAAGCAAGATACATGGATGTTGTACAATACCGATGTCTTGTGGGACAAGAGTATTACACACATCCTTCACAGGTTGAGTAACTCTCATCTGGTACATATCTACGTGTCAATGAAGATATGTAGTCTCCTAAGAGAGAATCTTACTCAACCTCATGAAACGTGCATTGGAAAACTAACAAGTGAGCGATAATTACCAATTCAATTAGTATCCTTATAAACCATCTCTCTTTCGAGGACATAGCTATGAGAAACGTGGGAGTGTTGCAACGTTAGCCATCCCTGAACGAATGGTCAACCACTTTGCACCACTTCCTCCACAGAGTGTGTTCCTCGACCTATCAAGATCACACATTAGTACGTTAACTGATTCCATTTCATAGTACGAAAGTACAACGATGGAGGTGAGTTTACTCCACTCCTTAGAAAGCGTTCCTAGATACCGAAACGGATGTGCGGTGGATACATACACCAGAAACCAACACTAAATCGGTATTTGAGTCCTAAGAGAAGTCGTAGACAAACCACAATGAAAGACAATAGATGCATACAAGAACACGACCAACAGTCAAGCATGTATGAAACGATTTAGTATTGAATCGGAAAGATAACATCGTTTGGTACAAATTACAAAGCACGGGCAGCGGGGCTAGTCCCCACACCCTAGTGGATGGAACTACTCGCTCCTCATAGGGGGAGAAACAAAGAAAGAGAAGAAAGAGAAGGAAATCATCATCAGAGTAGAAGAGTAGATCCGTGACAGCCCAGTGTAGATCGCCCCAGTCTTCGTGACTGCTCCGACTTTGTCGATGAAGTCTATCTCTCTACCTCGATCCTCATGTCTACCTCTAGAATTGTAAGGTTGGAATGAGGTGGAACAATGGTGGAGAAGAGCTTGATGGTGATGAGATGGCGGTGGAGCAACCTTGCGGCCTCCCGGATCTGATGTCCAAATGAGGACCCTTGTGGTTCTATTTATAGGAACTAGTCAGGTCTTCACGTTTTTGGCATGAGAATACTTCAAACGGTTTTGGGTCCAAATGGTCTTGGCCCCAAACAGTCTTGGCTCCAAACGGTCTGAGCTCCAAATGGTCTTGGATCCAAACGGTCTTGGGTCCAAACGGTCTTGGCAACCAGTCTTCATTCAAACGGTCTTGCTATCCTACCGGTCTGGAGTCTTAATAGTTTCAAGATCCAAACGGTCTTCATTTCCAAATGGTCTTGGGTCCAAATGATCTTGGCTCCATCTTAATAGTTTCAGGATCCAAACGATCTTAATTTCCAAATGGTCTTGGGTCCAAATGGTCTTGGCCCCAAACGGTCTTGGCTCGAAACAATCTTGACTTCCAAACGGTCTTGACTCCAAATGGTCTTGGATCTAAAAGGTCTTGGGTCCACACGGTCTTGGCAACCGGTCTTCATCCAAACAGTCTTGTTGTCCAACCGGTCTGCAGTCTTAACAGTTTCAGGATCCAAACGGTCTTCATTTCCAAAACGATCTTGGGTCCAAACGATCTTGGCCCCAAATGGTCTTGGCTCCAAATGGTCTTGACTTCGAAACGGTCTTGGATCCAAACGGTCTTGGCTCCAAAAGGTCTTGGATTCAAACGGTCTTGGGTCCAAACAGTCTTGGCAACTGGTCTTCATCCAAATGGTCTTGTTGTCCAACTGATTTGGAGTCTTAACGGTTTTGGGATCCAAACGGTATTCATTTCCAAACGGTCTTGGGTCCAAATGATCTAGAGATCGTGAGGCTTCACTCGGTCTTGAGACCGTGTGACTTCATGCTGTCTTGAGACCATATGAAGGGTAAAACCAGATGGATTGCGAAACTGTGAGGAGATGTAGATATGTTATTGGATGGATGAGAATGATCTGTAGAGAAGAAGGAAAGTGAGTAAAGGAGGATGAGATCAATTAAACTAAAAACTAGGGTAATTAGAGATAGTAATGCACTACTTACATGAAACTGAGGAGATACTTAGAGTAAACTAAAACAAAGGTAGATCAGTCGATATGAGGCACAAAATCCCTAGAATTGGTGACTGTGAGGATGAATATGGAGGATTCATCACCACACCGAACTTAAGCATTGCTCGTCCTGAGGAATGAAAATGACTAAGACAGTCGCCAAAACGCTCATTCATCTTGTAAATACCTCATTTTCGTGCAAATGTCAAAATTTTCACGAAAATGAGCGAAAAGGAAAAACAAAATTAGGGAAAAAATGTCAGAAATCCTTTCAATTGATGAGTGAGGATTCATCACCACAATGAACTTAAGTGTTACTCATCCCAAGGAATAGAAACCTTAAAACAGTCGCCAATGAAATCGTTCATCTCATGATTGCCTCATCCTTATGTCATATCATAATTTTGTTTATGGCTCAGACTGATACAACATCAAGACTTCCTTAGATCACGTAATACATCTTGTGATATCCTCATTTCTGAGTTCACTTCACTAGAGTATTTCCTTCTCACTTTTTGTTGTATCAGTCATGTCTAGAAGTTTTATGAGACTTCGAAAAGACCCACAGAATCAACAAACATGCATATGATCGTCACTAGTGTTTTGAAGAGAAATGTTGAAATGGAGGCGATCGGGGTGCCGGTATGAAAGAGGAAGGGAAGAGGTGTGATCAAGAGATAAGAGTCTCTCCTCTGATTGACTCAAGACTCTTATTATTGGTAATTCATCAAGACACTTTGAATATTTTGTGAACAATACTGGTTGACTTAGCCTTACACCGAATTTATTTTCTAAAGGTAACTCAGAAGTGTGTGTAGGTTGGCTTAAGGCTTTTAGCTAGCTTACCTCTTCCATAGGATGTAAGGGGTCATTTTTGGAGCCTTAGGATCTCACTACCGAGCACGACACATCTTCCTTTATGAGGGCATCTAATGTACCAGTCGGGCAAGACCTTTATCGGTAATCCTTACTCAGGGCACAACTCTCATGTTTTTATTCACACTCTAGCTTTTATTCATTCTCACTTGGCTTAGGAGAAACCAACACTAAATCGGTATTCGAGTCCTAAGAGCGGTCATAGACAAACCACAACGATAGACAATAGATGCATACAAGAACGCGGCCAACATTTAAGCATGTATGAAACGATTTAGTATTGAATCAGAAAGATAACATCTTTTGGTACAAATTACAAATAACAGGCAGTGGGGCTAGTCCCCGCACCCCAGTGGATGAAACTACTCACTCCTCATAGGGGGGTCAACAAAGAAAGAGAAGAGAGAGAAGGAAATCACCATCAGGGCAGAAGAGTAGATCTGTGATAGCCCAGTGTAGATCGCCCCAGTCTTTGGGAATGCTCTGACTTGGTCGATGAAGTCTATCTCTCCACCTCGATCCTCATGTCTACCTCTGAAATTGCAATGGTGGAATGTGGTGGAACAATGGTGGAGAAGAGCTTGATGGAGATGAGATGGCAGTGGAGCAGCCTTGCGGCCTCCCGGATCTGATGTCCAAATGAGGACCCTTGTGGTTCTATTTATAGGCACTAGTCAGGTCCTCACATTTTTGGCGTGAGAATACTTCAAACTATTTTGGGTCCAAATGGTCTTGGCCCCAAACAGTCTTGGCTCCAAACGGTCTTGGCAACCAGTATTCATCCAAACAGTCTTGCTGTCCAACCGATCTGGAGTCTTAACAGTTTCGGGATCCATACGGTCTTCATTTACAAATGGTCTTGGGTCCAAACGGGTTTGGCCCCAAACGGTCTTGGCTCCATCTTAACAGTTTCAGGATCCAAACTGTCTTCATTTACAAATGGTCTTGGGTCCAAACAGTTTTGGCCCCAAACGGTCTTGGCTCCAAACGGTCTTGACTTCCAAATGGTCTTAGATCCAAATGGTCTTGACTCCAAATGGTCTTGGATCCAAACGGTCTTGGGTCCACACAGTCTTGGCAATCGGTCTTCATCCAAACAGTCTTGCTGTCCAACTAGTCTGGAGTCTTAACGGTTTCGGGATCCAAACGGTCTTCATTCCCAAAATGATCTAGGGTCCAAACGGTCTTGGCCCCAAATGATCTTAGCTCCAAACAGTCTTGACTTTCAAATGGTCTTGGATCCAAACGGTCTAGGCTCCAAATGGTCTTGGATCCAAATGGTCTTGGGTCCAAACGGTCTTGGCAACCGGTCTTCATCCAAATAGTCTTGTTGTCTAACCGATCTGGAGTCTTAATGGTTTCAGGATCCAAACGGTCTTCATTTCCAAATGTTCTTGGGTCCAAACGATCTAGAGACCGTGAGGCTTCACACGGTCTTGAGACTGTGTGACTTCACGCGGTCTTGAGACCATATGAAGGGTAAAACCGGATGGATGGCCAAACTGTGAAGAGATGTAGATATGTTATCGGATGGATGAGAATGATCTGCAGAGAAGAAGGAAAGTGAGTAAAGGAGGATGAGATCAATTAAATAGAAAACTAGGGTAATTAGAACTAGTTATGCACTATTTACATGAAACTGAGGAGATACTTAGAGTAAACCAAAACAAGGGTAGATCAATCAATATGAGGCACAAAATCCCTATAATTGGCGACTGTGAGGATGAATCTAGAGGATTCATCAGTTCTTTAGATGACATGTTTTGTGAAGATAATTTGTAGGAGTTTGGACTTTAGGAGAGATTAGGATGTCTATGTTTCCCTCTACAACTAATCTTGTACACAATAATTTGCAACCTAGTTATTCTAGTAGTGCCACCTTTACATTTAGGAACAATTGTAAATTAACCAACTTCCCAAATAGTTATGAATTTGTTTCTTATTAATATTTTTTCTCAATGATACACATACATGATAAATAAATACCTTCTTTCCTTCATATATTGTACTTTGTTTAAATCTAGTACATATTATTCCTAAATTTTGTGAAGATTGGTCTTTCTTGCATAACGGTCTTTGTAGTATTGTATCAGGGCCAGTAGTCGGTAATCTTACTATTTCAAGATATCCTCTCTTGTTCATTAATTAGGTAGCTCAATAATCCAATATATATTGTTTATATACATATTCATGAGTCTTGGAATACCAACTTGGGTATTAATCCTTATTTAACTTGGTGACGTACACTACCTAGTCCATTAGTGTGGTTATGACTCAGTTTTTGGGTAATCTGGGTACTCTTACCCTCTCTCTAGACATAGAAGTTTACTTACATATGGTTGAGTCTTGTAGTAATTACTTTATATATCTTTCTTTGAGGGAGGTCAACTCAACTACCATAGAGTGTAGGTTGATGTGAAGAGAAAAAGATATACTTAGCCTAGTTCTTCCCTTCAACACTTATATTTGTTGTCTTTGTAGAAATTACAACATGGATCTATTTTGAGGAATGAGTAGGCAAGGGGAATTTTTTTTTTCATGACATTAGTTTAAGTCACGATCTTCCCATTTCATAAGTGTGGAATTGAACTTTTTCATTGTGATAATGTTGTCTTATCATAGCTTTGTCTCAACATACTATCTAAAACATGGATATTATCCCCACTGATATTGAGGTGAATCATACACAAGTATTAGTTGATGAAAGTTGTAAATTTCAGTTGATATTCGTAAGAGTTCAAGTCTCATATCCATGTTGTAATGGGCTTACATAATGATTGAATCAAGGAGTAGTTTATTGTATAACTTAACTTGAGACACTATGGTTGTAAACCCACTAGTTATAAGAAAACCCTAATCCCTTCCTATAATATTAGATGATGTTATGAATATCCTATTTCTCGATATGAACTATTGTTAGTTTTGAATAACTACAGATTTCATATACTACTATGAATTGATACAAGATGACATTGTGTAATAGGAATCGTTTTCACCTTTTCCCATGGTATAAGTGAAAAGATGCTTTTGGTATGACCTTCTAAACATTTTTACAATTAGACTCACTTGGTGGCATGTATCAGAGGTAAAATAGAAAGTGTAATTTTGGCACGCTAAACATTGATTCAGGTACTTATTTTATTGTCATTTTTGGAATTACATAGGAAAGCTTTCATCGATAAAGTAACATACAATATCATACTCTTTGTACAAAATGATAAGTTTCATTTTTGGATTTTATTTGTGGTCTCATAAACCAAGTCATCACCATATGGAACTTGGTGTAGTAAGAAACCCCTTAAAAGGGAAACACCTTGATGGGCCAGGTAAATTTTGAATCCTTAGAATTAGGGTGGAGATATGTCTAAGAAAAAGTTTTTGGATATATATTACTTTTTAGTTATATCCCAAGGTACATATGTTGCTGGTCAACTAGAATACAATTTAACCCTTTTAGGGGTGGCATCTTGTGCCTTAAGAGAGTAATTTGACTTTCAGATTAACGAAACTGATAATAAATGTAGTAAGGTAACTTACAATTTAAGTTAAAAAAGTGATATTGACCACAACAAAAGGAGGATGAAATCACCATATCAATGTAGGTAACCATGATGTATATACATTGATAAGATAATCCAAGATGCTAGTATAACATCCCTAGGTTAATGACTTATGTGACAAGACTAATGGAGAAATGATGCATGGAGTGACATAGTTTCACCTTGTGAATATATAATAAGTGTAAGATATAGATGATCCACCAAATGAAGGGAAATAGAAACCTATAACTTAATTAGGAGGTATAAAGTAGTATACCAAGCTTTATCTTGGTAGATTTAGTAATGAATTCCTCTTAGAGGGGTGGACAGTAACATACCCTATTCTAGGTTGATAACTTAACCCGCCCTCTTCCTAGACCCCTTCTCAGTTATGTCATTACTAAGTTCTTCTTCCCTAATTTAGATTAAACTAGGATGTAGTGAAGTCAAATAATCTCATTTAATAACAAATATTCCTCCATGTGAATTTTTAAAGTGACTTAACTATGTGACTCAAAAAAGTGAATTAAATTATTAATTACATTAGTCAGGCAAATCTTATAAAGTCACCAATGAAAAAGTCACTGACTCAAATTAATACTCTTAAATATTCCTTGTATTATAGGAAGATAGAAACTAAGAGAGTGTAATGAACACATCATGATTGAATAATAAAGGACGAATACATGTAGTAAATTAATAATTCAAATAAAGAGGTAAAATATCAAAAGTCCTCAAAATGTGAAATAAATGATAGAAATGGATTCATCACACCTTCGTTAGAAAACCAATGAATTTTTGGGTCAAACAGACATTAATCACCCTCCCATTTAATTGAATTACATTTGAAAGCTTCATTTCATATTAATGCATTCAATATTTTAATATCACCTAAGTCAACATTTTTATTATCATGTAATTCCTTCTTCTCCCCTTGATAGTGCATCTTCTAATGGAAGTGGCCTTTCTGACCTTCTTCTAACTGAAATGGGCCATCCACCCTCCTCTTATTCTCTTCTCCCTCTCCTTTTCTAGACTAATAAAACCATATCTTCCATCATAGCTTCTTTCCCTCCCACCTTACACTTGTCCACCCTCAAAAAAGGGACTACTACTAGTGCATCCAATGGTTAGTTGCCATGCCAACCTTCCTCCTTGTAGATATATCCACACTGACTTGATCCCAAGGACATCAAAACTACCTATCACTCTTGACTTCACCATTGATCTCTTTCGGCCACCAACAATAGGGAGATCATAGGAGTACAACTAGTTAAGCTGACAACTACCACAAAACATGTTTGTTGATGCTTGTGTACCTTTATTATATGTTTGTCCTACCTCATTACATCAACCTCGGGAGAAGGTATGCATCCAAGTATGAGTCGTAGTGTCTGGAACCAATTTATAGGCCACGTTCTACCAAGATTCCCAATCACCTTCTCCCTCCTATACCACCCACTACCCTAGCCATTTGTATTCTCTCTCCTTGAGAATGATAGACATGGCAGTGAGGAAATCAATACCAACAACTATTGAAGATAGCACAAGATCCAATGATTGCCACCATCTACATGGGCACCTAATTTGTTTACCTATAGAGTCGCCACCTCCTCTATGCCCATATCTATACCCAACAATGTTCCAAACTTACGATGTTGTGACTAGTGATTCGTGTGTGGGAAATACACAATAGGTATAACAAAATTTGTATCTATAATGTACATGCCTCTGATGACTAAAATATTTTCCTACAAGTGCACATGTTTGTATTATAGAATAGAAGGTGGCAAGTTTGGGATAGAACTTAAGGGATAAAGGGGGTTGTATAGCTTAGTTTTTTTTTGTTAGGTTCCTAATTCAATGTCTAGGGGTTCAATGGTTTAAATTTGGTTATTGAGTTACTAAGTGGTCAAGAAAAAAATTAAAAAAAGATGAGTAAAACATTCTTTAAACCTAGACAAGTTAGGTCGAATTAACTACCAATAAAAACAAAGCAATGAATCACACTAGATCAAGAAAGAACAAGTTAACACTAACACTAAACTAACAAAGCAGTTCTACTTTATAAATTAGAGAGGGAAATTATCTACACTATGCAAGGAAGGCACTATAGTAACAATTAAGAAAGATAGGGAACTAAGAGGCTAGATTATAAATTAACTAGCTAGGACTAGCATAATAAATCACCAATAAATGCTAAATACACTAGCAAGGCCTAAATATCACGAACAATCAAATGACTTATTATAGGAAATAAAATCTTGAATATGGGGTTAATTGTAATTGAATCCAAGATTCAGTATGTTACAATACTCCACCCCTCAAAGAGGATTTCGTCCCTAAAATCTCAACAAGAGGGATGGGTTAGTACGTAACATCCCAACACTTATAAACTAGTTTTTTTACCTCTAATACATGATACTTCACATGCTCTACCCATCAGTCAGGTTAGAATAAGGTTTTCCGTATTCATATTACCTTTTATCAAGTATAACACAATTAAAATTTTGGCTTATTATCATTATCTCCATTATGAAATTATATCATCATTATTATCCTATTAATTGTGTCAAGTTATATTCACATTGTTGTCAAAAGAAACACATCTCAACATTATGTACTAATCATATGTATTTTTCATTTACTAATTATAATTTGAAGCACAAATATGGTTTACTAAATAATCTTAATATTTAGTAATGTATTAGGTCACAATCTTTAATAACTTTAATTTAATTTGCATTATCCTCATATTACCATCATATAGAATTATCACATATTATATTTTTCAGAAATAGTTAATATTATCTAACAAGTTATTAAGTCAATATAATGTCACATTAACTTCTTACACCTACATTACACATTTCCATATCACCTTTAATATTCACATTAATGTCATCACTAACCATTTTCTCCTTTTTACATTTCATATTATAAATTATACATTTAACATCACATTAGGATTTGGAATTATTGTAGACTTAATAATCATGCTTATACAAATCCAATTACACTTTATTCATATTTGATTCATTATTTGTATGGTAGTGAATAAGGTGGTACACATTGCACTTTAATGAATTGATTCATATATCAATTTAGGATTTGGTGATTAATGAGGTGTGTATTAGAGAACAAGGTAATATGCCTTACATATATTGATAACTTGATCAAATTATGATTAGGTAATTATATTTCATCAAGGTATATTATCTGATGATGTCACCTAATGTCACTAATGTATAATGAAGGCATTAAGGATATGTATGTATATATGTTAAGGTTAGATGATTACATCTTGGGGTTTAGGTAAACATGACCATTAAATGTTATGCATTCTTAGCATAAATTAGTTCCATTTATCAGATCATTAGGTTAACATTGTCAACATTATGTGTATTCATAATTAGTGAGTTACTCATATTATGTAACTTAAGTATCTGTTGGGGTTCAAGTAAATGAACTATTTATTAAATGACTTATTATATATTCATTGATATAAAAAAAAGTTAAATTATTATTTTTTTGGTCATTCCTAATCATATAAACTCAATAATCTCTTATCTATGGAGTTAGGGTTTACAAGCTCTGAGTAGCTCGATTTCAGTGTGTTGTAGGACTCCATCCCCTTAGGGGGATTCTATCCCCAAAATCAACACTTCCAAAATCTATGAAGGTGTTACTACTGCTTCTACTTAGAAAGGTTTACCTACCAAGTCAATCTAAACTAGAGGTAAGAGAGTGAGTCTAATCAAACTATGTATAAGATCCAACACTAAATTGTTTAACTATCCATTATTAATAAACTTCAAAGTCTAGTATAGGTTAGGCTACCCCTAAACATGTAAATCTAAGACTCATATAAGGAACTCATGGGATATAAGGTGATTTTATTTGGGTAACCAAATCAACATATTAGGTTCCTAAGGGTACTCAACATTGAGGTTATTTTCCTAAAGGTATGCTATTTCAGACAATCAGTATCATCTTAGGCCAGGCCGGTGTCATATGGATCCGAGAGTCCTCGTAAACTAAGCTAGTCGTGTGGAGGAAAATTTTGTCCACCCCTAGTCCCTGTCCCTTTCTAGGCATCCTTTCTTTCAACTTATGTCCTAGTAGATACCTAATAGGCTAATAACCTAAAAGTTGATTAAAAATGTTTTTAATATGAAATTCTTGTGGTTCAAAATAAAACTTTTACCATAGGTCAATTCTAAGGTGGACTAATGGGAAACTATTTGAGGTAAGGGTTTCTAACTAGGGAGACAAATTTAAATAGTCAAGATTCTGACTACCATTGGCTCTCATACCTTGCTGTAAGGAAGTCAGATCAACCATCACCTCTTTACTAATAATGGTAAACAAAATCCAATTAATAGCAGTGGAAGTTAAAATTTTGACTATATTCCATTTAATAAAGAGTACATCAAAATTTTCCCGATAAACATGTACATGATTTATAAAAATAAGGGATCTATGGTAGACGTAAGCTAAACTGCATCAATATGTCTTCAATAAAATAACTTAACAAATAGTTCATGATGGAAGGATGAACTCCTTTTCTAGTCTTAGACTGGTTCACCATGCTCCTGTTGCACACTCTGATCCTAAACCTGGGTGGTTGGGATCACCCAGCAAGAGGAGAATAAAGTATGTGTGAAATTAAAGGAATTAGGAGAAATATAAAGTAAAGTATTGCATGATAAAGAACTACTATGGTAAGAGGGTCAAAATTATGAGGCAAGTAAATAAATAAGAATTCTGCCAAGTCAAGTAATATTGAAGTTGCATGCATGATTTAATATGACTACATTAAACTAATATAGGGATGAGGAACCTACCTAACCTCAACCAAAACAAATAGGAGAGGGAGAGTGGTCACATTCCCAAGCACCTACAAATATTTATAAAAGTGGGGAGAGTAGTCACATTCCCCAGGGCTCATGCCCAAACTATGGGTGGTTGTAGTCATGTACACTACATTAGTTAATTGGTCATTTACATCATCATGCTGGAAGAATTTATATGGCATATTTAATTAATTGAAAACTTTGCAAGTGGGGTCCAAGATCCAAATTATTTAAGTAAATATACTAAACAAGAAATGGTGAAACAAGTGTTTAGGCTCATGCCTCATTGGGAAATTAGGTTTGGATTAAAAATGCCCAACATAGGGTTTAGAAAGCATACAAATGTACCTCACTTAAGATTCCTAGATAAGGCCTTTCATCAATAAAGTTGTTTCCAAAACCACTTTTAACTTAATAACAAATTTCACCATATGTATTAGGGTTTTGTAAAGCATAAGGTGTAGGAAACCCTAATTTTTAGACCTTCTATGAAAACCATCAATTTAGGATGCAAAATTTGGACCAATCGATTACTTCGATTCTCCTTATTAGAAAAACATATTTATTTCCTAAATTTGTAGTTAAAATGAATTAGTTACATATTTTAAGGCTTTTTATATAATTAAAATGGTATTTAAAATAAACGTCAAAACAAAGATGTAAAATACGACTTGAAAACTCTAAAATCAGATTCCTTGTGAAAAATATTTTCCAATGACTATATATTTGTATTTTTATGATAAACCTTCGATTTACAATCTATTTTATAAAACTGACCAATCAAATTTTGAGAAAATGTCATGTGGCAAGAATACGTCACCCACACCGTGCACAATGCCAAGTGAGAATCAAAAACTAAATACCAAGATTTGCCCTTGTAAATAAAATAATTTGATTAAACTGGTGTGGGGACTAGGGTTTATTCACCCTAGCATATGTACTACCTTACTTCTCGACTCCCAAAAGCTTCACCGAAGAAGGGTTTTTCTCAACCCAATAGAATACTTGACTACTTCTTGAGGAGTCGAGACTGCTAGCGGTTGCCCAAGATCCTGTCGAGTGCACTGAGCCATCACACAAGCTCTGGCACAAACTAGATCTCCAGCTACTACTTAACCTATGTGCAAATTTTCGTTTAATTTGGATAAGGATAGAACCCTTAATTAAAGAAAGAGAAAATTAAAGCATTAATTGAATGTCACTTTATTTTAATTGAATATATCTCTATCACACTTGAGTTTCCCAATTTTCCCTAAAGTTGGGTTGTCACACGACCCACTTATGTCAAGTTTCTTTGTGGTCGTTGGCTCAAGACCTGACAAAGGAGGAGTTATCTCCTACCTCTAGTCGGATTGTTCTTTTCTGGTTACAAAAACCCATATTTTCGCACGAGGGACTTTCTTTTCCCTCTCTATTTTTCAGTTTTTCATTTGATGCGTTCAACCCCGGGTAAGCTCCTTTATATCCCCCCTCCTACATGATCCCCGAACACCCAGCAATCACCCACAATAGCTTCCTTGGCCCCGTTCTCTCTTTAACCCTTTTCCCCAAATCCGGCTCCCTAGTCATTGGTGACGAGCTCGACCGAGGTCTTCTAGCACTCATCAAAGACTTCTCAAGTTTTTTCTCAGCTCTTAGAGGTGTGGGAGTGTTACATCCTTGAAATTCATAGATTTCAATCCTAAATGAAAGTAGGGAACAAACAACAATGAAGTATATTGAGGGATCTTAGTTGATAATTCCAAACCCTAGAATGAGATTAAATGATGAGTTTAAGGAAATAATGTGCTTTTGAGCATATGTGTTCCTATGAGGATAATATAAGGTCTAATGATTATCAAAACTTAATGGAAAATAAATCATCAAGGGAAGATATCATGTAGATAGTAGGGATGTGGAAATGCCCTGAATTGAATTCTGGTATCGAATTTAGTCACAATATGAGGAATTTGAATATCAATAAAGGATTTTAAAGATATCTATATAGGATTGATAACCCTATGTTGTGAAATCAAATTGATTGCTCATTCACCTATAAGCTTACAAAGTTTGAATTTTGGGGACAAAATTCTTTTAAAGAGGGTGAATGTAATATCCTCAATTTTTGTAAAATTAAATTATATAAAATAAGGCATGAATTGATATGTAATTTTATTCATGAAATAATAATTATATTCACCTTTGTTGCATGGGTTCTTGTCGAACAAGTTAAATAAATAAAAGGAATTTGTACATGAATTAATAATAATGACCTTTTGTTATGATAAATGAAATATTGGCAAGTTGTCAAAAGAAATATGATTTATGGTGTTTTAGATAATTAGAGAATATTTATCTAGTTGAGATTGGAAACACCATGGTTGAGGCACCAAACAAGAATACTTCAGTTGACTTTTGTATACCTAAAAATAATAATGATAAGAAAGACAATTCTAAAATTTGGGATTAATGGACATTCCAAAACATAATGGTAATTGTTGAGATGTCTAAAGAAATAAGTTTTGTATAAGGAAGACATCTCACTTATTTACATGGAATAGTTGTTTTAAAAGATACACCAAAAAGAAAGATAAAAGGAATATCTATTAATAGAAAGGGATGACAAATTCATTAACTATTCCGTAAACAAGATATTTTGTTGACTATATACAAACTTGGAGACCAATCCATCTTTTCTCATATGTAGCTTTGTGTGTGTGTATATATATTTATATACATCTGGGTTGGTGAAGGACAGAGGAGTACCCTTCCTCTCGATCCTAGATGTGCCCCTCACCACCATAGTTTGTGGCAAAACCATCTTGCCCATCATGGCTATGGTCTTTCCTTATCAACAGATTATCTTTGTGCCTTGCCGACCCAACAACCTGGAAGAGACTAAGAGTGTTGTTCAGAATCCTACGTTTCAACATGTCAAGGAGAACGATCAGGTCAACCAAGACTGGACCAACAACCCTTGTTCTTTCATCTTCCTACCATCTTAGGAGGCATCAACCCTGACCTAAATCTCCAGTCTGAGGGTGGCAACATCATAGCTCCCCCTTCCTCTAGTAGCCAGGGTGCTAGGCCAAGGATGTCATGAACTAGAACAGCTGATGATCAGCCATGTAAGGATTGATGCCATGAGCATCAACCATCTTGGGTCCACGACACCTGGAATTGGCAGAGGCATGACACGATTTTACCGTGCGTCTAACGCAAGTGCACGCGTCAGAGTAATATAGGCCTTTGTGAGGCCCGAGTCGAACACATGGACATTGAACTATCGTTAGACTACTTACTAACTACTCGCGATCAGCTAGATCGATTAAAAAGTTCTAAGAGTTTCTTGAAAAATAAAAGAAAAATAAAAGAAAACAAAGCAATCGATTAAATGTTGAGTTTAATCAATTTAAATGGGAATCTTTAGGATTGCGGTTTCACCGTAGGTTCTCATTGTATTTATTTCTACATAGTTAATCAAATTCGTCTCTCATTCTGGGTAGTGGCCTGTAGTCAGAATTGTTCACTATCGTGATACAATTTACTACCTAAATATAGGTCGGTTCCATTGTCGTAGTAACTTATACCCTAAACTAGGTGCATGAAGACCAAACTCTGGGTTTCCACCACTAACCGTACATCACCTTGTTCAAGGGATTTATTAATTAATGTTAATTTTGTCTCTTTTCAACCGTTAATTCTTATTTAAAAGAAAGTAAAGTCATTAGATTATCATTAGGGTGATCAATCATAATGATATAATGGAGAAAACGAAATCATACCATGGATTTAAGAGATGAAATATGAATTACTATGATAACAACGTCATACAACGATTACCCGGGCTAATCCCAGTCCTAAAGACAAAGGGGATTAGCCCTACATGGTTGACAATGTAAAATACATAGGAGTAGAGAAGAAAAACATGGGAAACATGGAGCAAACTCATGTAACCCCTGATACAAAGGTGTTCCTAGAGATCCTCCTCGAGAAACGTGCGTTTTGCAGTCTTCCGACAACAAAATCGCCCGTCGAAGGTGCATGGATCGCTCGATTGACGACCTTTGTCTCTCATCTTCTCTCTCTCTCCCTCCTTCTTGTATGTTGTGAAACATAATATGATATCCCCCCTAGGGCCGACTGTGCTCTTCTTAGGTCATAGGACCACTTTACGGCACCGAAAAAGCTCAACCGTCGGATTAAAATGCTCCGTTTTAGTGCAGAAAATCGCCAGATCCCGACACTGTCGATACCATCGACACCCAGGTCGATGGTATCGACCATGATACATGTATTTCCTTGTAAAATTGCATTTTGGGGTTGCTTTCTGATGAAATGTTGATACTATCGACACCAGGGTTGATAGTATTGATTCTGGACAATGCAAAAGTGCCTGAAAAAGTGTTGAAACATGTGTATAAGTCTGGGGATTATATAAAATCATATAAATATGATAAAAGAAGTATAATTTGATGAAAAAAGAGTTTAAAGGCCAACTATAGTGAATTAGGCAAATATAATCAAGAAAATGATAAATACATGCATAAAATAGATATAAAATAAGCCTATAAAAGTGACTCAAAACGTATGCGTCAAACTCCCGTAAGCTTAAACCTTGCTCATCCTCGAGCAAAAAAACTTTGGATCTGGTTGAGATAAGTCAGCAATAGGACATAAATACATGAAATGAATCTACATCATCCCCACTTTCTTTCCACAAACCGGCCCTCATTGACCACTGAACACTAACTACCATCCAGGCGAACAAAGACCTATGTAAAAGATGTTCGTCCCCCAATCAATGAAACACTGTCAATTAAAGTAGTTAATATGATAAAGTCGTCTGGTCCATACTTGATGCATATTGTGATCTCCTATCTACGTTGCTCATTTCCTAACTACCATCTAAATGGAAGCAGATCTCCTCATATTAATGATTGAGGAGAATATCATGGGTGGCCTACCGATTAGAGCAACGGGTGGATGGGATAGGTGGTTGTGGAAGAGATGGAAGCATAATACAGTTTTTAACATGCACTAATAACAATGATGACCTAAATGATGCATATGCAACGAAAATGCCCTATTGCCTACATTTTGGGTGGAATGATGCTTGTTCCTACAATTCCATCTTATGCGAGATAGAATGTCTAAAGACTACATTATGTGCTTATTCTTCCTATTACACGGGTGAAACAAGCTCTTTTCTCTTTCTAGAAACAACCCTTTTTTTTTAAAAAAAAAAGCCCTTTTTTCTCTTCAAATTGCAAAATGTACAATATTTTTTTCAGAATTCTTTTTTGTTTTTTTTTGGGTTTACTTTCACATAACCATAATCCCTGAGGCATTACCAATGTATTTTAGAGAGTATAAAATGAGTTACACACTTCTCTTATTTTTCAGAAGAAATAAGGCACATACTATCCTATATGCTCAAAAATATGTTAAAAATTCAACTACATGAAATCAGTTATGCAACTATGATGACATGCACCCAAGAATGTGTACATGCATGATTCATCTACAAATTTTTATCATTTTCCATTTTTTTATGCACAATCTACCAAAATGCAATCCTACCTAAATGTTATACAATCAAAAGATGAAAACTGTAATGTGCTTCCAGTTCTTATGGTGGAGTATGAAAACCATGGGGTGGAAAGATCACAAGATTAATTGACTGAACCTTTAGAAGATATTATGTGTCCCTCCTTACTAACCCATCTAATAATTAAGAGGTTTCTCTCTCTTATTTTAGATTAAGGTCTTATTACCATTTGGTCAGCTTCGGCTCAAACAACCAATTCCATCCACTTTTTGTGAATCAACGACATGTATAGTTGTGGTTTTTTGTTTTAAAGTTGACAAACCCAATTATTTTCTTAAGTCATGTGCTCAGGGTTGAACAAAACAAGCTTGCAAAATCACTAAATTTTTTCAAATTGACCCCGGATTCCCATGTACAAACATATAGATGACACATTACATTAGACATCCACAATTTCACTAGATAGAGTGTGGATCCTAAAAAAACTAAGAACTAAGAAAAATAAATGATAAATGACAAATCAATAAATGAGAAAAACTGAGAAAAATAAAGGATAGAAGCTATTCCAACTCCCCCCCCCCAAGCTTGAATTCGACTATGGTCTCATAGTAGAAAACAACCTTAAACAGTGGAACAGTGATACCGATCATTGGTCAGGTGGTGGTGGGTACTGTGGGGCTGTGGGGTCCCATGACGGATACTGCCCCTGGAAACTCGGATCATACTTGGGCATCGGCGGAGGTTGAGGATACCCCCCGAAATAGTTCTGGCTCCAGTAGTTGTCGTAGAAGGGTTGTTGTTGCATCGCCATCCTATGCAACCTATCATGGATATTCTGTTGGTTGGAGAGGAGGAGGCACTCATTCTCGTAGATGGCCTGCTAGTTCATGAAAAATCAGTTCATGGTATCCTAAATACCAGTGAAAGAAGTAGTATGCTGTTGTTGGGTCTGCTGAATCTCCTACAACATTGAGTACATCCCCTGCATCGAATAGGCATCCTCTCCTTGATGAGAGGGCTGAGGTGGCAGAGGCTGTGAAGAGGATGATTCACCCGGGTGGAAGCGGGGGCGCTTCCGGGGTGGCACTCATGCTCGAAGAGGAGTGAAAGCCTCCTCTTCCTCTTCATGCTCGTTGACATCATCATTGTTGTCATCATTATCGATGTCTTCATCAGAGTCGTCGATGGCAATGATGGGCCACCTAAAGTGCTGAGCTCCCTTGATGTTGAAGACAGGATCCAGAAGCACACATTTTTGATATTCGTGATTGACATGGCAATGTGCATAAGCCAAACCATCATGGAGCAGAAGGAGAATGGAGCAGTGTAGATGATGCAGGTTGACCTTGTTCCTATTGGAAAGTGGAGCGAGTTGGGAAAAGTCCAACCCAAGGTAGAGAGCCAATGGTGTAATGAGCCCTCCAAAGTGGATAGGAGCCTTTCATGTACTCCTCTTCACGGCCAACACACGCATCAAGAAGAACGTGCCCCAGTTGCACTCCTCACGCTTCAACAGTTTATACAAAAAGAACAAATTTGTCTCTTGGAATTTACTAAGAGAAAGATCGCCGCGAGCAAAGAGCGTCATACAAAGCATGCGGTGCAGAATCCGCACAAAGGGATGCTCGAAGTCAGCGACGGTAGCGTTGTGGTAGCTAACAGACTTGCCTGGAGGCATAGTCACCAACTGGGCGAAGATGTCATCGTAATCAGTCTGGTTGTCTGACCTTCGGTGCTGGTCTCTCCCATGATTCCAGTTGTAAATGGAATTGAATTGCTGGTGGGTGAGAGTGTAATTGTTGTTGTAGAGCCGGAAAGAAACATGACCCTTTATCCACTCTCGATCAGTGGCAATCAAGTCGTTTGACATGACTCATATGTCCAACGACGCCATGAACTCCACTATGAGCTCCTTGTATGTTGGCCATTCACCGAAGAATGGTTGGCCATCAGCGTGGAACTCCATCTCGTCGGGCCTCCTGCCCGTATGCCTTGCTTACCCCTGTAGGTCGTAGGCAAGATTGGGCTCGAACCCAAGGTAACAAACCAGGTCCCGATCAACATATCAGGTTGGCTCGATCTTCCTCTTAATCAACTCCTCATATACCTTCCATACTTCCGCGAAAGGATGAACAATATTCGGACGAGGAATGGATCCCGGTGGCGGAGGAACGAAGGTCGGGATCTCCATCGGGACTGCCCTTGAAGAAGATGCTTTGTCCGTACGCACCATTGTCTCAGAAAGAAAGGGAATAGGAAAGAGAACTCGGTGAAGGTCGAAGAAGATGATCTCTGCTCAGTGCAGCGCTCGATGAAGAGATCGTGATCCTTGGATGCTCATAGCTGGCCTCCGGTCACACAACAATTCTCAATATACAAGTAGAAGGAAGAAGCTCTAAAGGTGTGAAAAGATTTGACAATCAATCCTTCCTTTTATAACTGAGTCTGTCGCTACTATGGATCCATCGATACCATCGACGGGGTGTCGATGGTATCGACACCTGTAGCACAATCTGGGTCTTTACGAGTATCGACAACTGTCAATAGCCCGATGTGGGGGCCCGAATCGATGACGCGTTGATACAATCGACGAGTGTCGATGGTATCGACCCATCTCACAGATCGACTTCCTTGAGATAGTGACAACCGTTGATTTCCTCTTGCGTATCGGTGACGTGTCGCGTAGATACCATCGACGCGGGTCAATGGTATCGACCCTGTATGGATCAAACACCCTCGCGAGGCCCCGGCGCCGCTTTCTGACTGTAACCGGGTCGATACCATCGACAGGCCCGTCGATGGTATCGACTTCACTGAGACAAAATCGTCTATAAATCTTCAGGGATCTCGCGAGTATCGACACCCATGTCGATACTATCGACCCCGGTCTAGCAATTTCTTCAGCGTCACTGATGGTAGGTCGATACCATCAATGAGGCCATCGATGGTATCGACTCAGAAAATTTTTTGTAGTCGCCCAACTGTACCCATGTCGCTACCATCGACACAATGGTCAATGGTATCGACCCTGCCTCAGCCCTGCACACTGAACAAACGATCTAGGTATCATTTTTACACTAAAAAACAAAATTAAACCAAACTAACTTGTAAATGCGAACAAAAATAGACGAAACTACAATTGGTTGGGTTGCCTCCCAATAAGCTCCCTTATTTAATGTCTTAGGCTAGACAAAATCAAGCTTATCATGCATCCTTAAGTTCTATGAGTTTGACCTCATGCACTTTCCTCATGTAATCCTCGCCAAAGTACAGCTTCAACCTCTATTCATTGACCAGAAATGTCGTCTCTCCATCACGCACCATGATGGCACCATGTGGTCGTACCTCCTCTACAATGAAAGGTCCACTCCACTGGGATTTCAATTTCCCGGGATGAAACTTCAACCTTGAGTTGAACAATAGCACACGATCTCCCTTCTTGAAGACACAGAGTTGAATGTGTTGATCATGAATAAGCTTTGTTCTCTCCTTGTAAATCCTCAATCTTTCATAGGCGTTCATCCTCAACTCATCTAGTTCATTGAGCTCTAGCAAGCGTTTCTTCCCTGCCTCATCATAAGTCATGTTCAGCTTCCTTAGTGCCTAGTGCGCCTTATGCTCCAACTCTACCGACAAATGGTAGGCCCTCCCATAAGCCAACCTAAAAGGTGTAGTGCCTATAGGTGTCTTAAATGTCATCCTATACGCCCATAATGAATCTGGTAGCAAAGTACTCCAGTTCTTTCTTGTCGAAGCCACTGTGTGCTCCAAGATTTTCTTAATTTCTCTATTGGACACTTCGACCTACCCTTGTGTTTGTGGGTGGTACGGGGTACCAATATTGTGCTTTACCCCGTACTTTTTCAACAACACATCAAACTTTTGATTTCTAAAATGGGTACCTCCATCGTTGATAATCATCCTTCGCAAACCAAATCTGCAGAAAATGTAATCTTTTACAAACCTGCACACTACAACAACATCATTAGTCCTTGTGGGTATTGCCTCTACCCACTTCGATACATAATCAACATCCAATAAAATGTACAAATTAGAGTTCGAGGACACAAAGGGTCCCATAAAATCAATACCCCATAGATCAAACACCTCAACTTCTTGAAACACGTTGAGGGGAATCTCCTGTCGCTTTGAAATATTACCTGCCCTTTGACATGAATCACATCTTCGCACATAATCGTAGGCATCCCGAAACAGTGTAGGCCAATAAAGGCCGCTCTCAAGCACCTTGGTCGACGTTATGGAACTAGCATGATGGCCACCAGTTGGTAGAGTATGACAATGATGGAGTACACTGTCATATTCTATCTCCGGTACACACCTGTTCAAAATGTCGTTCCTGCATTGCTTCAACAAAATGGGGTCATCCCAGAAATAATATCTCAAAGAATGGAAAATTTTCTTTTTCTCTTGATATGTCCAATCATCTGGGATAATTTTACAGGCAAGATAATTAACAATATATGAAAACCATGGATCCTTGGATTTTACAGAAAGGATTTTCTCATCAGGGAATGTCTCGGTAATGGGTATATTAATGTCCTTCTCATCTACCCGTTCCAACCTAGAGAAATGGTCCGCAACCACATTCTCTATTACCACCTTATCTTTAATTTCAATGTCAAATTCTTGTAACAATAAGATCCACCTAATCAATTTAGGTTTGTCATCTTTCTTTTCCATCAAATATTTTATGGCGGCGTGGTCCGTCCATACCACAATTTTTGACCCTACAAGATATTGCCGAAATTTTTCAAATGCAAAAACACAGCGAGAAACTCATTTTCAGTTGTAGTGTAATTAAGTTGTGCTTCATTTAAACTTTTGGATGCATAGAAAATCACAGTGGGTTTGTTTTAAATACGTTGTCCTAGAATAGCCCCTACTGCAAAATCTGAAGCATCATACATTAATTCAAAAGGCTTTGTCTAATCTGGTGTTTGCACAACCGGTGCAGAAATTAACTTTTCTTTGAGCACATTAAAAGCATGCAAACACTTTTCATTAAAATCAAACACCACATCTTTCTCCAGTAGTTTAGATAATGGTTTAGCGATTTTTGAGAAATCTTTGATAAAGCGGCGATAAAATCCTACGTGACCAAGAAAACTCCTTACCCCTTTAACCGTATTTGGTGGGGGTAATTTGGAAATCACTTCAATCTTAACCGGATCTACCTACAACCCCTTGCTAGACATTTTATGTCCAAGCACAATCCCTTCACTAACCATCATATGGCATTTTTCCCAGTTGAGAACTAAATGTGTGTCCTCACATCGTTGTAAAACTTTATCCAAATTATATAAACATTCATCAAAAGACGCACCATAGATGGAAAAATCATCCATGAAGACCTCCAAACATCGCTCAACCATATCAGAGAAAATGGCAAGCATGCAACGCTGAAAGGTTACTGGTGCGGTGCATAAACCAAAGGGCATACAGTGATATGCAAAGGTTCCATAAGGACAAGTGAAGGTGGACTTCTCTTAGTCCTTAGGATCAATTGAAATCTGATTGTAGCCAGAGTAACCGTCTAGTAAATAAAAGTGAGATTGACCTGCTAATCGCTCTAAAATCTGATCAATGAACGTGAGAGGAAAATGATCTTTTAATGTGGCAGAGTTCAATCTATGGTAATCAATGCACACACGCCACCCGATTACCAAACGGGTCGTGACCGACTCATTTAACAAATTGTGAGTAACAGTAATTCCCCCCTTTTTAGGGACTACCTGTGTGGGGCTTACCCACGTAGAATCGGATATAGCGTAAATGATGCTTGCAGAAAGGAGCTTGATCACCTCCTTCTTGAAGACCTCCATCATGCTTGGATTGAGTCTGCGTTGTGGCTGGATTACAAGTTTGGCTCATTCCTCGAGCCAGAACTTGTACTGGCACAGTGTAGGGGAGATCCCCTTGATATCCGCGACTGACCACCCAAATGTGCCACGGTGGTTCTTCAGCATGATCATCAATTGATCCTCTTCCTAAACACTCATATATGTTGAGATAATCACTGATAGTTTTTCACCATCGGCTAGGAAGGCATATTTCAAATGAGGCGGCAGTGGCTTCAATTCTAACTCTGGTGGACTGATCAAAGATGACTGAAGCGGTGGTGGGAGTTTCCCAAGATCTTCTTAATACTTAGCATAATAACATGGCATCACCTGAAGCATCTTGACACATTCTTGTAATGACTTGCTTCTCATCCAGTCATGCGTTATATTGACAAGGCAAGATTTAAGAGGCAGTTCCGGATATGTATCGAGGACAGAACTTGCTATGGCATCATCTTTAGTAGAAAGAGTGATTTCCTCCTCTTCATCATTCGGAAACCCAACCGCTCTGCAAAGAGAAACAACTTTGGTCTATTCCATAATGTCAACAGTCAATGTCCCCTTCACTACCTTAGTCATTACATGAGCCATATCTAGAAACGGCTTCCCTAGACAAAGAGAAATATTCTGATCAAAATGTTTCACCATGCAGAACTGCTCCTTTGCTTTTGATTGTGTTGTGCTTGGGGGCATAAACATTTCAAATCGGTCATCAGTGATTCCCAATGTCAAATGGCCTCTGCCCATCTCAAGTATCATATCTGCAGTAGCTTGGAAGGGTCTTCCAAGGAGTAGCTCATTTCCTTGTTCATCTTGCATTTCCATTACCACAAAATCTGCTGGAAATACAAACCGGTCGACTTTAACCAAAACATCATCGCAAATACCGTACGACTTAACCACATAATTGTCTGCCAACTGAATCTTCATATTGCTATGTCTTGATTCTTTCAGTCCCAGCTTCTTGAAAGTAGAGAGAGGCATCAAATTTATACTTGCCCCAGAATCATACAATGCTTCGCCAAATTTCACTTTACCGATGTAACATGAAATATTGAAGCAGCCCAGATCTTATCTTTTAGGTGGCAATGTTCTCATAATGAAAGCGCTCACCTGTTCCTTGAGAACCATGACCTCAGTATCAGGAATCTTCCTCTTCTTTGTGATTATGTCTTTCAAAAACTTGTCGTAAGAGGGTATCTGCTCTATTGCTTCTAACAGTGGAATGTTGACAGAAAGCTTCCTAAGGCTATCTAGAAACTTCTTGAACTGAGCGTCCACTTTCTTGGCTTTCAAACTGTTTGGATATGGGACTGGGACAGTCTGTGCCCTATGATGTGGAAGCACATATGGTGTCCTCTTCTCTGTATCCTCCTCAGTAATAAGTTCTGATATTACATCATCTACCACATCTTCTACCGGCTCTATGATTGGAATCAGAACCTCCTATGTGGCCTCACCTGTGGTTTCTGGCTGAGATTGTGGATCTTCTATACCAGATCGTTGGTCTTCTCGGGTGGAAAGAATATCTTGAAGAACACCTCGATCATTTGATGCCATGTTTCAACGGTCTCATCATCCAGGTTATGCAGCCATTCTCGTGAATTACCTGCAAGAGAGCTGGGGAACAGTTTCAGGTAAAGTGTCTCCTGTAGAAATCTATCAATCTTGATCATATTGCAATTTTCCAAAAATGTGTTGATGTGTGCGACAGGGTCCTCATTCTTCAGCCCGTGAAATGCATGTGACTTGACCAAGTTTATTAGTGTCGGGTCAATCTTATACGTGGGAATGTTGACTACCAGTTTTTTTATTATTCCCTTCGATGCTGACGACGAAGAAGCTTTTATCTTCTCCCATATTGTCTGTTCTTCAGCCATAGCTTCTGATTTAGAATTTGAATCTATCTCTTCAGGTTGGTCTTGAATGTCGTTCTCCTCGTCATCTAGTCCCAATAGTGGAACCTTTGGTGATGGTTGTGTCTAGTCTGCGCTACGCGTCCTCACCATGCACTAGTACCTGCAAAGTAATAATTTAGGTTCAGTACCGTGCTAGAGGATTGCTAGATAATATGGATAAACAATGAATTAAAAAAAAAGGTGGCCTAAAGTGGCCGCTTGCAACACTTGTAGTGCTGACAATTGTCGTGTTCCCGACAATGGCGCCAAAAACTTGACACGATTTTACCGTGCGTATAATGCAAGTACACACGTCAGAGTAATATAGCCCTTTGTGAGGCCCGAGTCAAACACATGGACACTAAACTATCAGTAGACTACTTACTAACTACTCGCGATCAGCTAGACCGATTAAAAAGTTTTGAGAGTTGATTGATAAATAAAAGAAAAATAAAAGAAAACAAAGCAATCGATTAAATGTTGAGTTTAATCAATTTAAATGGGAATCTTTAGCATTGCGGTTTCACCGCGGGTTCTCGTTGTATTTATTTCTACATAGTTAATCAAATTTGTCTCTCATTCCAGGTAGTGGCCTGTAGTCAGAATTGTTCACTTTCGTGATACAATTTACTACCTAAATCTAGGTCGGTTCCATTGTCATAGTAACATATACCCTAAACTAGGTGTATGAATACCAAACTTTGGGTTTCCACCACTAACCGTACATCACCTTATTCAAGGGATTTATTAATTAATGTGAATTTCGTCTCTTTTCAACCGTTAATTCTTATTTCAAAGCAATTAAAGGCATTAGATTATCATTAGGGTGATCAATCATAATGATATAATGGAGAAAACGAAATCATACCATAGATTTAAGAGATGAAATATGAATTACTATGATAACAACGTCATACAACAATTACCCGAGCTACTCCCGATCCTAAAGTCAAAGGGGATTAGCCCTGCATGGTTGACAATGGAAAATACATAGGAGTAGAGAAAAAAAAACATGGGACACATGGAGCAAACTCGTGTAACCCCTGATACAAAGGTGTTCCTGGAGATCCTCCTCGAGAAACGTGTGTTTTGCAGTCTTCCGACAGCAAAATCACCCATCGGAGGTGCCCAGATCGCTCAGTTTATAGCCTTCGTCTCTCGTCTCCTCTCTCTCCCTCCTTCTTGGATGTTGTATAACACAATATGATATCCCCCCTAGGGCCGGCCGTGCTCTTCTTAGGTCATAGGACCACTTGACGGAACTGAAAAAGCTCAACCGTCAGATTAAAATGCTCCGTTTTAGTGCAGAAATCGCCAGATCCCGATGCTGTCGATACCATTGACACCCAAGTCGATGGTATCGGCCATGATACAGGTATTTTCTTCTAAAATTGTGTTTTGGGGTTGCTTTATGATGAAATGTTGATACTATCGACACCAGGGTCGATAGTATCGATTCTGGACAATGCAAAAGTGCCTCAAAAAGTGCTGAAACATGTGTATAAGTCCGGGGATTATATAAAATCATATAAATATGATAAAAGAAGTATAATTTGATGAAAAAAAGTTTAAAGGCCAACTATAGTTAATTATTCAAATATAATCAAGAAAATGATAAATACATGCATAAAATAGATATAAAATAAGCCTATAAAAGTGACTCAAAACCCATGCATCAAGGCAGACCAACGAAATTGTTCATTGTGTTACCGTCTTCTATGAACAGAGGCGGCACACCCCTCCAAACCCAACACAGGGATCTTAAGGATGAAATTAACAGAGGTCGTGAACAAGAAGAGGTTGGATGGCTGTGTGTGGCCTAGTACAAACCACATCACCGATCATGTCTTGACCAGTGTAGGTCGCGCATGAGAGATTACAATTCGTCGATTGCATGTGAGAAAGAAAGAGACCAGTATGGGTGATTGGTTAGGACGATCTAGACCATGGACCCACATTCCCAGTGGAAAAGAACATGGGTGGCACCTCCCGACACAGATTCCTACCTTGCGTCTACGAGTACCCAACAACAGTGTCGAGGCCTCGCCTTGGCCATCCAACACCCATGGGCGAGGAGCTGTCGGTGGTGGGATTTGCCTTCCACGACATCAGGCATCTGATATGGATGTGCACGAGGGAGGAGAAGGGATAGATTCAAAGGACTCTATTTCCCCTCTATGTATGTTCAGAACATGAGGGTAAATAGGTCATTCTTCCCTAAATCCCATCTAAGTCGTCAATTTGGATATAACAAGTAAGTTGCTGATGCGGTGCTTTTCGAATAGGCCAAATATATTTAACTTGGAAAAAATATAGAAAATTATTGGTAGGTCATAATGCATCAAAACTATATATGAATTTTCTCATAAAAATTATAGGAATCCAATTAAAATATAATTAGAATCTAAATATGCTTCATATTCTAAAAGTATATCCAATACATGTTATTATGTGTTTAATGTAAAGGAAAACCTAGATTTGCTTTAATATGATGTGTAATTGATTAGATTTGGTTATGTTGAGTTAATATATGATCTTGTAATGTATAATAAGGAAACCTATGATAATGATGAATAATTGTTGATTGTTGATTGGTAATTTTATTCATGCTGATTTAGAGTTTTACAACCAATGTCGACATCTTGCTATGATCTAATGTTGATAATGTGATCTAGGTATCATGAATAACCTAACACTCTTAACATGATGATTAGGGTTTAACCTAATATGAATAAATGGGTTTCTAACCTTAGAAACCATGATATGGTGGAATTAGGGTTTGTAACCCTAATCCCTAGTCCAAACATGAGATAACCCTAAACCCTAGTTTAGGAGCGCATCTAGATCTGAATAATGTAATGCGAATACATGGTGACACATGTAGTATGTATATTTCAGGTTGAATGCTTTGTAGATTGGATGTTTGGATACACTCTTAAGGTACATATGATGTTCTGCATAGTTACTGTAGTGACATAAGGTATGTGGTAATGCTTATGAATACATGTATCAAATTCTGAGTTTGTCGAGGTCTCTCAATGAGATTGAACGAAAGATAAATTTCTTGCTTGTTTATTTACTTCTTGCAAATTATAAAGTTCCTATGAGTATCATGTAAAGTAAATAACAATATTTTGAACCTTGGATTATACTGATCTTAAGGGTAATGCACATGAGCCCCAGAGGGAAAGTGATTACACCTGAGGTAGTAGACTAGATATGGGTTAGAATATGAAAACAAGTTTATGTTCTTATATGCAAGATAAAGATGTTTTCTTATATGTGTACTTGTGATTATTGTTTGAACCCACATACCATTATAGAGATATATTGATCCCGCATTTGTTTGTCGGTGTTTTAGGTATCATCTATACTTAATTTGTGGACAGGAGGTTATAGATTAAATACGTTGAAGATACTAAAGTTATTCATGAAGATTTAGTCTTAGTGGTATATCTTCACACATGTACAAGTTAATTCTTTCTTAAAGTTATGTAACTCCTTAGAGGAGCTTTTTATGCAAACATGTAATTATTTGTTCATTAATGGAAATTGTTTACTTTTTGTATTATTTCTTGAATCTGATCTTGAAATTTATGAGTAACGATTTGCGACTTTAAGGCCTTTTAGACACTCATAAGTGTGGGTTATTACATTTGGTATCAGAGCCCTGATTCATCAATTAATACTTAATAGTTTATAATTTCAAATCATCCTTAGAAATTTAATGGAAATATATATATATATATATATATATATTGATGTATTAAACGGGTGAATTAATATGAAAAAGCTTTCTAATTAAATCCTTGAGTGAAATTCAAGATGGACCTTATAAAATCATTCAAAATTTAATTCACACCTCATATTCTCCTTTTTATTACTTTATTAACATTTAGGAGGAGAGAGAAAAGAAAAGGGTTATTTCTTTCATTAACTAACTCAAAACCACATTATTTATCATTTCTTGTCCCAAAAATCCATAAAAACTCTAAATTAATATAATCTACTAATTATATCCATTAATGGTCATTTTGCATTATAAGACTCTAATTAACACACTAATTGAGATATTTGTGAAAAAACCCATTCATTGAAATGAATGTGGGTCAAATATAATTCAAACTATTAAGTATTTCTCAATTATGACATTGAGGCCAAACATGATAGAAAAGATAGGAAAATTTAGGTAAAAAGATAGAAAGGACATGAAGGAAATAAAATCTTGAAAATGGGGTTAATTGCAATTGAATCCAAGATTCAAAATGTTACAACACTCCACCCCTCAAAAAGGATTTCGTCCCTGAAATCTCAACAAGTGGGAAGGGTGAGTACGTAACATCCCAACACATAGAAACTAGTTTGTTACCTCTAATATAGGGTACTTCACATGCTCTACCCATATATCAGGTTAGACTAAGGTTTTTACTATGCATATTGCCATTTATCAAATATAACACAATTAACATTTTGCCTTATTAGCATTATCTCCATTATGAAATTATATCATTATTATTATCCTATTAATTGTGTCAAGTTATATTCACATTTTTGTCAAAAGAAATACATCTCGACATTATATACTAATCATATGTATTTCTCATTTACTAATTAGAATTTTAAGCACAAACAGGGTTTACTAAATAATCTAATTATTTATTAATGTATTAGGTCACAATCTTTAATAACTTGAATTTAATCTCCATTATCCTCATATTACCATCATATAGAATTATCACAGATTATATTTTTAAGAAACAAATAACATTATATAACAATTTATTATGTATATATAATGTCACATTAATTTCATACACCTACATTACACATTGTCATATCACCTTTAATATTCACATTAATGTCATCACTAACAATTTCCTCCTTTTTACAATTCATATTATAAATTATACATTTAACATCACATTACAATTTGGAATTATTGTAGACTTAATGATCATGCTTATGTAAATCCAGTTACTCTTTATTCATATTTGAGTCATTATATGTATATTAGTGAATAAGGTGGTACACATTGCATTTTAATGAATTGATTCATATATAAATTTATTATTTGGTTATTAATGAGGTGTGTATTAGAGAAAAAGGTGATATGCCTTACATATATTGATAACTTGATTAAATTATGATTAGGTAATTATATTTCATCAAGTTATATTATCTGATGATGTCACCTAATGTCACTAATGTATCATGAAGGCATTAAGGATATGTATGTATATATGTTAAGGTTAGATGATTACATCTTAGGGTTTAGGCCAACATGACCATTATATGTTATGCATTCTTAGCATAAATTAGTTCCATCTATCATATCATTAGGTTGACACAGTCAACATTATGTGTATTCATAATTACTGGGTTACTCATATTATGTAACTTAAGTATCTGTTGGGGTTCAAGTATGTCAACTATTTATTAAATGACTTATTATATATTCATTGATATAAACAAACAAGTTAGATTATAATTTGTTTGGTGATTACTAATCATATAAACTCAATAATCTCTTCTCTATGGAGATAGGGTTTACAAGCTTAGAGTAGCTCAATTTTAGTGTGATGTAGGACTCCATCCCGTTCGGGGGATTCTGTCCTCAAAATCAACACTTCCAAAATCTATCAAGGTGTTACTACTACTTCTACTTAGAAAGGTTTACCTACCAAGTCAATCTAAACTAGAGGTAAGAGAGTGAGTATAATCAAACCATGTATAAGATCCAGCACTTAATTATTTAACTATTCACTGTTAATAAAATTCAAAGTCTAGTATAGGGTAGGCTACCCCTAAACATGGAAATCTAAGACGCATATAAGGAACTTATGGGATATAAGGTGATTCTATTTGGGTAACCAAATAATCATATTAGTTTCCTAAGGGTACTCAACATTAAGGTTATTTTACTACAGGTATGCTATTTTGGACAATCAATATCAGCTTAAGCCTGGTTGGTGTCATATGGATCCAGGAGTCCTCATAAACCAAGCTATTGGCACGGAGGAAAATTTTGCCCGCCCCCAGACCCTGATCCTTTCTAGGCACCCTTTCTTTCAACTTATGTCCTAGTATATATCTAATAGGCTAATCACCTAAAAGTTGATTAAAAATGTTTCTAATATGAAATTTTTGTGGTTCTAAATAAAACTTTTACCATAAGTCAATTCTAAGGTGAACTAAAGGGAAACTATTTGAGGTAATGGTTTCTAACTAGGGAGACAAATTGAAATAGTCAACATTATGACTACCATTGGCTCTGATACCTTGCTGTAAACAAGTGAGATCACCCATCACCTCTCTACTAATAATGGTAAACAAAATCCAATTAATAGCAGTGAAAGATAAAATTTTGACTATATTCAGTTTAATAAGGATTACATCAAAATTTTCCTGATAGGTGTATACATGCTTTATAAAAATAAAGGATCTAAGGTAGAGGGAAGCTAAACTAGATCAATATGTCTCCAATAAAATAACTTAACAAATAGTTCATGATGGAAGGATGAACTCCTTTTCCTAGTCTTAGACTAGTTCACCATGCTCCTGTTCCACACTCTGATCCTAAAATTGGGTGGTTTGGATCACCTAGTAAGTGGAGAATAAAGTATGTGTCAAATTAAAGGAATAAGGAGAAACATAAAGTAAAGTATTTCATGATAAATAACTACTATACTAAGAGGGTCAAAATTATGAGGCAAGTAAATAAATAAGAATTTTGCCAAGTCAAGTAATAATAAAGTTGCATGCAAGATTTAATATGACTCCATTAAACTATTATAGGGATGAAGCACCTACCTAACCAAAACCAAAACAAATAGGTGAGGGAGAGTGGTCACATTCCCAAACACCAACAAATATATATATATAAAAGTGGGGAGAGTAGTCACATTCCCCAGGGCTCATGCCCAAACTATGGGTGGTTGTACTCTTGTACACTACATTAGTTAAGTAGTAATTTACATCATCATTCTAGAAGAATTTGTATGGAAGATTTAAGTAATTGAAAACTTTTCAAGTGGAGTCCAAGATCGGAATTATTGAAGTAAACAAACTAAACAAGAAATGGTGAAATGAGTGTATAGGGTCATGCCTCATTGGGACATTAGATTTGGATAAAAATGCCAAACTTAGGGTTCATAAAGAACAGAAAGATACCTCACTTGAGATTCCTAGAGAAGACCTTTCATCAATAAAGTTGTCTCCAAAACCAATTTTAACCTATTGACAAATTTCACCATATGCATTAGGGTTTTGTAAAGAATAAGGTGTAGGAAACCCTAATTTTTGGACCTTCTATGAAAAACTTCGATTTAGGATACAAAAATTGGAGCAATCGATTAATTGGATTCTCCTTATTAAGAAAACATATTTATTTTCTAAATTTGGAGTTAAAATGAATTAGTTACATATTTTAAGGCATTTTATATAATTAAAATGGTTTTTATAATAAACATCAAAACAAAGATGTAAAACAAGACTTGGAAACTCAAAAATTAGATTCCTTAGGAAAATACTTTCCAATGACTATTTATTTGTATTTTTCTAATAAACCTTCGATTTACTATGATTTTATAAAACCGACCAATCAAATTTTGAGAAAAAGCCACGTGGCAAGAATACATCATCCACGTAGCGCACAGTGCCAAGTGGGAATTAAAAAGTAAATATTTGCATTTTCCCTTGTAAAAAAAATAGTTTGATTAAACCAGTGTGGGTCATAGGGTATATTCACCCTAGAATATGTATTATCGCTCTTCTCGGCTCCGTGGAGCTTCACCAAAGCAGGAATTTTCTCAACCCAACAGAAGATCTGACTAATTCTTGAGGAGTCAAGACTGTTGGCGGTTTCCCCAGATCCTTTTGAGTGCACTAAGCCATCACACAAGCTTTGGTGCAAACTAGAGCTCCAGCTACTACTTAACCTATGTGCAATTTTTTTTAATTTGGATAAGGATAGAACAATTAATTAAGGAAAGAGAAAATTAAAGCATTAATTGAATGTCATTTTATTTTCATTGAATATATCTCTGTCACACTTGATTTTACCAATTTTCCCTAAAGTTGGGTGGTCACACGACCCACTTATGTCGGGATTCTTCGTGGACATTGGATCAAGACCTGACCAAGGAGGAGTTATCTCCTACCTCCAGTAGGACTATTCTTTTCTGGTTATAACCCATATTTTCACACACAGTTTTCTTCTCCTTCTTTCCTTCTCATCTTTTTCCATTTTGATTTTCACCTTCTCCTCTGTTTTCCACTTTTGGGGATCCCTAATTTGATTGGGTTTCCTTCTCCCAATCTCCCTATCGATGAGGGACTTTCCTTTCCCTCTCTGTTTTCCAGTTTTTTGTTTGCTACGTTCAACCCCAGGAAAGCTCCTTTATATCCCCCCTCCTACATGATCCCTGAACACCCAGCGATCGCCCACAATAGCTTCCTTGTCCCCATTTGCTTTTTAACCCTTTTCCGCAACTTCATCTCCCTAGTCTCTAGCAACGAGCTCGACCGAGGTCTTCTAGCGTTCGACGGTGATCGCATATTTGTTCACAGCCTTTGGACGTGTGGGTGTACTTCTAGAGTTCTTTGTTTTCCCAACTTAAAGGTAACTTGTTTTTGCCTATTTTTTCTCAGTTTCTCTGATTTTTGGTAATCGACGGGCTCTAGCTGTCTTGGAACCTTCTCTCTTCGCCTTTGGCTTCGATTTTGTCCAACGAATCATTCTCAGTATTTGTTTTCGGGTTTTCTAGTTTGCCTCACCATTTTCAAACTTCCCCCTATTTGCTGCTTTGGTAGAAGCCCTCTTCCGAGCTATGGTCGGTCGTTGTGCTTGTGCCTTGGCTCGCTGGGACCGTCATCATCTTAGGAGCAATGTTCCTTTAGATTTCATATCCTGGTTTCCCACGGATCTTGACTTGGAGCTCGAAGATTTCCTCTCTATGCCTTAGTTTTGCGAAGTGTTTTCTAGGGAACAAAAACTCATGTGCTTTTTCCACTCTACCCTCCTCTCTATCCATTGTGTTCTTTTTGACGCCAATGGGTATTTTGGTACTTTCTCCTTGTTTCTGTTTCTGACTGGCTTGTTGATGTGTTTTAGTGGTCCACTGAGTTGGGCAGCTTTGACTGACCTAGCTCAGTCAATATGGATCTTTCTCTCACCTATGGTTTGCTGATTTGGCTTTTCCTTGATTTTCTATTGGTTGATTTTGTAAAATATAATAAAATATATTTTGGACTCATAATAACATAAACTAAAATGTGCCATAGTTTTGATAACCTAATTCACATATTAAGAAAAAAGTGGTTTTTAGGGTTTGAATTATGTATATGAAATTGACACAAAATCAACATATGTGTTTAATAGGATCTTTAGAGACCTAGACTTGGATCTAGAAGTGACTTTGGACTTTGGACTCTAATGTTAAGGCATGTTTGCATCCCCTATTATTCTTGATGAGAAATTCACATATGTCCATCTTTCTCTTGGTCCTACGGACATTAGCCTAAACATGATGTCTTTTTCTTTTGAAATTATGCATCATGTGAAGTACCCTACTTGTTACAGATCTTTTGACCATGGATATTGTTTTGAAATCTTTATAATGCTTTGTTCATGTTGAAACTCTATATGATGACATGTGATGACTTTTTCCCACTCATGAGGTGGATGTATATGTTGGTCATATATGTGGTGACTAGTTAGTATAATCTGACTATACTTTCTACTTGCCTCTACATTAAACATGCTATGTGATTTTGTAGCACTAGATTAGTGTAATTGCATTGGTTTTTGGGTTATGTGCCCTTGTTATTTTTTGGAAGGAGATGTCCCCATTCTCGGGTTTCAAGTTTATGAGGTTTGGCCCACTTTATAATTATATTTGGGAGTTTGGCTATGTGTCATTCTCTATCAGTCTCAAGGTTTATGGGACTTGTCGACCTTTGTCTTTATATTGTTCTAGGGCTATGCTTATCTCACATGCATGCAAGCTTGATGATGATGATGATGGGTTATGTGCCCAAATTCTTAATATGTGCTTATGTGGCACCACTTTGTTGTTTTTTTATGGCAAGTATCTTCTTTTATTATGTGATGATGATTCTCCTCTTTTATGACCTTTTGGGTAGTCCTTATTTCCTGCATGGGAAGCCTTTATACTTGATGTCCTTTTCTTGTATTGCTTAAGTTTTACTTTAGTATGCACATACCAGACTTTGCTGATGTCTTCTATTGTTTCTCTTCTATTTGGGGTATGCTTCCAACCCTAGGTGAAGGATGTGGAGGACATGGTATAAAGTTATGGACATATCTTAAGGAGATAAAGCTTGGAGACAGTCTTGATGTGGTTTAGATTCCCCCCTACATGGATCTGTATGATGTACCTTTACATGTAAGTTTAAGATGTTCTTTTATAACCTTATGAGAAATTGAATATAATCAATGTTTTTGATCCACTTCTACACTTTGGTTGTGTTTTATACCATAAATAAGATTTGAAATTTTACACCCACTCCAACATTCTTTTAGGTGTGTTTGGACCGGAGGTTCTATTGTTCAAATTTTTGAGTAGGGAGTGGTTCCTCTCTGGGATCCCACTCCTTACAACATATTATTAGAGCCCATGGTTGTCAGAATCTGACTATTTCAATTTTGTCTCCCTAGTTAGAACCCTTGCCTTACATAGTTCCTCCTTAAGTGATATGCTTACCATATATTTGGTATAAGTTTTCATGAGATGATGATATGAGGTGTTTTCTTGAGAAAAGGTGTCATGACTTGAGGATGAAATTTGGTTATGAGGAGGTAGTAGAATAAGAAGTCTTGTTATAGAAAATTTGTGACTTGGTTTCTACAATTGATTTTGGATCCATATTTTGTTTCGTCTCGAATAAATTTCATTGCCAAAAATTATTTTCAAAAATACTATTATATGTACAAAATTTTCTGGATTTCATCGAAGTATTCTTGAACTAAGTCACGATGAAAATTTTGAGAAGTTTTGGTGGTGAAACCCTAAACCTAGTGCTAACCCTAGTTTTGACTTTGGAGTTGTGACTAGGATTGATATAAAGGTGTAGTTGACCTACCCTATGACTTTTGGATGTTTATGTAGGGTTTTTATATTAGAGACACAAGGACCTAAAACTCAACCCTAGATGGTGTGACTATTTGTTGGATACATGAGCAACATAAATCTCTAAAACTTTCACTACTAAAATATATGTGGGTAATCCTAAATGTTGTTTAGTTGACTTGTTTGGTTGAACCTTTTAAGGGGTGGAGAGTAGTTGGTTGTTGATATTTGGATCAATATCTTTTGAGGACAAAATCCGTATAAGGGGTGTAGTGTTGTGACATACCGGATCTTGGACCCTATCCTAGAACTTTGATCTTTTGGGTTTGGCCAAACAAGGTAGAGGGTTAGACCTAAAATGATGTTTAGTAAAATCCTAATGAACTAATGCATTTAATGTATCACCTAAATGTAATCTAATATGTCACATAATTCAATTGGAGGTAATAAGTAGGATGAATAATAAAGATAATGGGAAACTAATGGGCCATATGACATATCTCATAAAAAGAAGTCACAAAAGTGGAAACAAACTTCAAATTCGTAATCTACATATCAAAATAAGCTTACATGTCAATTTTCACCTAATTTGGACAACTTTGAAAAAATAGGGTAAGTTGAAGAGAGAGAAAATAAACAAAAGGCATAAGTAATAAATAATATGATATATAAATTACAAAATATGGAAAGAAATCCAAATTCATATTCAACTCATCAAATATAACTTAAGGATGAAGTTTCACCTAATTTGGATAATCTTAATTTCATTAATGCATGAGGAAAGAAAAACTAAGTTTTGAATAATAAATGCATTAAAAGTCCTCAAAAGGAAAATCTAATTTCATAATCGGAATCTACATGTATAACTTAACCTTTGTGCAAATTTTTACTTAATTTGGATAAGGATGAAACCCTTAATTAAGGAAAGTGAAAATTAAAGCATTAATTGAATGTCACTTTATTTTAATTGAATATATCTTTGTCATGCTTGATTTTCACAATTTTCCCTAAAGTTGGGTTGTCACGGAGTTGGTCGTTTGATCAAGATCTAACTAAGGAGGAGTTATCTCCTACCTCCAGTCGAACTGTTCTTTTTCGGCTATAGTAACCCATATTTGTGCACGTGGTTTTCTTCTCCTACTTTCCTTCTCGCCTTTTTCAATTTTGATTTTCACCTTCGCCTTGATTTTCCACTTTTGAGGATCCCTAGTATGATTGGGTTTCCTTCTCCCAATCTCCCTGTTAACGAGGAACTTTCCTTTCCCTCTCTATTTTTCGGTTTTTCATTTGTTGTGTTCAACCCCGGCCAAGCTCCTCTATGAACCCCCCTCCTACATGATCCTCAAACACCCAACGATCACTCGTAGGAGCTTCTTTGGCCCTGTCCCCTCTTTAACCCTTTTCCCTGACTCCGACTCCCTAGTCTCTGGCAACAAGCTTGACCAAGGTCTTCTAGTGCTCGACGGTGACTTCTTGGGTTTTTTCTCAGCTATGGAAGGTGTGGGCATGCTTTTGGAGTGCTTTGCTTGCCCAAATTAAAGGTAACTTGTTTTTGCCTTTTTTTCTCAGTTTTTATGATTTGTGGTAATCGATGGGCTCTTGCTATCTTGGCACCTTCTCTCTTCTCCTTTTACTATGGTTTTGTTCGGTGAAGCATTCTCAGTAGTTGTTTTTGGGCTTGCTAGTTTGCCTTGCCATTTCTGAACTTCACCTGGTTTGCTGCTTTGGCGGAAGTCCTCTTCTGAGCTATGGTTGGTCATTGTGCTTGTGCCTTGGCTCGCTGGGACCGTAATCATCTTAGGAACAATGTTCTTTTAGATTCGCATTGCCTGGATTCCCCTAGATCTCAACCTAAAGCTTAGAGATCTCCTCTCTGTGCCTTGGTTTCGTGAGGTGTTCACAGCGGAACAAAACCCCATGTGCTTTTCCCTCTCTACCCTCCTCTTTGTTCATTACTTTCGTTTTGATTCCAAAGGATATTTTGGTACTTTTTCCTTGTTTCATCTTCTGAATGGCTCGCTGACATGTTTTAGTGGTCCACTGAGTTGGGCGGGTTTGACTGGGCCAGCTCAGTCCACATGGATCTCTCTCTTTCTCACCTTTGGTTTGCCGATTTGGCCTTTCCTTGATTTTCTATTGGCTGATTTTGTAAAATCAATAACTAATTATGAACCAATCAGAGAAATATGCATAAATAGTCAATAAAATGAGAAAAAGGAGATATATCTTTTGGTACTAATCTTGTCACCTAATTTTGATGTTCAAATAAAAGTGGATATTAATTTATTAATTTAATTAGATAATAAATTGTAAAATTCAAAACTAAATACTTATAATTCAGAAAAATATAATAAAATATGTTTTGGACTCACAATAACATAAACTAAAATGTGGCATAGTTTTGATTACCTAATTCACACATTAAGAAAAAGGTGGTTTTTAGGGTTTGAATTATGTATATGAAATTGACACAAAATCTACATATGTGCTTAATAGGATCTTTGGAGACCTAGACTTGGATCTTGGAGTGATTTTGGACTTTGGACTCTAAATTTGAGGTATGTTTACAACCACTATTATTCTTGATGAGTAATTCACCTATGTCCTTCTTTCTCTTGGATCTATGGACATTAGCCTATACACAATGTCTTTTTTTTTGAAATTATGCTTCATGTTTAGTACCCTACTTGTTACTAATCTTGTGACCATGGATATTCTTTTGGGATCAATATAATTCTTTCTTCATGTTTGAACTCTATATGATGACATGTGATGTCTTATTCCCACTCATGAGGTGGATGTATATGTTGGACACTTATGTGGTGACTAGTTTGTATAGTCTGACTATACTTTATACTTACCCCTATGTCAAACATGCTATGTGATTTAGTGGCACTATAGTAGGTTTTTGGGTTATTTTCCCTTGTTATTTTTGGGATGAAGGTGGCCCCATACTCGAGTTTCAAATTTATTAGGTTTGTCCCACTTTATATATATATTTGGGAGTTTGGTTATGTGGCATTCTCTATCAGGATTCAGGTTTATGGGACTTGGCCACCTTTGTCTTTATATTGTTCTAGGGCTATTCTTATCTCACATGCATGCATGCTTGATGATGATGATTATGGTTTATGTGCCCAAATTCTTGATATGTACTTATGTGGCACCACTTTATTGTTTGTTTATGGAAAGTATCTTCTTTTTTATGTGATGATGATTCTCCTCTTTTATGCCTTTTTGGGTAGTCCTTATCTCTTTTATGGGAAGCCTTTATACTTGATATCCTTTGTTTCTTATATTGCTCAAGTTTTACTTTTAGTAAGCACATACCAGCCTTTGCTGATGTCTTCTATTGTTTCTCTTCTTGTTGGGGAATGCTTCCAACCCTTGGTGAAGGTTGTGGAGGACATGGCATAATGTTATGGACCTAGCTTAAGGAGTTAAAGCTTGGAGACAATCTTGATGTGGTTTATATTTCCCTCTACATGGATCCTTATGATGTGCCTTTACATGTTAGTTTAAGATGTTCTTTTGTATGAAAAATTGAATGTAGTCAATGTTTTTATTCTGCTGCTAACTTTGGTTTCTCATATACCATAAATAAGATTTGAAAATTTTACAACCACTCCAACATATATTTTAGGTGTGTTTGGACTAGAGGTTCTATTGTTTAAATTTTTTGTAGGGAGTGGTTCCCATCTGGGATCCCACTCCTTACACACATTATTTATCATTTCTTGTCCCAAAAATCCATAAAAACACTAAATTAATATAATCTTCTAATTATCTCTTATTAATGGTCATTTTGTATTATTAGACTCTAATTAGCACACTAGTTGAGATATTTGTGCAAAAACCCATTCATTGAAATGAATGCGGGTCAAATATAATTCAAACCATTAAGTATTGCTCAATTTCAACATTGAGGCCAAAGATGGTAGAAAAGATAGGAAAATTTAGAGAAAAGGATAGGAAGGACATGAAGGAAATAAATTTTTTAAAAAAGGGTTAACTTGAAATTGAATCTAAGATTAAGTATGTTACAGATACAAAATATCTATACACTTTTACTGTTGTGAGGTCTAATGTCTCTATGAATATTTGTTGAGAACGGTGATATAGAATGAACTGATAAGAAATATATTGAGATTATACATTGCATATATTTGAGAAACCCTGATGAGGGTAAATGTTGTACAATTAGACTATGTATCGGGCTAAAAGCCCACTGATGATGTTAAAACCCTGATGGGGTAAATTCTAGATAGTAAGATTATGCCTCAAGCTAAAAGCCCACAGATGATAACTTCTATGAGATGATGTAGAAAATGAAAATATTTGTATGTGTTGCAAACTACAATTTTGTTGTGATTCTTTCTTTAATCATTGTATTTCTAATAAGCCTAATTTGTTTCATGTTATTATAGTTACGTAAGAATACCCAGATATGATATATAATGTTTAAATTCTTTTAAGATGAGTAGAAGATATTAATAACAAATGAAATTATGAAACATCTAGTTAGGTTCCCTCAAATACCGTGAGTTCCCCACGAGGACCACACTGGGGGGAGGGGGAATGGATGTACTTGAAGTGATCGATGAATTATGAGAAGTATTTTCAGAGTGTGAATTGAGACCTTAAAGGTTCAACCACCAGGATTTAGGAGTGAGTCATCTGGAGTGGCTCTGACCCTAAATCCTTACTGCAAAAGTCTATTCCCAGATGGAATAGACTCTGATGAAATGAACTATGTGAAAAGTGAAAATATCTGAAAAGTTATGATATGTAATATATTGTTTTATTAGTTCCTATCTCATGCACGTGAGATGAGGACGTGAGCCTCTTTAGGCAACCCTGAGGTGGACATGGTATGTTGTTGATATCTTAGGGTGGGAAGCTAAACCCTAAGATAGTGACGCTGAGTCGTTGACACAAGAATCAAGTGCGGAAACTGCTGCTTGGTGAGGTACAAGCCAAACAGTTTCAAGGCAAATGAATAAAAGAGGGCAAGTCCTGTAGAATATGATTTGAATGTTTATTACATTCCTTGTAGTGATAGATGATAATTTTCCATTATTTATTATATTTCTTTTTGTGGGAAATAAGCATTTTGTTATAGAGACTATCTATTTCATATTCGTATTTGTCTTGTTGACAAGTAGTAAATGTTGGGATTTATATCCACTTTGAATATGAATTGGATTGCTTGTCATTTGATAGTATTGTTTGGTAGACATGCCTTATGTGGGCTTTATCTTCAAGATTGCAAGATGTATTCTAGGTCTGACTGGTGGTGTATCACAAAAATAATGTTATTCTAATGTATTGATTCAAATTCTTAGAACTTGACTTATTACTCATGCACAAGGATTGTTAATCTGAACTAAGAAATATATGTTGTTTTGTTCATAGACATGCTCTAAAAGATGTTAAAGTTATGCTTGATTTAAGTGATTAATTTAAGGAAGAAGAATAGAGGGGTGGTACTAGGTGTGCATATGAAGATCTTTGTTGCAGCCTGCAAGTGTAGGTTTGGTTCTCACATGGTTGGTGCAAGGAAAGGAGGGAGAAGAGGAGGCAACAACGTTGCATGTGATGCAGGGCTCTGCCTGGCGTGGTGTTGTCATCAAGGGCTGGGTGAAAGAAAAGATGGGGCGACTAGGATCCTGTGCACTACCAGAAGAGAAAGGAAGGCAAGAGAGGAAGAGGGCTAGTGAGAGGAGGTGAGGAATCAGGGGAGAATAAGAAGAGGAGGTGGGGCGGAACCCTGGCCGTGGAAATCATGATCCGCAGGGCCAGGATGAATTGACCCCATCAAGAGGGGAGCGGGTTACATGGACAAGGAGAATGGTGGCATGCTAATATAATTAATAATAATACAAGGGTGTATACTAAGTTAGGAATTCAAATTAGTAGATGGTTGGGAAATTGAAGTCTAATTAATACCAAAATTGATAAGTAGACCAAATAACATGTGAGAAAACCAATTGTGTCATCAATTTCACATTTTGAAGATGTTTAATAGTATATTCCATTATTTGTATATCATACATACATTTAATGTATTTACATAATTAACACATATTACATATTAATTTGATTCATTTCATCTTATACCCCTAAGGATGTTTTATGGTGTCAAATTAGAGTCAAGCATGGTGTTTGGTATATTTATTCCTTAAGTCTTGTTATTTAGTGTATTATGGTTATTTTACCTTGCATACCAATTACTAAGGGTATTAATATATCCATGACACTAATTATTCTTAATGTGCTTTGTATTGTGGGAAATATACGGTATGTTAACATAGTGGAATGGGACCTTAGAATAAGAGAAATTTGATACATATGTCCGGATTTGAGTATGTTACAACACTCTAGAAGATTGTACACTACAATCTTATGAATTAATACTTGAGGGTTATCAATTTGAACAAAAATAGTTGGAGTGATAATTAATTAAAGGCCTAATTAATATCGTCAAAATTTTCAAATCAAACAAATCAAAAATGTTTTGACAAAGTTGCAAAATTCTTTTGTAGAATCCAAATGACAAACACAAATGCATTATCGTTGTGATCAGTGCATAAATGGAGTAAAGTTCAAATCTTGTTTGGGACCTTTAAGAAGTGTTCTCAATAGTGAGTGTAAACTCTAAAGTTCTTGAAAGACCAGAGCCAGTGGAACAACTGCAAATGTGCCTTAGGATAAAATTGGATGCTTACTTGAAGTATGCCAATGATGCCTAAGACATCAAGAACTTTATGCTGAGCTATATGAACTATGAGTTGCATAAATAGCTTGAAGCAGGGACATTCTTTAGATGGTTATACATCTTAAGAATCATGTAAAGCATGAAAGGTATAATGTCTTCAAAGCGATGTTTGTGTATAATTAGACATATGGAGATCAAGTATAATCTCATATGCTCAATATGATTGTTCATATAGATTAATTGTGATTTCTTATAGGTCAAGAGTTGACCAAACATATGATTCTACAAATCGTTGTGTGAATCATATAGCCAATTTATCAAATGTTGAGAAACTTGGCCAAACCATTGTCTGAAGTGCTTGGCATGTTGATGCCAAAGCATGAATGAAGAAAGGACAAAACCTATGATAATGATCAGTAGAGTGAAGTCCATAGACTAAAGCAAGGTCAAGAAGTGTTATGAATCCAAGCTTAGGTCCAAGTATTCATCACTCAAGATATGGAGAAGGGTAAGTTGGAAAAGGAAATAACCTCTTTATAGAGGATTTCAAGAAGATGAAAGAGATAGAGATCTCTACTTCAAGACCTAAGAAGAAGTAAGCTCGAAACAATGCAGAGCAAGAGTTGTTACCATTACAGTTACAATATGACATTCATGGGCATATAATAGAATTAGTGAATTGCTATTATACATCTGCCATAAATGAAATCATCATACATCTTGTATGAACAAGAGTGTAATGGACTGATGTTTCATTTCAAAGAAATGATCGTTGATGGAAATGCCTATGTCTCATCAACTATAATTGATAGTTAAAGAGACAAATGTATGTGACACATGTAATGAATGACATGATAACTCAAACTTAAAGGAATCAATAGTACTTCAACATATTTACTAATGAGCTCAGTAGATATGGTAGTTTGTATTTAATAAAACATAAACATGAATCTGTTGAAGTGTTCAAGGAGATCATAAATGACGTGCATAAAAAACTTGGTATACATATTAAATTTTGATATGATCTATTTGGAGATACTTTGAACCAAGAGTTTGAGAATCTTCTGGAAGATCATGATAATGTATCATGATGGACTCCACCTAAAACATAATGATAGTGTATCATGAGAAGTGTATCATAAATAAGGAATCACACCTTGATAAGTTAAAGTGTGATTACTAGCTAAACTTCAAATTTTCTTTTGGGCACATTCTTAACACTAAAACAATGTACCATCTAATTAGTTCAAAAGACACCATATGAGATATGGAATGGGAAGTTTCCCAATATGTCTTTATAAAGATTAGGATTGAAGGCCTAAATAAGAAAATGTTTCTTAAAAGGTTTTGTCCACAAATCGCATAAATGTTATTTTGTTGAATACTACTTTGATATCCAAATACAATAACAAAGGTGTTTTGGATGGATGCATTCCTAGACGAGAACCTAGAGTTAAAGGAATCAGTGGGAGATAAAAGTAGGACTCGAAATGTTTGAGACAAATAAGAAAAACATTGAACTTAAAGAGGTACACTGGGAATAAAGAGAATCACAAAATGTTGTGAAATCTCAAAGTTCCTTAAGTAACACCAAGAACACATAGTTCTGGTAGAACACACCTAGAGATTGAATGATATATGATATCTTATGGAAAGGCAGTGAGTTGATCATATGATGAGTCAAGAGTCTACCTAGAAGCTAAAGAGAGCCAGAAACTGAGATATGGCTTGAAATCATGAAGTCCAAGATGAACTCCATGTACATCAACAAAGTACGACTTTGGTTGATCCACTAGAATGGGTAAAACCCATAGGGTACTTTTGGGTCTTCCATAAGAAGACTGACATGGAGGGTAATTTTGTTGCAAAGAGTTTCTAACAAGTTCAAGGTGTTGAACATGATGAAATCTTTTGAGCAATTACCAAGGAAAAATCCATCAGGATAATGCTTGCTTTTGTAGCTTAATGTCACTACGAGATCTGGCATATGGATGTTAAAACCACATTCCTTAAATGGAATATTGTGTAGGATGTGTATATGCAACACAACCTAAAGGTTTTATAAATCCAATAATGCAAATAAAGTCTATAAAGATGCATAGATAAATCTTTGGATTGAAGCGGGCACCTCAGAACTGGGATCTTCTATTTGACAAGATAGTCAAAGAGTTTGACATGAGTTAGAATAAAGAAGTAATGTGTGATTATAAGAATTTAGTGGGAGCATATATACATTCCACATATTGATGGGGAGTATCATCCTTATACTACAAAATCTGGCAACGAAGGGCATTCTAAAAGGCTTTTAGAGAATCTTCATATGTGATAGGAATCAAGATCTATAGAGATAGATCAAGAGGGCTTCTTTTCCTAGAAAAGAAAACATACTTTGGCTAGATGTTGAATGAGTTCAGCATGGTGAGAGAAAACATATCCATGTTCCATGGAGTTAGTCTCTCAAGAGCCAAGTGTCCCAATTCTTATGAAGAATCAGGAACACATAGATAGATGCCATATGTATTCACAATTTGATCTATTACATATGAACTCATCTCGTTATCTTGTATGTATTGGACATGATAAGAAAATATGAACTAATTATCTTGTATGTATTGGACATGACAAGAATATACGAACTCATCATCTTGTATGTATTGGACATGACAAGAAGATATGAAATCATCATCTTGTATGACAAGATAATATAAAGATCCAGTTATCTCATATGTATTGGACATGACGAATGGATATCTATCAAACTCCAGTAAGAGTTACTGGAATATCATGAAGGACATCTTTATGTACTTGTGAAGTACTAAAAGGATTAGTTCTTTAGTTATGGTAATAAGGAAGAGTTGGGTGTAAAGAGTTACACTGATGCAAGCTTATGAAATGACAAATTGTGTTTGACCTTAAAAATAAGAATTGTTAGTTGAAAAGGTTCCACCATAAGACAATAGCTGAAATCTACAATAAGAAGCTGAGTACTCGAAGTGTCATGAACACTATAAAGGATATTGTATGGATCTAGAAGTTCATATGGATGAACTTGTGGGAGGTTCTTACCATTGATGACTTAGTAGTAATACTGTAACAACAATGGAGCTAATAGTTAAGCAAAGGAATCTCAGATAGCATACTACGACACTTCCATATCATACGAGTTGTCCTACAGTGAAGGGATGTCAAACATGCAATATACCGACTTGAAGCAAAAGGTGCTTCCCCGCTATAAAAGGCACTTGTGCAGCAAAAACATGATGGACATGTTAAGATCACTTGGAATATGATTCGTGGGTGATTGGCTCTAAGTGCAAGTGGGAGTCTATTGGTATGGTATGCCCAAAGAGTCAATCATATGATGATTGTGATGAGGCATTAGATACCTGATTTGATAATAATAAACATAATTCCATCTATTATGTTTGTCTCAGTCATGAGATGATGACACATGCATGATAGATGTCTAAAGAATGATGAGACTCGATAAAATATTCTTTCAAGTACGTGACTTGAACGATGAGATCATATGTATGATAAGAGTGCATACATTCTTTTTATGTCCCTAGTCAGATATTCCTATGGAAGCAAAATAGAAAACCATAATACATAAGACTAGAGTGTGTGTCGATTGATGACAGAGTCTCATTAGTCATGATATATGATATCAAGTCAAGCACATAGATATATGTTTGAGAACAATATATTGAATAGACTCACTATGAGAGTGATACATGGATACCATGGAATGGTAGTCAAAATCATCTCTCATAGTGATAGTGGTTCTTAGACCTAAAATTACTGCACTCATCACATGTTGTTGGGTACACTTTGACACCATCAAATGCATTCCTAAAACACATGTGTTATAAAGGTGATTGTCAGGTGACTTTGACACATGGGGATAAACTGTGAGTGATACAGATGGATTTGCCCCTCTTACAAGGAGTATGATATACATGGCTCCTTAATAAGTGAGTCTGAGAATTGTATGGCCATACTCATGTGATTCAATATATGATATGTGAACTCACATACATCTTAGACAGTTTGCTCTAGTTCAAGGAACATGGATTGAATGTTGAAGAGGATGACGTTCCATGCCTTGAGTTTAATCTGGATGTTAGTAACAAAGGAACTATATGATCACGGTAACACTAATCATAGATTGTAGGTTGAAGTTGTTTTCCAATGTTTTGAGTTACTTGGCTAGCAATGATGAGTTACTAGACTCCACTCATTGCTTATGATGTCATAAGTTGTTATAAAAATTCACAGCCAACGTAAATTGGAACTTGTAGGGTCACAGACATAGGATACCCCTGAAAGTGGAGATTGTCCATGAATGATGTTTAGATTGAGACTAAAGGTGTTTAGGTACTCAATTAAACATACAATTGACTGATTGGACTTAGAACTATCAAGTTCAAGTGTTGAACTAGCTAGTTAGAGTGTCAGGACGATTGGAGGTTACATTGGATATGTTAGGATTGTCAACTGATCGGTTCACCCTTGTGAGCCGATCGGTTGGTGTGAGCCAACAGATTGGTTCACTTGATGAATCGGGTGGCTCACAGTCCTGCCAACCAAGAAAATTGGGATTTACCCTATTGGAGGAAAACTTTCGCATTTCACTTTTTCAATTAAATTGGAATAAGGATTATTCTTTGAATTAATTGGAAATTATTTAGGAAAGTCAATTGCAGGCAAGTCTGGGAAGTGAAATGACCGGTTCACTAAGTGAACTGACCTGTTCACTATGCTAACCAACTGGTTCACTAGGTGAACTGATCGTCTCACACTCCCAACTGACAGGTTCACTTGTGAACCGACCGGTTTTCCTGTCGCAGTACAAACTATTCATGGAATTTCTGGATCCTTCTACTCCCAAACAAACTAGGAACCCTGACCCTTCCCTCTACTATAAATAGAGGGGTACTGAGGGATTCACAGAACATATAACTCAGAACAATAGTTGCTCTGCAAATTTTTTATCCTCTCCGATTCTGGTAACCGAGAGAGCCCGAGCAAGTGCTACCTGACTAAGGAGGCACAACGAGGGAAAGACAACTGCAGAAAAGCAATCTGAGTTTGGGAGAGCAGGTTGGTGCTAGTAGACCAACAGGAGGGTCGTCTCTTACCAGTCAGTTCTTCTAGAATGGAAGGAGTTCTAGGTGGTCCATGTGGACTATCTATAGAGGTAGGAGATGTCTACCGCTTAGGAGGACACATCATCCACAGTCTGTGGTGGAGGCCAGAGTCCATGTTGAAGACCATGGCCTGTACATACACCGTCCAAGACATACCGTTGAAGACCACACATGGTTGTGTGGTATTGTCACTGGGAAAGCCCCAAGACCAGGTATATCTTGCTAAAACTATCCTTCCCATTACATAGTCATTGATGTGATCTCCTGTTATGGGTTAATAGCTAGTAAAACTTTCATTTCCGCTACCTTCCCTGTGGCCATAAAACCCAACAGTGGTATTAGGGCCACATCAACGAACTATGTTTTGGGATAATCAATATGAACAGATTTTGGCTTTTTCATCATTTTTTTATTGCATATGATGCGAATAATTAAAATAACTAATGTGCATATCCGATTAAATACCACATGCATCCACAAACTAGTATACATAAATGATATGGTATATATGCAATAGATACATGTCGCCCTAAAATGGTTTTGATGGTGGATGTGTAGCATGGTTATGGCCTATAAACCCAATGTGTGCTTGGTTGGTTATGGTTGTTTGCATCTCAGTTTGCATAACGAGCCTCTACCTTCTATTTTACATGTAACTCGAGATAACTTGAGATCCTTTCTATTCTACTTCAATGTAACTCGAGGTTTCCCAAAGATTATGTAAAAGTAGGATAGTTTCCTGAAGACACTCAACACCATACATGTTGACCACCTGGAGGACCAAGGAGGATTGCGATGGAGCCAGATCAATCGTCTAATGGCCCAACTGCTTGTTGTAGGTGTCCAGAACATCAGAAGCTAGACTCGACCAACCAACTGACCAGGAGGTGCGTCCATCATGTGATAGGATGAGCTGATCAACCCAAACTGGTTTAAGCACAAAGATCTTCATCAACAATAGGTTTCATATGATGTAGACCTTAGATGACTGTAATTCCTTGTGGCTCCAAGGAATTACAATAGGATGGCCATAATCATCAGTTTTATTGATATTGCACATTTTCTCATTGCGGTTATACCATGTATATGATATGTACCATAAATATGTGGTGATTGGATATGTATATGTACTTATATAAAATCCCTCAAATAAAATATTAAAGTATTATATGCCTTCCATAAGCGGCACACATGAAAATCTTGATCGACCAAGCGTAGATTTGCACAAAACATGGTACGCCATCCATCTCGTGGAAGTGAGATGGTAGATATGTAAATTTGCACAAAGCATGGTGCATATCTATTGTGTAGGCTTTTGGGTCAGACATAACTGGTGACTTAGAGAGCCCAAGCCCAGAGGCATGAAGATGATTATGGAAAAGGGTTGTGCATATCATTTATCCAAGAGTTGCATATGATGCAATTGGCATGATGGCCAACCTAAATAGTCAAGTTGTGGGTGATCATCCAAAGCTGACTCATAATTTGATGAAATATGGATCTTGACCACTAGAAGATTGTATGTTGTAATCTTCCAAATTAATACTTTAGGGTTATAAATTTGAAAAAAATAGTGGGAGGGATAATTAATTGAAGGCCTAATTAATATCGTCAAAATTATCAAATCAAACAAATAAAAAATGTTTTGACAAAGTTGGAAAATTCTTATGCAGAATCCAAATGACAAGCATAAAGACATTATAATTGTGATCAGTTCATAAATGAGACCTTTGAGAAGTGTTCTCAATAGTGAGTGTAAACTCTAAAGTCCTCGAAAGTCCAGAGCCAGTGGAACCACTCCAAATGCACCTAAGGCTAAAATTGGATGCATACTTGAAGTATGCCAATGATGCCCAGACATGAAGAACCTTATGCTGAGCTATATGAACTATGAGTTACATAAATAGCTTGAAGCATGGACATTGTTGATATGGTTATACATATTAAGAATCATGTAAAGCATGAAATATATAATGTCTTCAAAGCGATGTTTGAGTATAATCATAAAGACGGAGATCAAGTATAATATCATATGCTCAATATTATTGTGCATATAGAGTAACTATGATTTCTTATAGGTCAAGAGTTGACCAAACATATGATTCTACAAATCATTGTGTGAATCATATAGCCGGTTTAACAAATGTTGAGAAACTTGGCCAAATAGTTTGCACGGTAATGTCTCCAAGTATTTAGGGATATAACATGAGTGCATCTAACTCTAACTCATGAGTTATAATTTATTCATGATTCTTTAACTATCACGAAGCATATAAGTTACCATTCCACTCTTCATAAGAACACATCCTAAACCCTTCCTTGAAGTATCACATGAAACTATGAAGCCTTTAACGTTCTCAAGCTATAACAAAATTGGTGTTGTAGTCAACATTTCCTTCGAAACCTAGAAACTAAACTCACATTCTTTTGTACATGAAAAAGTTGTCTCTTTCCTCATTAACTCGTTAATGACACACTACTACAAAAATTAGTTTTTATAATAGTTCATTTTTCCATTTTACAATGGGTGTCAACTGTTGTATTAGATCATGTGGTCTTGTGGGGGGTTCTTTATACAACAGGTGTTGCACATGTTGTAATATATGTATTTTATACAACAGTTAATACAAGTTGTAGTTCATTGAACACACCTATTGTAATAGGGGTGTTGTATATAACATGTTGAGACAAAAGGAAAATACATCTAGACACAAGGTTTCGAACTTGAGACCACTTGAAAGTAAGGCACATCTCAAACCACTGAACCAATTTCATTTTATGCAACACAAATATTCTTTGTTGTACATATACAACAAATGACGTGCAAACTTGTTGTGTGATTGTGGTGTATTACAACGGGTAACTATTATAATAGGTCAAAGCCTGTTGTGCTATTATAGTATACTACATTGGATTATAGTATGTTGTGTAATGATAGTCTATTACAACGGGTTAACATATGTGACCAACGGGTTAACATACATGACTATTACAACGGGTTAGAGCATGTTATGTAATTATGATCTTTTACAACGGCTTGGAGTATGTTGTGTAATGATGATCTATTACAACAAGTTAGCGTACATGACTATTACAATGGGTTAGAGCATGTTGTGTAATTATGGTCTTTTACAACGGGTTTGAGTATGTTGGGATATTACAGTCTATTACCACACTTTAGCACATGTTGCAGGATTACATATACTACAACAAGTTTGTCCCGTTGTATATAACTTGTGTTGTATAAAATATATAATTCACAACACACAAATAGACTTGTTGTAAAATATATACTAACCACAACACAACCAACAGAAATGTTGTGTTTTTCCTATTGTAAAAAGTATTTTCTGTAGTAGTGACATGGCTACAATGCTAAAATCCCATATGTAGCATCTATAATATCCTATTAGTCTAAGAAAACTACAAACTTTAGTTAGATTCTTGGGTTGTTCCCACTGTAACATTGGTTCAACCTTCTTGAGATCTGGACAAATCCCTTGTCTAGATATATAATGACCCAAACAAGCAACTTCTTAAAGACAAAACTCACATTTTAGTGAACTTTACATACATGCAATATTGTCGTTGAAGTTGCAAGAAATTTTGTAAATGATGTTCATGTTACTCAAAATATTCATGATATATTAGAATATGATCTATGAATACAAGAACAAATTAATCTAAGAAATGTGTACACACTCTTTTTATGAAGTCCATGAATGTTGTTGGAGAATTATTTAGTGCAAATGAAATAATAGAACATTGAAAGAGTCCATATTTCCTACAAAAAACTATCTTTGGTACATCATTTGGCTTAATCCTCAACTAATGATATCTAATCTCAGTTTTATCTTAGAAATGATAGTATATCCTCTTAGCTAATCAAACATGTCATCGTTCCTAGGTAAGGGGTACCTATTCTTGATACTACCATATTCAGTTGTCCATATTCAATGCATAATCTCATTATGCCATCTTTCTTTTGCATAAATAGAAATTGGTGCTTCCCAAGGTGAAGTACTTGGTTATATTAAACATTTATTTAGCATGTCTAGTAGATGTGTCTTAAGCTCCCTAATCTCTATAGGTGTAATATGGTATGGTGGTACTTATATAGGTAATGTATCATGATCCAGGTTGATCTCAAATGTGAACCTCCCTAGGTGGAAGTATTTGTGTCTATTCTTCAGGAAACACAAAAGCAAACTCATGAGCTGTAGCTACAAGTGATAAACTAGGATTCTCAACATGTGTATCTATCACACATGTTATATATACACAACTTCCCTTTCTCAACATCTTCTTTCACTACAGAAAACATTCACATTAGTGGCCTTTTAGAAATGCCACTAAAAAAATAAAACACCACTAAACATGTTTAGTGGCATTTTTTGACATTTTAAAAAATGCCTCTAATACCAATCCCACTAGAAAGATAGTGCTGTAATTTTTAAATGCCACTCAACATTTGTCTTTAGTGGCTTCCAATAAATCCCAAATAAATGCCCCTAAAATATCATTTGGCATTTATAAAAAATCCACTATCCATCAATTGGCTTTTATACAAATGCCACAATTTTGTATTATGTTGTTGTATGAAAGTATTCTGATTAAGTTTAATTGCCTATAAAAAAGCCACTAATGACATATTAGTTCTTTATTACTAGATTTTCATGGGTTTTAGTCATTCAGTTTTCAATTCATTATTAGAATTTCCAAATGAATGTCAATTGTAGACAAACTCACTTTTCCAAAAGTATGAATATTTTTTATTTAGAATCAAATGAGAATTACATGGGGAGGACATTTTACCTTGCCCCTTTATATTGAATAACACAAACGATATACTTTCATACAACATTTTTCTATCCTATACAATATCTTCTACATCATTAGATCTATCTCTTCCGTGATATGACTATCTACTTTTTAGCATGCCGACTTATGAGCTCCTTCAGGATATAGCTTTACATTCTGGTGGAATTCCTGAACCACTTCCCAAAATCATTAGATAATAGGTGATGCATTGTTGTAGCCAGAGTATTTTGTATTTTCCCTCAAATCTTCCACTACAATAACCCATAAGACAAATAAAAAATCAATATAACAACACAACTGTAGAGTGCAGATATCAAACAACAAATACTTACAATCAATATCCAGAAGTCCACTAATAAGCAACTGCAGTTCCTTTTCGTTAAATATGGAAATCAAATCCTTGGGTACCAGGTCATTTAAGCCCTCCATAAATGCATTGATTTATCTTCGAATAGCAGTTGTAAAGTGGTCTTCGACCACTAGATCACCATATTCAGGCTTGTTTGCTTCGGATACTCTAATATTGTGACCATCAGGAATCAATTCATAGTCGATCACCTAAGTAATCAAAAAGTAAGTAAAATATGGAGAAGCTGAATTCAGAAGCAGATAATACAATCAAGCATTGACAAGAAAACATAATTGAAAATAATGACTGTAAACACCCTATACCACAGGAGTTACCTTCAATACAGCTAGCTCCAACATCATCTAAATCCCTTCGAGCATCAAACTTCAAGTCTAAACCAATAGAGATCCACCTAAATAATCATCCAAGTGATGTATAACTACATATTTAAGTGTGCATGTACATGAACGCATGTCCTTGTGCATGAAAACCTTTCAAAAGTATCACATGCAAGATGAGATATCACAATAAGTAATCACGACATGGTCAAGGTTCCTGACATCAAACATCATTATAATATTTATGAAGAACTTTGTGGTGCCTCTAAATATTTTTAGGAGTAACAACCAACAGAGATATTTAAGAGAGATATTTAACAAACATTGTCTAGTATGGTCCTTAAAAGTTAAAAGCAAGCAATGTTTGTATTCAATAGAGATATTTAACAAACATTCATGTTCCTCTATCGTGCCCTTGATGTCATTGTTGTCATTAGATAAGGTAGTTGTGTACTACCAAGTGCCAACTCATGAATAGGCAAGATTTGGATTTTCCAGCTAGCTACTTCAGTTGTTGAATATTGAAAATGATGAACATATCTAAAGACATAATTTTACTTGAACTTTCTATCTATGCTACACTTCTACTATCACCAAGCACTAAACCTATTCACTCCACTATTTTTGGTGATGGGAGTTAGTCAATATCTATTTGATTCATGCCATCTCATGAAAAGATATTCCCCGGTACTGAGTATACAAGCAAAAATATTCAATGATCTTAACACCAACAACCCACGTTCTAAACGAACCCACTTTCATGCAATCATTTTAGTAATAGAATGTAATGATGCTATAAAGTAACCTACGTTAATGCTCAATGAGAAGAAAAATGACAAGATTATGTACAATACAACATGTTCATGTGAAACCTACCAGTGACAATGACTACAACTCGAAACTCCAATAATCTGGGAGAGAATTAAGCTTTAGTTCCAAGTTCTTAAGAATAAAAATAGGAATGAAACCCATTGCTTTTTATGAATGATGACATTCATGTCTACTTCAAAAACTATAAAGATCTATAAAACATAACCTAGACATTTAGGCATATTGACATTAGTGGCCGGTGTGACTATCATATAAAACTAGATTCATGCAGGCTCTAGTAAGACATATATTCTCTTCTAAGAAATTTTTATGGCTGATTCATAAATGGGATGTGTTAGCCCTACAGGTGAAAGGGAGGGAGACATCAAAAATAAACATGAAACACACTATTCTAGAGCAAGTATTTCTTTGCAAAATAGGTTGGTATTGGTAGAACATATTGCGTGAGGATACTTAGTAGATGTCAACTCAGTCTTCAAACATGCCTACTGCCTTACATGTCACCACATCATGAATAGGATTGAACAAAGTGCAAGATGACTAATAGGCTATCACCAAGGTTGATATATGATAACTTGGGCTAACAAACTACAAAGTTCAATGCCCAAAAGTACCACATCTAGTGAAAATGCCCTCAAACTTAGGATTTTGGAGGATACCGCTCAACTGAATAAATTTGTCAAGCTAATAAAGAGTCTATCACGTCATTAGAAATATGAAAAAGCATTTAAGAAGTTGACATTATCATAAACACGTCTGACAAAGTGGTAAAATCTAGCCAAACAATGCAAATCATCCTGGGAAATGTGTAAAAGAAGCCATCCCCACATCATATTACAAGTAAAAGAGTCATGACTTACTTGTCAAATAGATATATGTATATTCAACTTTGAAAGACTGATTATACAGAGATATGTACCTCTTTGTGGTTTGAAAATGTTTACACACTAGTGAAAAGTCTTTGTATCTTAATGGTGCATTTCTCAAATGATGTTGTGTATAGGTGTTCTTTTAAGCTTGTAAGTATTTCTTCAATAGAGAGTTGCTTTCTATTTTAACGTATGCACCCATCATTGGTAAGAACATGTGCAAGGTTGCTCGAAAGGCCAAGGGAAAAAAATGTGTCCATGACATATAATGAGAAAAACATAAATGCTTTAGACTGTAGCACCAATAAAACAATCAGATGCCATCCTTGCAATAAAAAATAGTCTATTGATAGACAATACAAAATACCTGAAATGCATGTCTAAAAATGAAGATAACCACATCAAATCAACACCTCTAGAGAGAAATTGAAGGTCCATATGGTGCCAACACAGTGTTAGTGATGATTAACTTTGCATCATGGAACCTTAATTGAGATTTTTAGCACCCTACCCAAACAAATAGTTTTTAGTTAAAATTATAGTTCATAGCTGTTAGCTCTAGTGAGCTTCTATTTGGAATATGAAATAATAATGATATAATATTGATATAAAGGATGAATATTGATGTGCATGTTATAACATGATTTAGAAAGGGAAAATGATATTTGAATTTTACCTACCTCTCTTTGGAAACAATGTTCAATAGCCCACACTATCAGACTATGAGAGCAATACTTCTCAAATCTGCGTACAATATCTGGAGTACTAGATGCAATCTAATATTGTTTGTAACTTGATTTTCTATGATGATACCCATAACAATGCTTATCAACTTAAAATAGTCTGCAGAGAAATAGATTGTAAGTTACAATCATTTAGTAGATGCCCTAACTTATTTTGGAAACTAGATATGTATGGGCAATTCAAGCACCAACCTCCATGAACAACGAGGAAATCATCATTTGGATAAGACTCAAAAATGCTTTCGTAGTAAAACCATACCTCCTCTTGGAAAATTACTACAAATATGTAATGTTTATAGAGGCTTCTAACAACCAATTTTTTGGTTCATTAGTTGCTCTCTTGGAAAATATGTAAATCTCACATAGGTCAAAATGTATTTACATATCGCTTACAAGTAGACAAAATGTATCACACCCAAAAATTGAAACTAATTCTCATATATCTATGTAAATTTTCGAATATGTATGAAGTGTTTAGGAAGCAGGTACCTTTTAAGTGTCTACTAAACTAAAATAGAGCGTCAAGAACCAATCATAAGAGTTGCATTGTTAAACCTTATTTGCCTAATGCTAAGGCCATTGAGACTTTCATAATTTAAAAATATTCATGACTTAATCTATATGTTTTCCTATATATATGTGCATAAGAATTTCATGAGGTGTGCACATTGTTGTTATAGCATGACCAAACAAATTATTGTGAAATAATTTCTCACTATTACCTCCCTCCGACATAGTTCTCACCAAATTCCATAATATAATAGTAGATGAAATCTCTATACATCTTTGTCAGTAGGTTATCCACCATTTAGGTGAATGAAGCATACTAACTGTATTTGTAACACTGAAGTGTCTCCTTACCTCCACCCAATTCCATATTCTATCATGGACTAGTCGTGAGTGGTAAGCTTAGTAGTGGTGAGTGTGTGGACGACTACTACCTGGGAATGGGGTGGCAACTCATAGGTAGCAATGATATGAATTACTCATAGTAAATGTGAACCAGGACGATATGAATGACTACTATCAAAGATACCTGAATATTCAACCCTTGAAGAGAAGCTTCATATGAAGTCTCTATACCAGCTGGACTCCCATCATCTGATCCATTCAAACCATTTTGATAAAGTTTATGTACCTTTTCTAGACAACAATAAATAAATGAAGAAAAAGTAATATGATTGAAACAAAAGCAACTGAAACTTAGTTCTCAGACTGTGATGCAGTAGAATCATGTTATTTTCAAGACCCTATGAAAGAAGACAGACTGAAATTCAACACTAGAAGAAACAAATCAGAACCCTACATGTAAACTGGAGCACATAAGAATCTGATTTTGAATATGCCCATAATTGAAAGACCTAGTATTAAGAGGAGGAACAAATCAATGTTAGGTGATGATAATGTACAGATCAACCAACACACCTCGAAGGTCATATTACTTAGCATAATGATGACAAAAGTTCTTCCCTCAAGACATAAAATATTGAATTTGGTTAATGGATCCCCAAGGCAATCTCAGTTTTTTGTTTGTTAATGGATCGGAATACACAACCTCGAAATCTAAAAATAGTTTCATGCTAGTAAAAATAGTAGTTAGTTAACTATAGTAAGTAAAGAAGCAGAGGCAACACAATGATGTAGAAGAGATGCTAATACTGAACATGTAGTTCAGATGTACTTTTAGATGCTACTTACACAATATTTTTGTGATTCCTACCTTAAAGTTGAAAAGCAATCAAATGCATACATATAATAATATTCTATTCAACTTTACTCTCATTCAACCTACAAGGATCACCAATTGGATCTGAAAGTGTCACGCCTGACCTACAATGTGGATCTGTAAGGGTCAATGACAAAATTGGAAGATGATTATTGTCCACCTCTTCAACCATTGAGGCTTTCTAATATAGATCTAGAAGGGTCACTGTCAGAATTGGTTGTCGGATGATGACTACTTTTATAGGGTTAGCAACAAGATATGGACTAATATTGAGAAGACAATCAATACAACTTGAATGCAAAACACCTAAAGAATGCACCCAGATATGGACTAATATTGAAAACTCAATCAATACATCTTGAAAGGTCATCTGAATAATCTGAAGATGATACATTGCATCATCAGTTTTGAAAGATTTATAGTATGCCATTCATATTCTTGTTGGTATAAGAATAATAATGCTTCTATTTCTTAGATGTGTTAGTAAGGACTCTTGGATGTCATATCAGTCTTTTATTTCAAAAGCACTTGGAGATATAAGTACTAAAATGATTCAGAGCAAGTGGCTTGTATTTCAAAAGAATTTGGTGACAAACAATAAGCAATCTGGCCTTCATATGAAAAAACCAAATCTTTTTGCAGTGTATAGACATATGGCTTAATGCCACTAGTTGTTTAGTTCAGGTCATTATGCTAGGTTTCTTTTGATCTTCTATACATTCCTCTTCCTTAAAGAGCTATCTATGAGATAGAGGATGAGAATGAATGTGATTGTTATACACTAAATGTGTTTAGTATATTGTTAAAATTGCCTAGATTCAATTTCTTGACCTCTTCTCCATGCTTGCAAGATCAACAATATTGTAATACGTGAGTCATCATTAACATCTGGGTATGACTCCCAGCATGACAGATCAGCTACATGGAACCAATTTTTCAATTCAGCTCTATTTTGAGGATGTAATAACTCAGAAATAAAGGAAATAGGTAGTATCACTCAAACACACATGAAAATATATATATATCTATATATATTATGTTCATATATAGTAAACCAGTAAGAATCTTGGACAGACATAATGGTTAACATTAAACAAACCTCAGCAGATTTGAAAATGATGAACACCTCATTTCAGAAAACATGAAAACTATGTTTGTATTAGACCATCCATGGATGACACACAGGTTCAATCCAACCATAAAAACAAGTTCAATCCAACTTAGGTAAAGCAATTGAATCTAGCTGACAATAATTAGTTAAATGCAACAATAAACACCATTAACAATTAGTAGTGATATAATATTAATATTCCTCTCATTTTCATATTGACTCACATGATTCTACTGTAGCACATCACCTTGCTTTGCAAGTCTGTGAGAGAATTGACACCTCTTGTGGAATTTTTCAAATCCATCACGAACTCATTGGACTAGATTGGATCATCCCATAGGTTGCATAGATTGAGCAAGTTCTCTTTTAACTCTAGGGTAGTCTTTGCCAACACCTATATCTGGAAAATGACATCCTCAAATTTCTTTTTCTTAAAGGGAATTAAATTTTCATTGGCATCCAATCTAGAATTGGAGGCCACATGGCTTTCTGGAGTGTCTAATTTAGAATTTCCCTATAATAGATTTTGTAACTTAATGCTCAAAAGAGATCCATAATTTGGTTATTCAAAACAAGAATAGGAGACTAACATGTAGCATACTAAGTAAAATAGACAAATCATGAGCAATATATAACTCCAAACATTGATATTTCCATTATATGTATGTATTAGTAAATAAAAGAGACCATGACAATGAGATGCTAATATACCTTCTACAAATCTAAAATGGTGATCTCCAATGTAGTTGAACCCTTGATGATACCCTAACTTATTTGAGATTTTTGTTTGTTGACTTCTTATTATCAATGAAAGAAGTCCTATGTTTCTGAGGTACCCAATGGTTACATTTAATTGTTTAAACTATAGGCATTAAGTTCTAGTTCAGCTGATGATCAATTATACCAAGCGAAGTAACATATGTACTTCCTCATAGACCTCCAATTAGTATTTTAAGAACTCTTGTGGTAGAGTGGCATTTCTTGTGTTTTATAGAACTCAAAGCACCCATATGAGCGAATCTAAGACAAAAAAGGAACCATGGATATTCTAATAGATAACCATCTTTTCCCCAAGTTTAGGTCAAATGCCAAGACGTAAATAATGTTTTCAACAATTAAATATACCATACACACTACCATCTATAGTTTTCTTGCAAACATTTCCAAGTCTGCCTAGCTACAAAATCAGCTTCTTGTGTTCAGTGTTTTTCTGGAGTCAGAGTCATGTTTGACTAGTTACAAACACCGTAAACTAACAAAAGAGTAAAAACACTTGAGGGTCTTATTGGGTCAAGGTTTCAAGCAATGAATCTAAGCAAGGCAATACTAGACAAAAATCTCAATGAAAAAAATCATCATCTTGGGAGTTGGGGGTTTCATATTGTAGGGGTTTAGATAGTTTGAAAGTTGTAAGAGAATTTAATCTTACTAATAATTGTTCATCCCCATAAATTGGAGTTGACTACAAGTTTTACCTTGATGTTGGAGAATTTTCAAGAAAGTAGCATCATGGCCTTATTTCTTTCAAGTTTAAGAAACATAATTTTGCAGAACAATGTTTTTGTAAACATCTTAGGATAAATATGATAATTTACGTTAGATTAAAATGATTCTTTTATACAAGATACATGGAACAAGAAATAAATCAGTTTTTTCAATCATACTTTTCTTGTGATCCAAGATGAAGATTTTCAACATTTCTTAGTTCATCTTCACCATTCATCGGATGCCTTCTATCAGGTTAAAGCCTATTGTTAGCTGGAATTAACCTCACCAAAGCCTAGAGTAAGTCTGAAGCTATTCAACCACTGGAATTCTGAATTGATAATTGCTAAAAACTCTGCTTACATAAGGATAAATAGTTCTTACCTACAGGGCCTAAGACTCAATAATATCAAAATAGGTTCAAACTGTATGAGTAACATGGCTACTCCTTGTACTCCGATAAGAGAACTACACTCTCATGGAATAATAAATAATATAAATCAATAAGAAGTAAGGAGAATTCATGATCAATACGTAAATGGGAATAAAAATAGGTAGTAAATGGGAAACTTACAGTCAATAAGGCTGCATAATACACATTATGGATTCAATTGAGGCTATTCCGGCCACTTGAAAACCTAAGTCCACACACACCAATTTTCATGGTCTTGGCATACTCTGTTATGTCTTGCTGCAAGTATGGAGTTCATGCTAATAAATATGGGTCCAAACACCCAATTTCCTAAAATCCAAAATAATAGAGTAACAATGAAAAGTAGCTACTTAGCTAGATTCTACTATTTTCTTTTCTTCCAGACACTAGCTCCACCAAATAGCCCAATCTTTCCACCTCTTGGATAGGGTGCAAGTAGATCCACAACCTATTGCCAATATAAGAGAGATGGAAAGTGTCGTTGTAACATAATGAATCTTAGATGTAGTCTCCATGTAAACCTTTGTACCAAGTTTTCCTTTCATTTCTATCCTTTATTCATTTATGTTTAATTAGTGGAATTTATAGTGGTTTAGTGAGCATTTATTCACTAATTATAATGATGGAAGGATTTATGAACAAATACCTCAATGAAAGCTTAATTTCCATAATTAATTGCTCTAAATCTTAATCTAACTTAGGAATGTGATTTGGAAACATAAAATATGCCACATAACTCATTTTAGTGGTAATATGAAGATAAGAAACTTAATTAGATGAACAATTTAGATAATGGTCCATATGATATATATCATAAAAAGAAGTCTCAAAAGAGGAAACAAACTTCAAATTCTAAATCTACATATCAAAATTAGCCTACATGTCAAATTTTATTTAATTTGGACAACCTTGAAATATTAGGATAAGTTTAGGAGAGAGAAAATGAGTAAAAGGCATAAGTAATGAATAATGTGATTATGTAATTTAAAAATATGGAAATAATGTAAAATTCATATTCTACATATCAAATATAACTTGTGGATGAAGTTTGATCCAATTTGGATGTTGTTTGTGCAAGTTATGCAATTTTAGGTACATGCTGGACTTTTATGCAATTTACCCAATTGGGAGGTTTTATTTGCAAATTATCACCTTATTTTTTAATCCTTAGATATACCCTTACCATTCACTAGATTTTTAACCATGGGGAACCTGGTTTCACCTTGGTTTGAAGTTGTTTCTTTCCAAAGACAATATAGGGATTACCCTCTTTATAAATATGCTTATCTTTAAAAGATATCAACCAATGGGGTTATTTCTTTATTTGAAGGACGGTGGGAATGGCCTAGAAGTCTCTAGGAACTCTTAGGACCGACTTTTGATGTGCATGAAGAGTCCATGAGCTGTCCTCTTGCATGGACATGAAGCCTTAGCCTAAAGACACATGGAAAGTCACATATACACCTCATGTTTGCTCCCTTCTTTATAAAAGCCATGCCTACCCCTTCCCACCTCCAAATTTAAGAGGAAATCCTCTCCTTCTTGTTACCACATCTTAGATCATCATCCTCTCTATGTGTTTCCATGAAGTTGCTATCCCAAGGTAAAAGAAGGTGCCTACCTTGGTGAAGAAGGCTCCTAGGGTTCCAAATTTCTCTATTTGGAATTTCTTAAGCTTCCCCTTGGTGATTTCGACCAAAATTAGTAAGTTGCCTCCCTTCCTTCCCTATTTTCATACTGTTAGTCTTCCTTACACCTACTTCTAGGTCGAAACCATGACCTTACATGGTAAAACTCCACCTAGAACCCTAAAACACCTCATATCTATGCTCTTTTGCTAGGGTTTATCACCTCTAAGTTGAGAAGGTGATCTTTGCTCAAGAAAGGAGCTTGTCTTGGAGCAACCAGACCTTCTAAGATCAGATCCTTTCTGTTTCGACCTTCTTATCTTCCCTAGAGGCAATTTTTTTTAACACCCTTCTCATATATTGCTTAGTACATGCTTAAAACTCATGCTTTTATGTTGAAAATCGACGATTTCCATCTCTTTTTACCATGCTCTTCTAAGGTTTTGATTTCTTGTGGTTTTACCTTCTCTAGAAGCTCTAGTTTGGTTACCTATGCAACTTAAAACCTGATCTTGGTCGAATAGTGTTTTCTCCCTCTCCCTCTCTCTTTAATTATCTCAATCAGTTTGATGATGTAGCAAAATTCATATCTTCTAAACCGCTTATCCAAATTTGAGAAATAAATATGTTTTGGAATTGGAAAATTAATATTTATCTAATAAAAATATTTTCAAGGTCTGATTCAATGGCTTGACGAAGGTTTGTTTTTGTAAAACGAATTTAATGCATAAAATCCATAAAAATTACATCTTAATCATCATAACTCCAAAATTAACAGAAATATATATTTTCTTGATCAGGAAAACCTAATAAGTTTATTGGTGATGTTTTAAGAGTCTAAATCTGAAATTTCCTAAAAACTCTAAAAATAGGGTTTCTATATATTAATGTGCACTATGTACTCTAATACATGTTAATACACTGAAAATATGCAAAGTAGAACTTGGACTCAAATAAAGTGGTCAAAGTTAGTAATTGATATCAGCAAGAGAGGTATGTGCAATCTATATTTATGTATGTGCATTTACACCTTAAGTTGGGAATAATTGTGCCTTAACCTTTTTTTCTTATAATGATGCTTTATTAAACTCTATTTCATATACTCTTGAATATTTTGCTATACTTGCCTCATAAATCTGTTTCTGAACATTATTCTTGGGTCTTGGTACCCCACTGCCATGCTTATTGATTCATATGATTATTCTTGCCATAACTACTCTATCTAGCATGTGGATTTATGTTCTATTTAATTTAAAGTAGTGGTACTTATGTACAACCACCCACAGAGGGCATGTAAATAATCGCCCTGGGGAATGTTTTATTCTCCCCATAATATTGTAGGTGACTGGGAATGTCTTATTCTCCCCTCACCAAAGGTTAGAGGTCCGGTAGGTGCCTCAACCCTACTTAGTTAGATAGACATAATTATCTTACATGCAAATCTTTTTTTAATATAATTGTTAATGGCAAGTTTCTTTTGAATATAGCCTCATACTCTTGTTATCTTCATCTTATGATGAACCCTAGCCTATTCTTATTTACTTTACTTATCTTGTTATCCTAGACTAGTTTTATGACACATACCTTGTTTTCTTTTCCCTTTTGTTGGGTGCTTTCCCAACCACCCAGGTGCTGGTGCTGAGCAAGGAGAAGGACAAGTTTGAAGGAAGTCATCTATGGAGTAGATCTCAAGCTTTCTAAAAGGACGTCTAGGTTGCTATAGATAGATCTTTTTCTCTTATCTTTTTCTTTTGGGAACAATCATGTAATGAACAATGCAAGCCATGTAATAGGCTTAGTACTTTTATTTCTGCTGCTATTGACATTTTGTAATGTATCTGGTGCATGCTTATTTACTTGGAATATAATACATGCATACCTCAATATCTTTTGTCGTTCTAAAAAGATGGATGTTTTGTAATTCCTTTATATTTTAGTAAGGAGGTGATCTCGCCTCTTTACAGTCGTACATCTAAAATTTCATACTATCATATAACAGATGACCTATATCTATAAAAAAACTTAAATCAAGAAGCATAATGTGCATAGAGAACATCCTTATAAAGAAACCATGAGGTCACTAACTTCACATACAGTCCATTCAGTCATTGCTCATATCTAAATTTCACAAATAAGAAGCTCAACATTGCTCATATCCACTAACAACCCAGAAGTTAGGGAATCACATTAAAAACTGAAGCAAGTGAAGCTTCTAACAGAGAAGCATTGAATGTCCTACAAGTTTCAAACTCATGCATCTAATAGAGAAATAACACACTTTAACTACAGATATAGGTTTTGAGAACCTAACCCAGAAGCTCAAAACATTGCTCATATGTAAATCTCACAAAAAATAAGCTCAAACATTTCTCATATCTAAAAACCAAAAACCATTCATATTGCATGTATTGTCCATAATATTTAGATTCTCCATAACAAAATTAAAAGTAGGTAAAAAATAGGATTGTCATTTGTCAACATTTTCTATGGCAATGGACATGAAAAAACATTATTTGGATCGTCATGTACTAATAAAAATTGGATTAAAGAAAAACAACTATGTCATCTCTTTAGACAGTATCCAAGAATGCAATTATCTTTATACTTCATGTCCTGCATAAAATGGAAACGAATTCAAATACTACTTTTGGTTTCAATTATGTAATATTATAAAAAAGACTTTATGCTCACTGTGGCAATATACGTGTTTCGGCCATGCTATGATGCTGACAACAACATCAATATATTGATATTGCTCATAAGGTCTCACTAGAGGATCATTGTCCAACAAATCAACCTATACAAAAACACCTACAAATAATGAGCTTAATATTACACCTCCCACACTTCTCATGGGGTCAACCTCAGATACTCGACCGAATGCCATTATAGCATCTGGATCTGTGAAACTCAGTAAATACACATCCTCGAAACAAAATACAGTTTACATAATAGATTTATATAAACGTAAAATTAAGTGCAATTTACACAAATACAAACATACTTATCCCTTCTTAAATGATGAATGTCTTATTTGGAGTGGAGTTTCTTTGTATCTCTTCTGAGCTTGATGCGCCGATCTCCCTCCACCTCTTCTATTCACTTAAACTCCAAGATGGAGACAAATCGGTCCTCCAAGATAGGGACACAACACACCGATCATGGACTCATTGAGCCTTATACTTCTAATAATAATAAATAGATATAGTGGGTGCCCTATTTTCAATAAAAGTGTCACAGTGACATCTATTGACTCTATACCAACCAAAACAACCTGGACATAAATAGAAGATAGATTAAATGAAAGGAAAACAAGCATATGTTTTTCATAATTGGGCGCCCTTGGGTAGACCTCTTCTTCTCCATTGAATTCCATGCTTGCCAGCCTTTCGTCCTAAATGATGAGTCCCCACGGAGGGACTCCTTCTAATTTGAGTTTGAACGGGTAGCTAGGTGCATGAGAACGTCGTGCCTTTGTTCATCGGGACCCAACCAGGGTAATTAGTTTGAGGAGGTCTGTTTCAAATGGGAGGCACATTTATACCCATTTCCAGAATCGTGGAAAAACATGCATGCATTGGATCAAAAAGAAAAAAAACCTACATAGTGGAGCCAGAATATGGAAGCAAAAGATCCAAGTTGTCTACATTACAAAAGGGGGAATTCAACTAAGGCATACAAGAGGTCCAAAGAAAAGAGAACAAGCTAAATAGTCCAACATCATTTTCCAAAATTCTAAAACAAGGAAAAAGATCCAATGGACATTGGAGACTAGCTCCACATGTTTGCTTCAACAAGCAAGCCATATCTAGACTTTCTTCTTTTGTTTTGCCAACACATGTGCACCTTACCCTTGTGGCACCTCTCAAAAACCTCAAGATATCCATGCACTTTCTTTCTTCACTTTCCTCCTCTGGTCTCTCGGGCTCGGCCCATCTTATTCGTAGCAAACACCCCTCACTATTCATTTGGATTGAACTCCCCAACAGGTTCGATTGTGTAAACTCCCCTTTGAAGAAGGGATTTCATTCACTTGCATACTATGAGACTAGTTACTTTCTTACCTTGCTTACCGCCCTATAGGAGCTATAGAATTGACTTAGTGAATCTTCACGCTACTCCTTATGTAGATGCATTCAACATTCACCTTCAGGTCAAGCATTGAGTCATTTTCAAGTCACTCACTCTATTGATCACCATGCCCTCATCTACTTCCAAAAACCATGGAAGGGAGAGTGGTATATCAGAGATGTATGTATCTAGGAATTAGAGTGCTCGAGATAGCACTACTTGAAATGAAATGATGAGATAGAAGAAACTGATTCAGTAAGCAATGAAGGGAGATGGGCTTTGGCATTACACTTTGGGATCTCACTCTCAAACCTTCCTTGATAAGTTTGTCTGCACAATTATTTTATTTTTGACATAAGACAAAAAAATAAACATGGAAAATAACTGATATTACACATCTTGTATAAAATGTATTCATACTTGGACTATTCCAACATGTTGTGCTTGTCTGTTTCCTACTCTAGTTAAGGCAAGTAACTCCTCTAAGTTATGGTTGAATTCATCCTTTTGTTCTTGAAGTTTTACATCACATTCCAACTGTTGCTCTTCAAGCTTATCCTGAAAATGCTTCCTTTGTGCTTCTCGAAATTTATGGTTCTTGCCCTAGATATCAGAAGGTGATGGTCCAAGCCCATAACACAAACATATCATGGTCTCTCTTCTCCCATAACATGCCTAGAAATTTCATCTGAAGTAACATCTGGTTGTTTTGTTCACAACTCTTCTCCTACGTCAGAAATTTTTTCCTACATACAACAAATCATAGGAGATGAATTTTATACCAAACATATACCTCTTTCCAATTAGTATGTGTAACATAACACTATAGGATAGGATGTGATGTACCAAAATTTTCGCAGATTCAACATCAACTATGCTCCCATCTTTTTTACGATGAGTTTTCTTAAAAAACATTATGGGTCCCACTTCACCACTTGTTTCCTTCTCCATCTTTATCAGAAAAACAAGGTTATTGTAAACATCAAATAAAAGGATGTCATCAATTTTTCCATATGGATCACAAAAATTACAAATCTTACATCATATTTTAGACATGCAAATGACTAGGTTCCTGTTGTGTGGCTAAGATTTTGAAATTTGCTTCTTGTCATGTTAGTTATAGACTTCCTATGTGAAAAATATTGCACTATTGTGCATATTATTTACCTGGTAGGTAAATCAAGTATCAATGAATAGAAAAAGAAATATTACCTTTCCTTTATTACTCCTCCAATAATCATCATCATCATCTAAGCCTCAATCCCAACTATTTTGGGGTCGGCTACATGGATCTTTCATTTCCATTTGGCTTTATCATTGGCCATATTCTGATTGAGATGTAGAGATTCAAAATCTCTCTTTATAAGATTATCCCATGTTAATTTTGGCCTTCCTTTTCTTCTAATTATAGTGTTTGGTTCAATAGCATTGCTTCGTATAGGCGCACTAGTAGGTCTGTGTTGCACATGTCCGTACTATCTGAGTCGGCCCTCGCACAACTTGTCCTCAATGCTCGCCACCCCCACTTTATTCCTGATATAGTCATTTCTCAAGCGATCTTTTCTTGTCTTCCCACACATCTATCTCATCATATGCATTTCAGCCACGTTAATGTTGTTGAGACCTTGTTTCTTCACCGCCCAACATTCACTCCCATAGAGCATGGCTGGTCATATAGATGTTCTATAAAACTTACTTTTTAACCTAAGAGAGATCTTCTGATCGCATAATACTCTAGTTTCACTCCTCCATTCCAACCATCCTACAGTGATCTGGTGACAAACATCATTTTGGACATCCCCATCTATTTGAATAATAGAACCCAAGTAACGGAATTTATCATATTTTGGTATATCTACTCCGTCCAACTTGGCTCCATCATTCACACTGTGAGATTGGCTGAAATTGCAATGCATATACTCAGTTTTTCTTCTACTAAACATCAATCCATTTGATTCCGATGCCTTTCTCCAACGTTCAACTTTATCATTCAATCCATCTTTAGTTTTGTCAATTAAAACAATATCATCAGCAAATAACATACACCAAGGAATACCATCATGAACATTATTTGTCAACTCATCCATAACAAGAACTAATAGATATGGGCTGAGTGTGGATCCTTGGTGTACCCCAACTGTGATAGGAAAAGTTGGTGTCTCTCCTCCAAGAGTCTTGACACTCGTAGTAGAGCTATCATACATGTCTTTGATCAAGTCAATGTATTGGATAGGCACATCCTTTTTCTTCAAAACCATCCATAACACTTCTCTGGGTACTCGATTATAAGACTTCTCTAGACCGATAAACACCATATGAAGATCTCATTTTGTTTGTCTATACTTCTCCATTAGCCTCCTTATCAGAAAAATAGCATATGTTGTTGATCTTCCAGGCATGAAACCAAATTGGTTGTTTGATACCTACGTTATAGATCTTAACCTCGGCTCAATAATCCTCTCCCAAAGCTTCATCATGTGACTCATAAACTTGATACCTTTGTAGTTTGTATAGCTTTGAACGTCACCTTTGTTCTTGTAGATTGGGAATATAGTACTATTTCTCCACTCATCTGACATCTTCTTGGTCTTCATGATCTTGTTAAAGAAATTTGTTAACCATGTAACTCCCTCATCCCCCATACTCTTCCATACATCAATGGGAATACTGTCTAGTCTGCATGCGTTTCTCATTTTCATCTTTTTCAAAGCATTTTTGACCTCAAATGGTGAAACTCGTCGTCTGTAAATGATATCTCTTATATTCATGTCACATGAGTCGCTAACATTGTATGCAGTATCTCCATTGAAAAGCTTATGGAAGTAATTTCTCCATTGGTTCTTGATATCATCGTCCTTCACCAATACTCTACCATCTTCATTCTTTATGCATTTTACTTGACTCAAGTCTCTTCCTTTCCTTTCTCTTATATGAGCCATTTTATATATACTCCTCCAATAATCCAAGAAATATCTAATGAGACTTGTCCACGTGGGAACAACTTGTTCAAGATATTGTTCATACAGACTATCTTCTAGGAAGTAAAGTCTCTGAAACTCCCACTTTTGGTCCCTCCATTTCTTTCCTAGTCTCTTCATTGTCCACTCCTTTAGATCTGAAGCCATTGTGAATTTACTCTACCCACATAAGGGATATCAATTAGAAGCTTCATTTAACCATTCAAATATAAAATTTAATAATGTACCTTTACAAAATTCCATATAGAATCTTTTTGTTTGCTGGAAATTGTCTCCAGTCCTTGTAGTTTAGTAGACAAAGATTGGATCTCTTACAATCGTTCTCAAAAAACATGATTAGTGTCAATGGTTTTCACCTACTTGTTGCCCAAATCGAGTTTTCTCAATGGCAATTGGATCATCAGGCTTTCTTTTCCAAATTTTCAAACATTGTGTTCGTCCATGGCTCAATGTTTTTGACCTAAGCATTCAATCATAAAAGATAAAAAAATATATGGAAAATTATATGTCATTAATGCATCACTAGAAATGCAATGATATGAATAAAATGATTACCTATCCCATCAGAAGGTGTTGTTGTAACATGCAATGACTCAACATGGTGATCAGAGATGCCATTTTGCTCCATGTTATCAGGAAATTCATTGTTGTTTTGGCAATTCGTAGCTCTATTTTCTACACTTCTTGATTGAATAGACACAGAAGCATTGACATTAGGTATACTTGATAGCTATGAATTTCTTGATCTTGTAACTTTATCACCACTTTCTTTGTTGTGCTGATTTTGGAACCTTGTTCCCATCTCCTTTTCATTTGTGCATGTTTGAGAGGATTTGGAACCACCAACCATAATAGAGTCTTGGGGAGACGTGATTGACTGGGTGATTTTTGCAGAGTTGGTAGCAATTTTATTGAATTTCTTTACTCTATATTTTGAATTTTAGCTGGAAGGGAAGCTAAAATTTTTTTGGAACAATTTGAGGATGACAGGTACAAAGATTCCCAATAACCATGTTGAGTAATACTAGGTAAATGAGTCATCGTACATGAGTCATTGTTGTTGTTTTTATCAATCCTTGTGGCAATCTTGTCATGGCAGTTGCCACTGTACTATTCTCTCATCCTGAGTATATCAAATCACATATATCAGGAGAGATTTAATAAAATATTGAACAACATATTAACAATTATGTAATCAATATTTAAAAACTAAGAACATATATTTTATCAAATACATGTATTTATAAAAAGCACAGATACTAAAGACATAAAACTACATCATTATAAACAATAGTAGAGATAAGGATAAACTTGATTAAGAAGAATGTCAGACCTATAAAATGCATACACCTAGCTAGAGAACAATGTAAGGAAGAAAATTAAAGAGATACATCGAGCTAAAACTGTCTTGTAGAAGTGAAATAATAACGACAAACTAAAAGAAACATCTGCTGCTATTTTGTAATCTCCTGAATCAAAACATTCATCATCACCACTTTTAGATACACTTTCATGATCCTACTGAATTTGGGATTGGTCTTTTCAATTGTTTAACTATTAATAGTAATTCCTTCCATATCCAATATAACTATGTCACAATTAGTATCTTCATCCTCTGATGTCATTGATGGCCCATATCTAGTTTCACTTTACACATAAGCTTTGACATTCTAAATGCAAGATTGTTCTCTGATGTTGAACATATCTCGTGGGGCAATCTTTTCAACAAAATGCCAACCTTTTAAAGTGAGATCTTCTACATAAAATACTTGTCCAACTTGAGATGCCACTACAAATGGTTCTCCTGTAGTTTGAAGACATCTCAAAATAACAAGGGTCAATCCATTTTCAACATGCTTGATTCCCCTCTTTGAGTATATGTCCACCCAATCACACTTGAATAATGTCACCATAAAGTGTTCATAATAATTGAGCACAATAACATCCTTCAAAACACCATAGTAAGTAACATCCCTAGTAATTGGGTTGCAGTCAATCGTTTTAGAATAACAAATAGTCTTACCTACCAGAAAGACTCCACTATTATGTGTTGTTCGGTTCACATCTTTTGTCATGGTATGAAATCTGTGACCATTGACAACATTGCCCTTGTACTTAATGGCCACTTGATGTGGACCTTGAGAAAGAAACTTGATTTTATCATCAACCATCTCTATTCTTGTGAGCGTCTCAATCTAACAAAAAAAAGCTTGTTAGAGTTTATTCATGAATCATTACAAATTAAATTAGCCCGTATAAACTTACATGTTCTTTAAACCATCCATCCAATGAGTTACTATGTACTCCTTTAAGGACTTCTGAGGATGTGTTTTCCTAATGATACCATAGTGCTTCCTGAATAGAAATTTTTTGCAATTGGAATATGTTATAGAATTTTAACAATAGAAGATAATTGTTACTAACTTACTTAATGTAGGGTTCAACTGCTTCACAATTGAACAGTACATGCTTGTGGGCTTGTTGCATTGTATGTTCGTCCAAAACACATGTTACCATTTTACCAACACCATGACCTACTGTCGAAAAAATAGACCAATCATCATTGTCAGGTGTTGGCTTATTTTCCAAATATGCTTCATCAGTATCATTTCTATTTGGCTGATTTAATTTTGTTTCAACTCCATCCAAATATCTTAACAAAAAGTTAGGCACTCTTCCGCTATATATCCTTCTGCTATTGATCCTTCTAGATATCTTTTATTACAAACATATCTTTTTAGAGTCATCAGATACCTGATAACAAAGTTGAGGAAAATATTATCACAAATTACATTCCAATAGGTATAATCATAATGGTGTATGAAAAGATACCTTTCAATTGGATAGAACCAACGATATTGAATAGGGTCAGCTATCTTAGCTTCATAAGTGAGATGGATTGATAGATGCACCATGATGTCAAAAAAATGGAGGGAGTATCTTCTCCATCACACAAAGTGTCATAGCTATTGCATATTCCAATGCAGCAAAATCATTTGGATCTATGACTTTAGTGCACAACCTTTGAAAATAGAGACAAAGATGAATAATACATGACTTAGTGTGATGACCTGATTTTCAAGATTTCTAAAACCAATATAGTATTTAAGGTCCAAGGATATTCCTGGTTGGTTAACTCTAGGGCAGGGTGACTCTTATTCAAAAATGGTTTTGTTTGACCCACAAGTATGACCCAGATTCCATTAGAGGTTCAATAGTAGCTATCGAAGGCTTTTCATGTACACGGAGGTGATTAATACTAATTATTAGTCAATTTGAGGACATTTGGAGTTAAGTACCAAATTTAAGCATACATGGATTCAAATGACTGAATAATGAATTTTGAGATGCATCATAGTCATACTAAGTGATTTGAACTTTAATTTTCGATATTAGAGGTAAATTGATTTAAAGTATAAGATCATTACATTTATATTTGTACCCCTTTGGAGTATGTTATTTGAAGGGTCAAATAATGGATCTTAGGTACCAAATTTATATGTAAGGTGAATTACACTATGAAGAATTTTGGCTCGAAATCTTAGGTTCAAAGTTGTTTCGTACATATTCTTTTGAGGTTTGAAATAAATAAGATAATAATATGTATGATGACTCTAAACCTAGGTTGCCATAATGTTTGATGTATGACGAGATATGGGTGACACAACCACTATTTTTGTCTTACCACATGGTCGTTTTTGTCAAGGTAGATTTATTAATTCACATATGTGAAGCCTTAAGGACTAGGATTGATCTAGCGATCAATTTGTTATCCCCTACCCCCGTTTCTCACGGAGATGGTAGTTCGCTTGAAGACCAAGTTCCCAGTTCCATGCCTTGAAATAAAGGGATCGTAACCAAGAACTACAGGTAGCCATCATCCGTCCTCCAAGTTCGGATCTATCCAACAACTTCTAGCCTACTCGTTGCCCTTCAATACTCCAGATCGTATCCACCTAAACCTTCTCCATGGAGGCAATGAAGCAATGGCCTTCTTCTTCATCGGCCTTGCTGTAGGTGCAGATGAAGCTGGAGAGGATCTCAGTGCCTTCTTTGCTGGTAAGAGTGGTTCCAGCTTCTTGGAGACCTCACAGATCAGCGTGGAAGATGATGCTTGCAGACCGTGACTGCGAGGCACTTTCTGGCTGCCAACCACACACCAAAGAACACAGATGAGAGGTCTGAACGGCCAAAATCATTCACCGGATCTGGGCCAACCGGCGGCGTGCGAGCAGAAAGAATGCCAAAAAGGTGCCCGACTCATCGCCAGGCTAGGGCCTCACGGCGACGCCGCATCGCTGCAGGACAGGGGAGTCACAGACTCACCCTGGGATCTCGATCGCGCAAGGGAGGAGAGGAAATCGGGCGACAGTGGCGGTGGGTGCCGACTCGCGTCTGGTGTTGAGAAGCACACGTCATGACGTCAGACGAGAGGTCAAGGAGCACAGGGCTCCTTGTCGTCGGTCTAGCGTGCGACGACGCTCACAGCCTAGCCAATGCTTCAGGCAGAGCTAGAGACCAACGACGGCGGGCTCTCTAAGATGAGGAGGAGGCTCGGAGTTGGATCTCGTTAGTAGATAACCAGTCGGGTTGGTGGTATGGGACAGAGATGCACGGAGGCATCGCGTTGAGGAACGACACACAGATGGATGTCGGGCGCCCTAGCGTTTCTCGTGCGAAGAAGACGACGAAAACTTGCCCAAGCCGAGCGGACGCGCGTGAGAAGGAAAGGAAGGAAACCGGATCCAACCCCCTGAACCAACCCTGAACCGGCCCGCAGCCAGCAAAAGGGGCAACGCTAGCCTAGTGGACACGTGGTCGCCTTGGATTGGCTGTAATAAGGTAAATCTTCACAAAATCTCAGATCTTGTATAATGCATAGTAAATACATCCGAAGTCATAAAAATACAAATAAAGTACCCAAATTCTCAGAAAAATATGTAGAATAATATGAAAGTGCAATATCAGGCTTTTGTAGAACTAATAATAGTGATATCATGTAAGGTTTGTAATGCTCGTTTCATAGATAATAAATATCAAATGATGATATAAAATTTTGAAAAAAATGTTAGTAAGTCTATGATCATGTTTATAATGCATATCATGTCAAATATGGTCATGTTGATGTACAAAACCATATAATTTGATTAATATGGCTAATTAGGGCTAATAACCCTAATAAAATACAATAAATACATATGTGCGCTATAAATGATGAAATTTACAGAGAAAGCTCATATCCGTATATTGAACCTCAGATTTAATTATGAGATCATCATGATGAACAAAATCTATGTTATATGAAAATGAATCTTAATGCATGTTATAAAACCCTAATCTAGGTTAATGATGTAACCTAGGATTAATATGTGCACAAAAAGGATATAGAACCTAATATTCAGATAATAAATCATAATATGGAAAATTACATATGTAAGATAAATATAAGGTAAGAATACAAATAATCATGAGAATAACATAATGATCTGAGCAAACCCTAAAATGAACACGACTAGGGTTAAGATGATCAGAATCTGATGCTAGTATATGATTTTGTTATTTATCAGGTGATGACCAGAGATGTAGATGATCCAGAATATAAGTATGAATCTCTGAACTCAGGTACGTGGATATAATTATATGACTAGATTTGCTGGATGTTAAATATATGTACTTGCTTGCTTGTATTTGAATATCTTGTTGGATGTACATCTATATGTATTGTCATTTCCGCCTTAAACAAAAAGAACACTAAGGAAAGAAAATGGAATGTAGTTACTGATGGTTCATTAATATCCCTATTAGAGAGGGAAAGAATTAATGTTGACTAGCACCTCCCTAATGGTACAAGGTACGCAGGGAGATCCCTAATGGTACTAGGTACGCAGGGATAGGGCCCAATATTTATGTTTGTGCTAAGTCCACCATAGTAATACATGTACATTGAAATATGGTTAATAACTTGGGATTACCTGATTTTCCGCCTTTAAATAATGTTTCCTTTCTCTTTCTTCAATTTTGAGTATTTTATATGCCAGCATAGTATAGCTCTTTAATTCCACGTACCAACTTTTGTTGATGTTTTTGTTTCTCGTATTTTCTAGGTCCCGAGCTGGAATGGGATAAAAGAATAGGATGTGAGCAAGTTGTATAGGTTGTACCTATTGTCTAAGATCCTAGATAGCATACATGTTCATAGATTGTAGAATTTTCATTCAATATGTAATTGTAAATCATTTGTAATAATTCATATTGTATAAATATACATGTTGAATGTTGAGTATGTTATGGTTGTATGTTCATGTATGCGCATTAGGCTTCCGCATCACTTTCTGATATGATTGTTGATGTCTTCGGATTATGGGCTCTCATTCCCAATAGGGTTTGTAGAAGTCGAAATTCGGGGACGTCACAGTTAGCATTCTTAGTTGGCAAAGACACAACAACAACCAAAGGTAGAAGTTGTTGCATCAGGATGTGATAATCGTGACTTTTCATTTGTAGCATCTTTTGATCCGTCGGCCATGCACATCTAGATATATTAGACACATACCCATTTGGAACTTTGATAGATTGTAGGAGGTTGCAAAACAATATTTTTTTCATTTTTGCTCATTGTATAGCAAGTTGGAGGTACGAAGGTATATTTACCAACTTCTTTTGGATGAAGCGGAAATCTAATTCGCATATCCTCCAAATCCTTCCTTGCATTCAAGTTGTCCTTACTTTTGTCCTTCAAACCTAGCAATGTTCCAACAATACTCTCACATATATTCTTCTCATTGTGCATGACATTGAGATTGTGCCTTACAATGTTAGACTTCCAGTATGGTAGCTCAAAAAATATGCTTTTCCTATCCCAATTGTGTGTGAATCTTTACCTCTTGGCCTTTTCTTGCTAATTACAGTTCTTTCATCCTCCAATTGTGATACGATTTGAGCTCCAGAAGGTGGTTTAGGTGGACTTTTAAATTCTTGCTCACCGTCAAATGTTTTTGCTTCTTTTCCAAATCTGTGGCTACTTGGCAAAAACCTACGATGTCTTCTATAGCAAACTTTATGGCTATGTGGAAACTAATGTGAGACGGTATCTTTATTACAATAAAGACATGTTTTGTAGCCTTTAGTACTCCAACCAGAGAGATGGGCATATCCAAGAAAATCACTAATAGTCCAAAGTAAAGAAGCACACATTAGAAAGAATTCCTTGGTTCGAATGTCATATGTATGTACACCAATATCCCATAGTTGTTTTAACTCATCAATCAATGGACGTAAGTACACATCTATATTTTTTGGTGAAGTTGGTCCAGGAATGAATAGGGACAACATAAAATATGGTTGCTTCATGTACAACCAAGGAGGTAAATTATATGGAATAATCACAATAGGCCATGTATTGTAGGAAGTGCTCATTGTCCCAAAAGGATTAAATCTGTCAATTGCAAGTCCCAATCAAATATTCTAGCGTTGCAACAAAGTCTAGATGCATAACATAAAATGTTTTCCATGCAAGTGATTATACTGGGTGTCTTAACGTGTCATCTTTTTCATATTCTTCTGCATGCCACCTCATTAAGGAAGTGGTTTTTTATGACATGAACAAACACATTAGGTGTGGTATAAGTGGAAAGTGTATGAGCACCTTGACACGTATTCTCTTGGTTTGTTTTGCATGCCCATCATCATCATCTGGTCTTGTAATTGTTTTCCATCTTGATGCTCCACATGTATCGCATATGTCTTTATCACCATAATCCTTCCAAAACAACATGCAACCATTTGGACAAACATGAATCTTCACATAATCTAAACCCAACTCCTTAATCATCTATATTATCTCATAAAAGGAATTAGGTAATTATTCTCCTTTTGGAAGCATCTTCTTAAAGAATGTAAGAAACATAGATGATGCTTTCTTACTCAAGCCATTAAGACAAACTAGGTGATACAATTCTAGGATGGAAGTAAGTTTGTTAAATTTCTTACACCCTGGATATAATTTTGTCTCAGGATCCTTAACAAGATATAAAAATTGTTAGCAATGAAATGTTGATCAATAGCCGACTCTACTCCTTCCATATTTTTGTCTTCACTGAAACTCAGAAAAGCATCATGCAACATATCTTGTAAATTTTCACCATTTAGGAAATCATGCTAATCGGTAGGAGCATCCATTTGAACATTGACATCTTCACTGTGAAAAGCCCAAGAAATATAGCTTGGTTAGAAGCCATGCCACAATAGATTGCTCAATGCAGTCCTTTGGTGACCTGGTATACATTAGCACACTTTCTACAATGGCATACAATCTTGTCTCCAATCGCTGAATGTTCAAAAGCAAAATCCTAAACTTTTGATACTCCACATAAATATTTACTACTCATTTGGTCATCCTCTATTATCCAAGACTTATCCATTCTATAAAAATAGTAAAACATATAACATATATGAGTAAGTATGTCATATAAAAAAGACTATACAATATGAGAAAATACCAGTGTAATCATGCAAATGAAGTTCATGAGCATTTTTGAAATACTTATTATAAGGATAAAAACATAATTATTATAAATATAAAAGAACATTTACAATGAAGTTTATCACTAATTTGTAACGTAATGCAACCTAGGATAAGCTAGTAGTTTTAAACAATTATTGATGCTTGACACCAAATATAATTACCAAGATCCATATTTGTATCTTTGTGGATGATACTACTCATTTGGCATGATGGTGTCTGAAGGATTGAATATGTATATTTCTTTTTGTTGTTGGGTTTCCAAGGTGTCTTTAGATATAGCTTCAACCATTAAAATATATCATTTGGATGCAAGTAAATATTATCTCAGGTGTGACTTATACTATAAGGCATAGGCAGAACAAAGGCTAAGATAACCTATGATATACACATTCTTGGCATGTTGATCTCGTTACTCTTATTCATCATAATTACTTGTATGTTTAACTACCATGGTGCAATGTATGATTACTTCCATAGTCAAGAGAGTGTCTTTGGTGAGATCTAGAGTACAGAATTGTGTGAATGTATAAGAGTGTTGGATCACTTGAGTTAATGATCATTTTCTTATATGATTGGTTGTTTATATTTCATGTCTATATTGAGGTATGGTTGTGACCTAGATCTATCCTAATCTCAATAGAGGAGGTAATGGACATAAATTATGATTTCTCATAAACTATGCCAGGGGTATTCAATGGATTTGAGTGTTCACATATTTGGTTAGTTTTTGGCTGGTAAAAATCAATCAAAGTTCCCGTAATGACGGAGTCATGGCAAAGTTCTTGAGAGAAGATTACATAGTTTGTGGTTCTCGATGCAACAATGTTTTCATATATGCTAGGGATGGACAATTCTTATGCATTCTTAAAAGCAAATCATACCTGAGCTGCGTCCAACCTCATCCACTAGAACTTAGTCTGGAATCTAGCAATCTGGGAGAAACAATAGTCAAAGGTTGGCTTCCTACTACTCAACATCGTACTTCTTTACCAGATGATACTCAATCGGTCTATTCTATTTAATGTTTGCTCTAACCAAATTATTAAGCATTTTGTTTTTTATGATATATGACAATTTTCTTTTAGATTCTGAGAAATCACGAGCTAGAGAGATGATCTCACTCAATTGGCAGTTACAAGTCAGGATGACTAAGGTAGGACATACTGAACGGTTAGTGTATGATTTTTACATGGCTAGTATCAAATTGTATCTTTTATCTAAGGCAATACCATTTGAATGCAATAATGTTATGTTTTATCTAATGTTGAGCTTATGTATGTATATACATATATATCGCAATATTTGCCGATAAGGAGTGGTTCAAGTGGTCAAGCACGGTGTCTCCTAACAAAGGGACCTAGGTTTGAATCTCAGTTGTCGCCTTGATTTACCACCCTGGGCTCCGCCATGGGCATGGGAGATGGGGGGAGAAATCTTTCTATCTTAATCCCATATGTATTGCAATATTCATGTTTTTAAAGTATACATCTGTCTGATCTATAGTTCCATAAGAAATACGAATAGTAGTAGCAGAATTGCTGCTTAGTGATAGACTCATTGTAGTTAGAAATAAATCTGACTATGACGTCTTGGTCAATTGTTTAGTAAATTTTATAATATTATTGCACTATGTTGTACTAATCACTTTGGTTTGTGCAGAGAATGATCCTAATTGGAAGCGGGATGTGACTGGACAATCTGCTCTGGAAACTTAACAAGTTCTATTATGTTGTTGCTAATCACTTCTCACAGCCATCTCTATTGGCACTTTACTTTGAGAAAGCTTGTATTTTCTCCGCTATGAGGAGCTCTTGTAACAGTCTCAAATTCTTGAGATACACTAGTATACCACGGGCTTCAGAAACCTCATTGCTACTATAATAGGTGAGGGCGTATGACCAAAGTTTGGTCCATAATGTGAAAGATTTGGTTTGATAGTTATTTCCCTAGTTTATTTCCCCTTCTTATGTGTAGTGTGTGATATATCAATTGCAGTTATATTTTAACTACAATTGTTGGTTTAGATTCATCCTCCTACTACCTCACTTGACCCTACACCATCCCCTACTTCTCCCTTCTAGCCATCACTATTCACCTTCATGTCATTGACTGCTGATGCCTCCCCCTTTTTCCCTGTTCACAGCAGCCAAGCACCCCCAGTCCCCCACCACCTACTGCACCTCTATGACAACCATCTCATCAACGGACTCCTTTCTCCCTATGGCCTCAATTACAACCACTTCCACAAGATGTTGTTGCTACTTCTCCCTGTTCCCACAACCTCCCTCACTTCCATCCATCCCGCCAGCAACCCTCCTTTAGTCATTACTATAAACTAATCTCCATATTTCTTTTCTGCCGATGTAAATGTATGTGTGTGGATGTGTGCATATCTAACCATTTAGTGACCATGATTTTGGAATCAATCTAAACAATCACACCTATAGTTTGGTGAATTAGGAAGGTTGCCAAAGTTCAAAATTTTCACAAGATCAAATACGAGAGTCCAAAAAATGTCTTTCTTGTACTAACGACTAGAAGTATAGACATGTATGCATAACATCAAGATGTTGTGTTGATTAGGAAATGAAGTACCGACTGTTGGAATAATTGACTAATATAGTGTCTTATATGAAAAATTTGGTATAAACACAATGTCTTGGAAGTTGATATGAAGAACTTCCTATGAATAAAAACCATTTCTTCCAAGCAATAGGTGTTTCTAGTTTCACTCCAAAGTACCAACAATTTTGATGGATCACGCTAAACCATTTTGTGTTAATTCCTCTTTGCTGAAGTTGTCATTAGATAGTGACGAGTTTCCAAATAAACATAAAAACTAGAGAGCAATGATGTTTCCATGAACAAAACAATAAAGGCTCATGTGTATTGTTGTTGTTATCCTCCTTGTGAGTATTCCTTGGAATAAGCCCAAGTCATCCATAGTTGCAACACGTAGGAAGATTGGAACCCCAACACTTCCCCGATGCACATGTCCACAAGTTGTGCATTGTTGTGGAACTAAAGCATAACTAGGTTCTCCAGACTCTTGAGTACTTATGGTTGCAAAAGATTCTACATCTCTGAAGTTGGTATCCCCTGTTGGTATATATGCCCTGAGAGCCAATCATATGATGATTGGATTGGCGTACGCCATGATTGATTTGATAAATATCAAAGGCAAGCTTCCAATTTATTCTAGCTCAATTGATTATGAGATAAATGATGGAGAAGAATGAATGTCTAAAGAATAACAATAGTCAATGACGTATATCTTCAAGTTGAGGAACTGAACCATGAGATCATACGGATGCTAAAAGTATGTACATTCTTTTTATGTCCCTAGTCGAATGTCATTGTGGAAGGTTCATAGACAACAATGACACATCAAGACTAGAGTGTGTGTTGGTTGATGACAATGTCTCATTAGTCATGTTATATGACATCAAACCAAGCACACAGATACATGTTGGAGAACAATGTATCCGACAGACACACCATGAGAGTGACACATGGAACCATGACATGGTAGTCAAAGTCATCTCTCGTAGTGATGGAGGTGATTGCGATTCTTAGACCTGAAATCACTACACTCATCAAATGTGATTGGGTACACTTTGACATCATCAAATGCAGTCATGAAATATGAGTTGTTATAACTGTGATGATTGGGTGGCTTTGACACATGAGATAAACTGTGAGTGATGGATATGGGATTTGTCCCTCCTAATGGAGTATGATGTCTAGGCCACTTGATAAGCGAGGCTGAGAAAGGCATGCGCATGCACATGTGAATCAATATATGATATTGATGTCACACATATCTCAGACAGTCTTCTCTATTTCAAGAAACATGAGTGAACATTGAAAGGATGACAACTCCATGACTTTATTTAATCAGGATATCAAATACAAAGGAATTATACATTCACTGGAACACCAATCACAGACTGTAGGATTGAAAGTTGTTCTCCAACTTTCCTTTTCACTTGGGTAGAATTGATGTGCGACTAGGCACCCATCTTTTCTTGTGATGTCATAAGCTAGTTATGGACATTCACTACCAATGTGAAATGGGACCTATAGGGTCACACACAAAGGATTATCCTGGAAGAGGAGTTTATCCATGAATGATGTTTGGATTGATTACTTAAGTGTTTAGGTACTCAATCAAACATTCAATCAATAGAATTGACTCAGAATCATCAAGTTCAAGTGTTGAACCAACTGATTAGAGTGTCAAATTGATTGAGAATGAAATTGGCTGTGTTCTGCACAATCTTGGCCACCAACCGACTGGTTCACTAGGTGAACTGATTGGCTCATGGTCAGTGAGACGACCGGTTCACTCTGGTGAACTTATTGGTTTACTAGACCAAACAAGCAGTGTTGGGTTGTCCCAGTTTGTGAGAAAAAGTTTTCTGTTTCACTTGTTTAATTCGATTGGGACAAGAATTAATCTTTGCGTTAATCAGAAATGAAACAGAAAAGTCAATTGCAGGCAAGTCTGGGAAGTGAAATGACCGGGTCACTAAGTCAACCGACCGGATCACACTCCCAAATGATCGGTTCACTAGTGAACCGATCGACTCACCTTGCCAAACGATCGCTTCAGTTATGAAATGACCGGTTTTCCTACCGAAGTGCAAATTGTTCGTTAAAATTTTGGACCCTTCTACTCCCACGTAGACTGGAAACTCTAACCCTACCCTCTACTATAGATAGAGGGGTACATGGGGCTTCTCTAGACACACAACTCAGAACATCAATTGCTCTACAAAGTTTTTGTCATCTCTGGTTGTGGTAACCGAGAGGGCCCAAGCAAGTTCTACCCATCCAGGGAGGAACAATGAGGGAAAGACAACTGTAGAAAAGTGACTGGTGGTGGGAGAGTGTGTTGGTGACTAGTATGCCGATAGTAGGGGACAAATCCTTCTAGTCCATTCTTCAGGATGACTAGAGTTCTCGATAGTCTGTGTGGACTATCTATAGAGGAAGGAGACTTCTTCCACTCAGGAGGAAAATAGTCAACCACAGTGTGGGTCAAGACCAAGAGCTGCACAGACACCGTTAAAGACAGATGGTTGAAGACCATACTTGTTGTAAGCTATAGTCGTTGAGAAAGCCCCAGGACCAGGTATATCTCGCTTAAACCATCCTTCCCATTACACATATGTTGATGCGATCTGCTAGTTATGGGTTTATGGTCAAGTAATTTTTTGTTTTTTCTGCCTACTCTGACCACATAAAACCCAATAGTGGTATCAGAGCCACAACAATACTCTATATTTTGGGATAATCGATATGATATGATTTTGGTTTTACATTATTTTATTTATTGCATACGATGTGAATATTTAAATAACTATTGAGAATATCTTATTAATACCACATGATCCAAAACTAATATATACATATATTATATGGTATATATAGAATCGATACATGTCTCCCTAAAATAGTTTTGATGGTAGATGTGTAGTATGGTTATGGCCTATAAACCCTATGTGCATGTGTGTGGTTGGTTATGGTTGTTTGCATCTCAATCTGCACATTGAGCCCTCTTCTACTGTTCTAAATGTAACTCGATATAACTCGAGATTCTCTTCAACTGTTGCACCCCTTGAATGTAACTCAAGGTTTCACAAAGATTTTGTAAAAGTAGGATAGTTTTATTTCGTATTACGTCGAAGAATGGTGGGTGCCTAGACAAGCAGGTGGAGGAGGCAGATGCCTGATGACCTGGTGAACAAATGGTTTGGAGGAGCCAAACGATTAGTTGGTGACAACCAACTGACCGGCCAAGAGGTGAGTCGATCGGTTCAAAGATTGAACCAATCAATCTGGATTGGCAAGCACATATCTTCATCAATAATAGGTTGCATGTGATGTAGATATTAGATGACTGTAGTTCCTTGTGGCTCCATGGAACTACAATAGGATGGTCATAATCATTGCTTTATCATTATTGCATGATTTCATTTGTGGGATATAGCATGTATATGATACGTACTATATATGTGGTGATTTGATACATATATGCATATATAAGCATATTAAAACCCCTCCGCAAAATATTAAGTTTAAGATGCCTTCCAAAAGAAGCACACATGAAAAGCTTGATCGACTAAGTGTGGGAACACCCTAGTGTGGTGCACCGTCTATCTCATGGAAGTGTGATGGTGAATATACGGGACTTCCCTAGCAGGGTGCATATTCATTGTGTTGGCATTTGGGTCGGACTTAACAATGTGACCTTGATCAGATCAAGCACCTTGAGGCATGCAGATGTTCATGACAAAGAGTTGTTCATAACATCAATCCAAGAATTTCATATGATGCAATTGGTAAATGTTACCTAACTTAATAATTGATTATGGACGCTGGAGTTGGCCGGGTAATAACTCAATTGCTTTGGATCTTGGCTCACTAGAAGGTTGTACACTGTAATCTTCCGAATTGATAGTGAGGGATATCAATTTGATCAAAATAGTGGGAGCAATAATTAATTAAAGACCTAATTAATATAAAAATATTTCAAATCAAATCAATCAAAAAGATTTTTGAACTAAAATTTCAAATTTCCTTTTTATATAATAAATGGCTACCAACAATAATCACTTTTCATTGTGATCAGTCCTTGAGAAGGACAAGCTGAATGGGAACAACTTCCACGACTGGTTTAGGATGTTGAGAATTGTTCTCATTCAATAGGAAAAGCTCTATGTCCTAGATACACCAGAGCCATATGAACCTGCTCCCATTGCACCAAAGGATGAAAGGGATGCTTACAAGAAGCATACTGAGGATGCCATTGATGTGAAATGCTTGATGTTGTTTTCAAAGAACTATGAGTTACAGAGACAACATGAGAACATGGACGTCATTTAGATGGTTCAACATCTCAAGAACATGCATCAAGTCTAAGAACGACAAGAGAGACATGATGTCTCCAAGGCATTGTTGAAGTGTGTCATGACAGAAGGAGATCCAGTAGGCCCTCACACACTCAAGATGATTGGGTATGTGGAGAACCTAACTCGACTAGGATTTCTTCTGAGCCAAGATTTGGCTATTGATGTGATACTACAATCGTTTCATGAATCCTATAGTCAGTTTCTGATGAACTACAACATGAATAACTTTGATAGGTCACTGACAATGTTGTTGGGCATGTTGAGGACAGCCGAGGCACAGATGAAGAAAGACAAACCCAAATCTATGATGATGATCAATATAAAGAAGGGGAAGTCAAAAGGCAAGGGCAAGGGCAAAGCAAAGGAAGGTTCTAATGCTAGCCAGCAACCCAAGTCATCTTCAACTCTCAAGGCCAAGGGAGGGTTGAACAAGGGAGACAAATATCACCATTGTCATGAGCCAGGACATTGGAAGTGAAATTGCCTTCTCTACATATATGAATTGAAGAAGAAAGAGGAGGGGATGGAAGTCTCCACCCTAGGTATCATGAAATAAACTTGAAATGCTTCTTTATATTAGGTATGTGAGGCTTCTCTGATGAGAAATCAACCCCACTAGAGTCCTTTTCGTCAGCTCGTAATGCGACCTACAACTTCGTCCGTTCCTTCTTTGTGTCGTCAACCTCTCAATCTTTGTTGCAAAGACCTGTAGCAGCAAGTCCTAAGAGATGGCCAACCCTGCTTGACCGTATACATGTTAGGCGATGAGAACCTTGATCTCCTCTAGTCATGATCGGTGATTGAGACCTCAACGCGCTTGGGCACTACTTGCTCACACCCTCAACCAGTAGTAAGTAAGCCTGTATCACCCCCCCCCCCAATTGTGATCCAGAGCGTCGACCTCCAACTGGAACTTCCGTCTCAATTCTCTTATGTCCAAGCTACTCATAGTTTTGGGGAAGCGGCAAAATGAACTGATCCTTCTCTCTCATCTTCTCTTGAAACCGTATCTGACAGGGTTAGCATGTAAGTCTCATTAAGGCACTGGGAACTGCCCAGTTCATGTCTTTGATTTAGCGACAAACACAACATGGGAAGTGACTAAAAATTGGAATTGTTGTTTATCATAACTGTTGAGAAGAAGAAGACATATTTTAACTGTTCGATCACATCAAGGGCTAGAATTCAAATCCTCATGGCCAATATGTGGCATGAAAAAGGATTGTCCATCTGTTTACACATTGTCAAGGGCAGCGTGACATCTCCAACGACTCAAGACTTATTCTAAATGACCCAACATTTGTAATTAATATATCAAAGTGTACATTATTTAATCATTTTCAAGCCTAAGTAACTTCTTCTAGGATTCTCCAAGTGCCACCAAAATTCTAACCATATGTTTACTACCTCTGAAGCTACATTATACTAAATTTGGTGAAAAGACTCAGCTATCTAATCATTCATTTAAATTCCTCAAAACGACATAAACTTTGGGATATTAATCTTGAAATCAACATTAATCAACACCTACACTTTTCCAAAGCACTTGTAACTCTTATAATTAGCTCATCATGTATGAATTTACTTTGTCGTTGGACATTTAAGGATTGTGAAAGTCCACTCCATCACATCCTACACACCTTAAGATAAATTTTGTCCTCAAAATTAAGCAAAAAATCCAGTCCATCACACATATGGTTCTTATGACTTCTTGAAACTATAAATTTGATGCGAGTAAATTATTGATGTGTATGTGAACAATAAATATGTACATGTATGTGAATGTGAAATGAATGAATACAATTAGAATTGTGTTTCTACTTGTCATGAGAATGGAATTGGTGCATTGTGGATGAAGTATCATGTGTGTGAATGAATGTGAAAAATGATTGAATAGAATATTGTTTGAATATTTGATGAGAATGGAATTGGAGAATGGATCTTGTCTGTTGGTGGATTGTGTTTGTTATTGCACATGTTGCAGGTTTGTTGTATTGTTGTTAAGTTGGGCATGGGATGTAACCTACAATTTAGAATTGCAGTTCTGAACTGTAGGTTCTGCATCCTATTGAACGGTCAGACAACATGTCTACATGCCTTCTATTTAAAAAAAACTTAGTTGTTAGTTATTATAAAAAAAATGACATTGTAGATTGAGTTGTCAGTTTTAGGACTAAAATTGGCATTATAGGACAACACTAAAATGATTGTATTGGGCAGCACGACCGTGCTGGACAACACACTCATAGTTGTTGATTTTTTGAAGAGTCCATCACTCTATCACATGATGAAATTGATGACTTAGATACTCAATTGATGTCAGTATATTTTATCAACCGATGACTCAGGAACCTACACTAGTTACAAATGTGACATGGTATGGCATTATGATGTTAGTTTTGGTTCCTAAACCAATGATTTAGACTCCTACCTATGCCAATTTCTTTTATCATAGCAACTGAGGCTGGTTCTCCATCATCATTTTTTGCATCCTCAAATAAACGATGTCTTTGACCTATGACTATACTGTCGCCAACTTAGGTGTCAGTAAGAAACTAAAGTCATAGGGTCCTTGCAACTGATGCTAGAGGTAGTTTTTGTACTAGTGATAGTACTTGGACTATTATGGTTGTTATATACAACCATCCTCGTTGGATGTGTACGAAAAATATGTACATCATGTTGTCAACATTGATCAGGGCTGAAACTACATGGCAAAGGAATTGATATTTACCTTGAGCCTCTAGTGGATGGCTGAAAGGAACTCTAGAAAGAAGGAATTATGACTTATGATTCTTCACTTGAAGATACGTTGAATTTTCATGTTATGTCATTTAGCAGATTAGTGACTTTCCAACATACATGAATTTGTTTGGATAAAGAAATAAAGGAACCAAGGCATGCCCTACATGTGAGAGAAACACTGATTGAATACAACTAAAATATGGTAGAAATATTGTATATCTTAGTTATTGAAGGTATCTCCAAAAGTCACATCACTACTGATGGCTGTACAAACCATTTCAAGGCTCAATTGAGGAACCGAGTGCCCCTAAACCTACTTCACAGCAGGATCATTATGATACAGTCAAAGAAACTATTAAAAAAATGGTAAGAGGCCATGTACTATCCCCACACGTAATAAATATTTATAGAATAAGAGGTTATCAACGATGACGACACATATCTACCTTCTTCTTGTTATACTTTTTCTAGAGAGGTGAAACGACCTTTTTGTGAGTGTTTTCTTACTGTTAAAGTATTGTAGGAATACTCTTCCAATATATGTAGATTGGCATCAATGATGGATTTGAAGTTTATAGGTATTAAATCTCATGATTGTCACACCTACTGCTTCAAGTGTTTCTTCTGGATATTTGATATATACTTGTTGAACCATGTATGGTTGATGATCACCATGATTTGTTTCTTCTTCAACATTCTATGATAAGTTGCAATGACAACTGATCATAACCATGTGCTAGCTTGATATTTATTTCCTCCTTCATTTATTGATATTATGGTACATCTTATTGTCCATTTGACTAGGGAAGTGAAGATGTTGTGTCCAATTTTCTTATGTTGGATGTATCCCTTTGAATGGTACATGACTATATTTAAAGGTGATATTTAAATTGTATTGTCCTAAAGGTAGTTGTATTGAGGGTTGTGTGGTTAGGGAGGCGATGGAATTTTGCATCATTTTTCTAGTTTTTTTTTGAAACTCCTACATATGCAAAGTCCCACCACATTAATGATTATTCTTGAAAGGGACATTACAAGTGAAAGGAATTAGTCATGAGACATAACAAAAAGAACACTTGTACATTTTACACATCATCGACAAAGTGGGTATTTATGTCACCAAGCATACACATTATATCTAGAGAAATATCCTCAAGATGTTTCAATGTAGCTTGAAAGAGGGCATAATTGAAAATTTATTAGGTGGTTTAAAGATAGAATCTTTTGTCAACTATTTCAAACACCAAATGATGTTTTTGATAATATCAAATGCCTCACTTTTAAACCATAAATGGAAGTTATATATTATGAAGGGTTTCACATAATTGGATGTTATTTTATACTACACAAAGCATCAAGATGATACGAGTGTTGTCCAAAATAGTGAGATTATCATTGTGTTTTTCTAGTGCAAAAATTTTGAACCCAATAGAAGCTAAGATGTCTTATTACAATATAATTGAATAAATATGTATATATGACTACACAATGTTCAGAGATCCCAATTTAGGTGTAATTGAGTTGATAACAACAAAGGATTTGAAGACGATGAGTTATGTTTCACATTAGTAAATTTTAAAAAGATTGGAAAGAAGGACGAGTCATTCATCTTTGCATCATCGGGCAATTAAGTATTCTAGATTTATGTAACTACAAATGAAAAATTGATTTATCATTCTTCAGTCTATCATTCTTCATGGGAAAGCCTAGTTAAGTGTAGATCCTATAGATGAAGAAGAGTACTACAACAAGTATAATGGATCCAATATATTCTCAGTGGGATTGCAAAGTGTACATGTTGAAGCTAACAATGATGAATATAATATACATTTGCATAAGACATGAGTTACATAAACTGATGAGAAATCCAATCAATACTAGAGGCATTCCATTTACAATGCAAGCAACACATTTTGTTAGATGATAAATATTGTTGTCCATATTTCTATATCATTTCATATTTTATATGATAGGTGTGCATGTTTCTAACACTTATTATCTATATATTATTTGTATATTGTTATAGAATGGCTCGTGATCATGAGGATGTTGAGAAATGTTAGGATGTTGAACTTTGTGAGGATTTTAAGCATAAGGATGTTGATGATGCTACTGTCGAGTCTATTACATAGTCTACTACCTCATGCAGTAGAGGCATCTCACTCATGTGTGTGTTAATAACACTTAGGGCTAAAGTTGAGAAGTTGGACATTGCTTTTGATGACACAAGAAATCGAATGGGGAAAATCATAGTGCTTTCAGGAACTATTCCAGGGTTACGTCTCAAAGAAAAGTGCCAATAGTCAAATAATCCTTGTGTAAAGTTGATGATGCCCTGAAAGACTTAATGTGGAAGGACATAGATGTGAGTTATATACATTATATGATGGTTCTAAATTTCATCTTATTATTTCATTTCTCATTTCTAAAAATAGAATAACTACTTTCGTTGGTAATTTTCACCTTTTTGAAAAATTTAGTTGTAAAAATGTGCTACAACGCTGCAAGAAGATGTGGATGCATTTTTAGACTGATCTTGTCAAAGAATACATAGATAATGATAAGAGGAAGAAGTCTGCCACTGTGTAATATGGGTATCCTGAAGCGGATGTGGTGAAACTATTTTTTGCTTGGAAGAAATGTAATGATTTCAAGGTGTAAGTACTTTACTATCAACTTTTGATTAATCAAATGAAATCAAGTTATTAAATTTATTAACATATCTTTTTCATTAACTAGACTACACATGATGCTCAAAAAGTAAGATACATAAAGAATGTGCACAGCCATCGACTTGGTCTCAGTGGCAATGCCTTTATCTATAGAATATGGAAAAAGTGCAATTGTTTGGGGAAGAATCTAGCACAGCTCTATGTCCACATCCACTACTTTGACACGAGGAGTGGACACATTTTATAACAAATAGCTCAAGAATAGTTTCCAATCACATGAACACTGAGGTAGCTTAGAAAATGGTAAAATTCAACTCTAACAATGCATGTTTATTTAGTTACATTGATAATGATTAGTGGGAACTCCGTGAACAAAGAAAAGAAAGCAAGTTCATCCCTTAGGAATTATGGATGAATTAACAATTTCTCTTGGTACTCAATAGCATATTAGTCATTTTAGGATCATATAAATTGGTGTTTGGTTAAAATATTAGTTTGTCTCAACAAAACAAATGTGCATATATGCTAAGAGAGATGGTATACCAAAGGAGGAGATGGATGAGCTAATACGTACAATAGAGAATACAAGATGCAATGAGAGCCTTGCATCCATCTCAATCTCAATTACCTACTCAGACTAAGATACACCACTCTTTAGATGAGGTATTCCAATTCAATATGTATGTTTCTTTACTAATATATAATAACATTAAGGGTGGATGGTATCAATTTAGAAACATGTTTTCTTGTAATTTATGACAATATATTCATGTTCATCATTGAGGGTGAGGTTTGTCCATGCAGTGATAGGATGATACATTGTACTCCAGTGGAAGATGGTGTGGTATGTATTCCTCCACAACTTGTCTATCAACTAATGAGCAACACACCACCTGATACCTCATGAAGAATATAATACATTAGGATAAAGAGAAGGCAACATTACTGGGTGGCCTAAAAACTAGATTGTCATGGAAAAGTATGACATATGTATTTGCATTTTTATTCGTATCTTTTACTTTACTATATAGTGGTACCAATTGATACAAAGATTTTAGCAAACACCGATACTTAAAAATCCTGCTATGGTACCACCTTTGAAGCTTCCTTACCTACTCGGATTCAGTAGGAACTTTTTGACTTGCTAGGTCCTTAGTTTCAGGGCTTATGATGATGGTTAGAGAGTATCAATAAGGGTCAAATATTTTGATCCATATATCAGATGACTCCGCCTGAGAAGATCATGACACTGGTATATGTGTTCAAGACATTAAGGAACTATTTGAGTATGAATGGATAAATACCTGCATAATAGAATTTTGAACATGGTGAGAACTTATCGTGAAGTATCTTGTTCTATGTGAATACATATATTGAATTGTTTTTGTATATTAAAGCATTACATCTGTCTGAACTAGATCCCAATAACCGACCAAACACTGATTATTTAGACCAGATTCTAAGGCTTGGATCACACTAACCCTCAGTCTACAAAAAAATGAAAAAATAACATATACTTCCATTTAAAGAGCTATATATTTACTAAAATCGAATCATTATATATCATTTCTAATTAATAAAGAAGGTATAACTAGCATGAATTCATTTAGCTCTTCATAATTATATTACAATGTTAGCAAAAAGATTAATTGATCATATTATATATAATATTGTGCATACAAGATGTCATTTTAAGCTACAAAATACAAAGAAAACAATAGGTGTGTCCCATGACCCCAATATAGGAAAAATATAGACATTATACAATAGTTATGGACTTCACATATCTCGTTATGTTACTTGGCTGAAGAAGAGTGCAATGCCCCTCCAATCACATACATGACATCAATGGAAGCATACCCTATGATGTCCATAACATGGGTCACTTGCCTCGGAGGAACTTCACAAAACATGATATACATAGTAATAAGATAATGAAACACTATGCATTAACTCAAAATACAGATTCATACATTATTCTTTAAAAGGGAAAACATAAACTATCTCATCTTAATCACAAATCAAATACATGTAGACTAAGAAAATAGAAAACATAAAAGGTAAAGTAGACTAAAGAATCTACTGAGTGGTAGATGGCACCTGTTACATCCCAGGATTTGAGGCCTCGGATAACATGATCCTAAAAGGAATGATTGGACTACCCATATCACCAAGGTGCACCTCCTTTTCCGGGAGCCCATCACTAAAGAACTCCATAGTTAAGTGTGCTCAGCTTGGAGTAGTACTAGGATGGGTGACCAGTCGGGAAGTTGATCCTGGCTTGCGCGTCAGTGTGGACAAAGTGCGCAGTTAAGGCTAGTGGTGGTTTGTGGGGCCAGTCTTCATTCCTGAAACTCTACTAGAGCCTTAGGCAGTGGGCCCAGACGTTACAAATGGTATCAGAGCCAATTCCCCTCCAGTAGGTGGGGCCCACATGGGCATGTGGCATGCCAGTCTTGAGCCGTGCGGTCCAGGCAAGTTGGAAAGGGCTATCCATAGAGACGAGATGGAGCCGCCCTTGCGTTGGTATTCCATGATCGGGAGTTGGGTGTCCATGGGCCATTGTAGGTCTGCACTGAAATGGGGTCAGATTATGAGGCCATATAGTTGAGCCTTGACGAGGACGTCAAGAGTCTAAGTGGGTGAGATTGTAACATCCCAGGATTTCAGGCCTTGGATAAGTTGATCTTAAAAGGAATGATTGTACTACCCATATCACCAAGGTGCACCTCCTTTTCCGGGAGCCCATCACTAAGAACTCCATAGTTAAGCATGCTCAGTTTGGAGTAGTATTGGGATGGGTGACCTGTCAGGAAGTTGATCCTGGCATGCGCGTGAGTGGACAAAAAGCGTGCAGTTAAGGCTAGTGGTGGTCTGTGGGGCCAGTCGTCATTCCCCGAAACTCTACTAGAGCCTAAGGCAGTGGGCCTGGGCGTTACACAAAGGGAAAACATAAACTATCTCATCTTAATCACAAATCAAATACATGTAGACTAAGAAAATAGAAAACATAAAAGGTAAAGTAGACTAAAGAATCTACTGAGTGGTAGATGGCACCCCACCAAGCTAAAGTCTCCTTGATCAGCTACACTTGAAGGGATCACTTCAACTCTCTCTTTCTCCTTGATCTAGGGACATATCGGGCCATGGCCATGCAAACAAACCAACAACATAAGTAAGTGGCACTATGCATGTTATAAGAACTAAAAATAAGCATATACTTGAACTGAAATAAATTTGACATTGCTTCACATTATGAATTATAATTACACTTTATCTTTCATTACATCAATGAATTAAGAAACATTACTATATGTGTTCTCTCCATCACTTCCCACATGGAGCACCTCATGCTCAGAAATCCCATCATTTCTATGAAACCCATAATGACAATAAAGGTCCATCATTGCGAGAAAGATATAATAAGTTACTTAATTCTCTTATCTTCATCATTAACATCATTTTCCTTATCTTTCCATCAATGTAAACTATCATCATCCAATAATTGCACCAAAGTGCTCATCAGGCCTGTGATGGCTCATCTTAGTTGTACCAAAGTGCTCGTCAATGTCATAAAAACAAAATAACATAAAGAGGAACAATTCCCAACTTAACTACATTATCTTAATCATCATGGGATTTCTCCTTCTTAATTGTGACATTAACATTACATGATTTACATGATTCATTCTTCAATTTCTTAATCATTTCATGAGCATAGCATTAAACTAATGAACATCAATGATAAGCATAACACTTTATGATTATAATAAAAAAATGCAATAATCTGAGCTGAGTCATCATTGTTATCTTAATTTCATTAACTTGGGAAATTTAAAGCATAAACTTAAAATCATACTTAACATGAAATTCATCCAAAGTACTTATGCATAGTTGCATGACCCGCTTAACTAGAGAAAGGTAGATCTTAACTAAGTCTCTCTGATCCTAAGTCACTCCTAAGTCTCCTAAAATTACATGATTAGTATTAATTTTCACCTTAAATATCATCCTAAACCCTAATTTGGGTCTATTAAGAAAAATGGATACAGATAATTGAATTAGGGTTTAAAAACACAAAAATTAGGTTCTTCTCAAAAAATCTATTCAAACGACTATGTATTCATACATCTTTGACAATCTAGTAAATTTCTATGAATTTACCAAGAATAGACCAATCAGAATTCAAAACTAAAGCCATGTTTGAATTACCCAAATAAATACCTCAGTGGTTAGACCTGCACCCTCATGGCCCAATCACTATCATCCATATGGCCCAGGCACACTTACAAGGTCCTGCATGATCAAACAGAAAGGAGGCGACAAAAAATACCTTCTTTGCCCTTACTGGTGTGCGAGAAAAAGTAAATCGATATCAAGGAAAAATTGTAAACTCGACGGATGGGGTCTTCTTACCCCAATCCAACTCGCACAATGAATATCGGTGCAGAATGTAGGTGAGAACCATCACGATTTGGAGAAGCAAATTTGAGATGTTGATCATGCCACTGCAAACATCCTTGGAACTGTGTTCCTGATGTTTCCGCGGTCACAGCGAGCCCCAAAGGGATAGTCGAGGTGGACAATGTCCTAAGAACCTACCGCCACCAAGGAGGAGCAAAGGAGGAACATAGGAAGCTTGTTGATGCTAGTACAAAATGCCAATAAAGAGAAAAATGGAGTGATGTTGAAGTTCATAAATGAACCACGAAGATGACCAGAGCTTATCATGAGTAAAATGAAGCTAGTAGCGTTGAATTAATGTTGAGATTTGTCAGAGCAGAAATAAGCATGAAAAGGGGAAAACAAGATTAATGTTCAAGGAACCAAATTGGTGAGCAAGAAAGCATTGTAGAGGCTCATTGATCAAGACTAAATCATCTTGGGATCCCTCTCGACATCCTACCCCCTCATTTGCAATCAGCAAAGGAGATGGGATCAAGGTCGTCATCGGGGATCTGACTCAAAAAAGAATGAGGGAGAGGGAGCAATTTTTAGAAGTTCTCCTAAGTACCATGATGGTTTTGGATGACAAACGTATAGGGGTGCTGACCTGTGGCGACCAAAAACCAAATTGTGCTAGGAAATAGGGGAGAAATGATGTCCTGGCATCGGGAGTCATAGGGAACACTATCCCATCAATCTTGGGCCCAGGTAGGGTATAAGGAATGATGGTTTCTCGAGCATTTTGTGACACTGAGACTACTCAGATAGGGAACCAAGTCAGAGTTGTGGAGGTCTCCAATCAGACTACCAGAGTCTTGAGCAAAGGGGGAAACGGGTGGGAGAGACAGAGGTAACCCTCGTGGGTCTTCTTGGGTCTGAGAATTTGACTCGAAGAGGGAGACTCCAACTAAGGACCACGTGATAGAAATAATCAACAACTTTATGGAAACAACATTTTAATCAAAATGTTTAGTATATTTAGGGTTCAAACTATATGAAAACTCTCAGAAATCATTTAAGGGGTCATAAGAGGTTATATTGGTGTCAAATTCGAACCATATGCATAGTTAGGGGTCTATAAACTTTTCATCCAATTAGATTTAGATTTTCACAAACTCTTGCTAGACAAGTTTGTCTTTGTGATTATTTTTATGTACATGAAATATAATGCATTATCCTTTATTTGTATCAAATGACTTTAAACATAATGAAAAGGAAATTGGGTTTCATTTTCTCTATCTTATTTCATATTTCACATAATGTATTCCATATTTGTAGTAATTTGCATCAATGTCTACGTTTTGAATTCTATAACTAGAAATTTGCAAATAAGACCCTACACTTATAGTATTAAAAAATTGGGGTGTTACAAAGACGGTTGGCTAGCTACTGCTTTGTCTTCAAGACCTAAAAATTGTTTATTGGTTGATTAGCCAATGTCTATGTGATAAAATACGTAAACATAAATCATTGCATCAAATTGATTATTCTTTTTTTGGTCCATAAGAATTCATCTTGATTTTTTTGAATTTTTTGAGAGAGTAATTACAAAGAATGTACAAATAAATTGTACATGTATCTATACTAGTATAATCTCAAAAGGAAATAAACTCCATTTGATAAAGAAAACATAAAGATATTCTGCCCAGTATTTGTGCAAAGCTGTCTAGGAAAGAACAAGTGTCACTCAGAAGACCAAGCCACATCAGACAAGAATCAGATGATAACCTTCCAAATATCAAGGATAATGTTCACACCAATAAAAGATCTTTAGAAAAACCTCCAAGAAATCTTTATTTATAAGAGAACTCTATGAACAAGAATATACAAGGGGAACTCATAGATAGTGAATAGAAAATCAAAAACATCACTCAGGACCTCAGACAAACCAAGTCATTTCAGACTAGGACCAACAAGAGATCATGCATAAAATGACCTATTCCAAGAAGAATTTTTATAAGAACATGCCTCCAAGAATCCTTTCCACTCTCATTAAGAGACACAACAACACTTAAGATTTGAACAAACTAGTGCCCAAATAAAGAGGCATCTGAACATCTTTAGGGAGCACTCTAGGTAACCTTCAACTGCTACTGGAGCCAGCAATAGACCAATCATCAGAGAGATGGAACACCATAGACATAAGAAAAGGAAACACTAGAAAAACTTCAGGTGATAACCAATAGAGAGATCTCTACAGAAAAACACTTCAGGTAGATATTGACAGCAGTAAACCATCAGTCCACACCATTGACAAAAGGAGACTCTAGTAGTGATCTCAGGAAAAACCCCATCTCATGAACAAAAAAAAAACATAGGAGAATTACAGACCAACATATAGAGCTTAGGACCTTGGTAATCGAAAAAGAAGAATACCCAGAGATCACACCAAATTACCAAGAACTCTGAATTCAAACTAGATTGACTTCCATTGAATGTCATCTCCTTTATTTCTATTATCATGAACCCTTCTATTTCTTTTGATCTAGTTGTGATATAGAATGACAGAACAAATAATACTACCACTATCATTTGTCATACTGATTAGATCATTCCAGTATGTAGGAATTCTATGCACAATCCCTCAATTCTAGCATAAGACCAAAGCTCCAACACAAATTTACAATTAAAGCAATCATGAGAAGTGTCTTCATATTTCTATATATGTAATAAACAAATAGGAGCCACATGAATACCTCTCCTTCTCGTATAGTCAGAGGTAGGATGTTTATTATGCTTAGCTTTCCATATATGAAATTTACTATTACTTCATGTGACTTTTACAACTCTAGATCCAATCATAACAAACATTCTCACTTCCTCTTTTTCTTATAGCTTCCCAAATAGTTCTAATACTACAGATTTGGATCCCTTGAAAAGAACATGATCACCCTCATAACTTCTAATAGGTATGGACAATAACTTTGTAAATATATAGTCAGAAACCCTTCAGGGGGGATAGACTCTTTCTATCTTTTATAATGTAAATCGCTCTAATAATCATTTCTTTTCCCAGAATATCATAAAAGAAATTCCCATTAAACTAAGGATCCTTCCAAATTGATTTTTTTCCCCTAAACTAATTTTGAATTTAATGAGATGAAGCAAATAGTCTCTCACCCTCAAAATACTATTGAAAAACCAAGAGAAATTGGGAGAGTCATTAATACTCTAGAGTGAAGTATTTTTTAGATACTTTTCACATATCCACTTAACCTAGAGACAGTCTTTTTTGCATGAAATATATCAGGCATTTAAGATCAAACAGGCATTTGCAACTTCTTTAGTTTTTCTAAGTCCAAGACCTCCTTCTTTTCTTGGTAAAGTCACACTATCCCACATGAATAAATAATGATTTCTTATACTCTCCGAATGAACCCATAACAAATCCCTACACAACTAGTCAATTTCCTCCAAAGTATATCTAGGAATATGAAAAGAAAACACCCAGAGCATATGCATCATAGAAAGAGTGGACTTAACAAGTTCCACTCTTCTGGTAAGGGATAAGAGCATTGATTTATAGCAATCCAAACTCTTCTTGATTCTATCAATGAGCCTTGCACATTGTTTCTTATTCAATTTTCCTACAAATAAAGGTAGTCCCAAATATTTAATATTATTCATATCCCCTTCCTCCATGGCCATAGTATTGGATATGTCAAACTCAATTGAATTTATTCCAAACAAGATTGCACTCTTTGCATGATTAATTTTGAGACCAGACAAAGACCCAAACAAGTCCAGAAGATCATTAATATGTTCTACATTCTTCATATTATCCTTAGTGAAAATGACAAATAATTTACAAATATAAGATCATAATAAGAATGATTCTTTGAAGGTTAAATAGGAAGAATATGATTATCCTTGCCCTTGGCCTTCATCATCTCAGAAAAACCCTGCATCGAGATAAGAAATAAATAGAGGCAATAGGATCACCCTATCTAACACCAATTGAAGGAAAGATGGAATCTGAGGGTTTAACATTAATAAGCACTTGATAGGAGGTGGATTGACTTTTTTTTTAATCCAACTAATTGATCTAGAACAGAATCCCATTTTATATAGATTGGAGAAGAGAAACTTCCAACTCACACAATCATATGCCTTTGAGATATCTTCTTGGATACACATATTGGAAGACTAATATTTCTTAAATTCACTAATGATCTCATTTGTTAAGAGAATTTCATCTTTGATACTTCGTCCCTTAACAAAAGCACACTAATTAATGTCAATGATACCGATAAGAACCAATTGAAGTCTGTTAGCTAAGATCTTCGAGATGATCTTATAAAAGATATTACATAGTGCTATATGACACCAGTTAGTGATAATAGTAGAATTTTCATCTTTGAGCAGTAGAGTCAAAAAAGTTCTATTTGCCTCCTTCAAAAGGTTTCCACTAATGAAGAACTCTTTTACTTCTTCAAAAACATCATTCATGGTGATATGATGAGAACTTTTGAAGATATGTGCATTTAGTCCATCAAGACCTAGACTCTTATCTTATTTAAGATCATTAAATACATGATCCACATCCTTTGTATTTACCAACTTTGTAAGCATGATATTGGCAATTTAGAAATATAAGGACCATTTCATTCACCCTTCCAGACACTGCTAACTTATAGCTCACTGAATAACTCATAAAATTTTGCAATAAAATATTTAATATCTTCTATATCATTACACAAACCTCCCTCAATAATTAAACTATTAATAGAATTTATATCTCTCCCAGTCCAAAGAGAAGAGTAAAAATGTTTGGTACTAGAGTTACCATCTTTTAACCACTGAATGTGCAATTTTTGTCTATAGAAAGACTCCTCCATGTCATATGACAAATTTGCATCTACTCTAAAAATTTTAGCAGTATTGCTCATATACTCATTATTAGGATTTAGGTAAGAGTTCTTCTGAGCAACCAAAGCTTTATCCTTAGCCACAATAGTGTTTTTAAATGATATCACCAAATCTCTTCTTATTCCATTCCTTGAGTTTGTTCTTGAGATTACGAAACTTTGTATATAACTTGTACATAGAAAAACCCTCTATTCCAATTCCCAAGCATTTTTTAGAATAGTAAGGTAATCATTCTGTTTAGTCAAACTATTTATTAACCTGAAATGAGTTTTTGGTCTCCTCGTATTGCCAATAATAAAATTTAACCTTCTGTGATAGCTTAGAGAATTAGACAAGAATTCACCATGAAAAGATTCAATGCGAGATTAGAACACAACATTGTAAAGGATCTTATCAATCCTAGAGATAATAAAACCCTCTCCATCTTGGTGATTATCCTAGGTATAGTAAGGACCACTCAACTTCATTTCAAAAAGGCAACAACCAAGAACAAAATCACTGAAATCATACATAGATTTTTTCATTGGGTGAAGTTTACCAATCATCTCCACATCCTTTCTCACAGCATTAAAGTCTCCCATGATCACCTAGGGTTCAACAAACTTATCATTAATCACCCCGATGTCATACCATAATCCCGCTCTATCATATTTGGCATTATGACCATAGAAAACAAAAAGAACAAAACTTAGATCCTCTTTTTCAACATTAATATGAAAGGCTTGATCACATTATGAAATATTTGCTATCACACAAGACTCAACCTTCGTCAGAACAATAACACTCCCTAGACTATGAGACACAATATTGGCAATCCAATTATATTCCCCAAAAGAATTCTTCATGACTTTATCAATTTTGTTAGGCCTTAGATTTGATTCATTCAAGATAATAATATCATAGTTATCTATTCTAAACTCCTCTTCAACACTCCCAAGTTTGTTATTGGTTCCCCTGACATTCCAAGAGGTTATGGATAGTGATGAAAGGAATTTTGTCACTAGAGTTGTTGAACTGACAACCTCAACATTTTCATTTGATGCCCAGACCTACAAGCTTGTTAGTCATAGTAGGCAATGATGAATTAGTAACCCTATGGTAGATACTAATACTAGGTTTCACCTAACATTTTGGCATATGTTTATATTTATTCTTAGTAATGTTCTCTTTTGAGCTAGACAATGCCTGCAAGCTAACTTCACTCCTTGGAGAAACATTTGAGAACTGAGGAATAGGTGTTGAAGGCACTGACATCCCCCATTCGTTAGATAGAAGACTTACCTACCTAACAAGCTCTGCATTGTGTTTCTTAGCCACTTCTCGACAACATCTTTCTGAACTTGGTGTAATAGTTCTTCTTTCGTTTTTTCCTAGATCATCATCTTCTTACCAACCTCTCTTACTTCATGAACCTATTTGTACCCTGATATATCATGACAATCATTATGGCCTAAGAAACCACAAAGTCTACATATATGTAGAGAACATTAATGCTCTAGAAAGATTACAAACTCTTTCCCTTGATCTCTAGATAGAGTAATCAACTTACAAAACTTTGCTTCTACTACCATCAGAACATGTAGTCATGCAAAATCAATTTGCATAAAAAATTTGGTCGGCTCATCCATTTTTAGAGGTTTGGTTAGCTTCGAACCAATTCTTTTAAACATTCTTCTATCCTGATGTTTCAGAGGGAGATTATATACTCTAACCCAAAGTAGAACTTCCTCTAGCTTGATCTTATAATATGTCATCTATCTTCCATCTCTTCAGCATGACTGGTCTACCCTTTATGTATTGGTATCCTTCCAGAATAAAATCTAGATCATCTATGTATGAAAATTTGATAACAAAGAAACCCTCACCTCTATCAAAGATCTCAAACGAACCTTGAAAATCGCCCACCCCAAAAAATAATTGATCATAGTTGGAATATGTGGCCTGGAGTTGATAACATATCCTATCAAACATTTGTTCCACCGATCTACATTCTCTAGTGCTTTCTTCTTCAGGAACATCGGCTTCACATCCATGATCGATACTTCCTTAGCACTTAGCACCAACAGGTTACCATCATTTTTCTTGCAAACAATTTCCCATCTAACTAAGTATGGATCTTGAAGTAGAAACTAATTTGATAGTAGAGATGCCTCTTCGATATCCTTAGTAGAACATTTTGCTCTCCAATGGCATGAGTTATTCCAGGGAGGCGACCAACGGGGAAGAGTAGCCCAGTCTATCGCCCATCGTTTCACCTTGCTGCGTAGGGTGTAAGGGTGCCATCTCATAGATTTCTTATTCTTAACAATTTAGTAGTTAACAACCAATCAATTATGATTCACTAATTAATTAGACAACATAAACAATATATAAACAAGACTTAGCATGCAATAAACATCATCATTTATCTTTCTATAATAGTTTTCCCTAGATCTACCTGACAGGTACCTAGAAGGTTAACACCATCACGGTATATTCACATGCACACTTGCTCTATCCATGCATTAGGGTTTAGGCGAACACCCTTAGAAAAAAGCACGTCAAGGTCTATTGATACACAGGTAGGGCATGTAGCCTCTCTAAATATTTACCACCTTGAGACTAGGTTGGGGATCAATCACATATCACAACAAACCATTTTCTCATTTTAACTGAAGAGAAAACAAGGTTATAGTCTCAATTACACCTATCATAACTTCCTCTAACCTTAAAACAAAGTAGGTTGGGGTCTTACTTCCACCTCTATGTAACTTTCCCTAACATCCTAAATATTTTCCCTCATGGTCTAATCCACTCCTGGTCTTCAACACTTGGGCTTCACCCTAAGTGTGAATGATCCATTTTACCATCCCAGTAAGGATATGGATCACAGTATCCAAGTCACTTAATTAATTTCTTTTTCTTATAATGTCTCCCATATCTAACATAGAGATTTTATGCAAATTACCACTTAATAAGAATAGCACCAAAATAATAAACAAATGGCAGCTCAAGAAGAATTTATTTCAATAGTCAGCTGCATTTAAGATTTAACAGCTAACAAAGATTATCATAAGCATTCCATATTCTTCCAAGGCATATGCTATTCAATCAACCCTTTTTCTCAAGGCTCTCCCAAGTTACTACTACCACAAATGTCATTTTGGTATAAAACAAATTTCAGCAAGTTATAGATTTGTTTAGCCAATCATAAGCTTACTTTACCGTATAACTTCTAAAAAATAGGATATTAATCCCATTGATAGAAATGAATCATTATAGAAGAAAACAAACTATCATGTCTATCATGTCTTTTGCATTTAATAGGCTGGATACTCCTCTAAAATCTTCTTTAAAAGATATTAGTTGGAGAAGTCCATACTATGTTTATATTTAACAAAAATCACTTGTAATCAAGTGTGTAAAGTTACAAAATTAAGATTTTGTTAATTTCTGATAAAATCAGCAAAAATAATAAGTAAGAATGAAGAGAGATACACCATAACAAGTCTGACTTCGTATTTCATTTTACATCTTGTTCAAATGTGTGCATATCGTAAGTAGATCTATATAAACAAGAATGAGAAGGTAGAAACACCTATTAATCTTAAGAATATCTACTCACCTTACTTTATAAGAGATGAATTTGAAATCCAGAAATAAAAATATGATCAGACTTCTGTCCAAAAGTTCTAAAATTGGCCCCCTTTTATTTAGAAAGTAGACATGGAGAAGAACCAAAGAAGGGAAAGAAAAAACCAGCATTTTTCTCTACAAGTAAAGTAAGTAGAGAGAAAGTGAACTGAAATAAATACATAACCAAAAGTCTAGTAGAGCCAATCATAAATCATAGAAAAAGGTAAAAGATTAAAAGCTTTCATCTAATAAACCATAAAAAAACTCTATTTCACCTTCTTTATCAAGGTTCCCCCTTGGTTTCCATAGAAGTCACCATATAGACCTTCAAAGTTTCAATTTTATAGTCTAACTAGAAAGAGGATCAAAATATGATCAATCCACAAAACTCCTATCAAAATCCACTATGTATATCAAAAGTTATTCCATTTTTTATTCATCCAGAATAGCAACACTTCTTGCCACCAATTGTTCGCTAGTTAATTACTGACTGCTACATACATGTATAATAAAAATGCAATAACTTGTTTATATTGACTCCAATTTTGTCCATTCTTTGTCTTGGATTAATAAATTATTTCTCTTAAAGAATGAAATAAATGTTAAATAAGATATCAAATAATATTTTGTATTAATTAATTACTCATGTCTGTGAGTATGGAATCCTCTCCATTCTGTGTGTTATTCTTCTTTTTGTCTCCACTAAGGTTTTTCCTTTTTAAATTATGCTTAATATACATCCATTCTAGTAAACATCTAGTTTTTACTCATTCAGATCATCAAATTATAATTCTTGAATTAACTATATGAAAGGAGGTTTATACAATCAGGGTGACTAATCTAAGATTTAGGAATAACCTAAGAATGGGTTTTTACTAATGTTGTACCCCTTAAGTGTTGGATCTAGGGCTCTATAGGGGGGGTGAAAAGAGCTTAAAAATTTCTCACAAGATAGATTAGATCTTAAAATTATATCAATTTAAAACCAATAAACTAAGTGCAATATGAAGTCCTAACTAACAAGCATAGAACAGATGAGAGGAATTGATAGCAAGAATTGACAACGTCATGTAGAGTGGTTCCACTCACCAAACTAGGAGAGAATTAGTCCACTACCTAGAGAGGTCAGCCTCTAGGACTTTGCAAGTGCTTTTCTCTATATACTCACCAATAAGAGTTACAACACAAAACCACCAAAGGACTTACCCATCCAACCACCAAGAGTCTTCCACCTTACCAAGGACTTACCCACTTTGTCAAGAGTCTTCAGCCTTCTTCCAAGGTCTAACCCACTCTAGAACAAGTCTTCCACCTTCAAGGACTTTTCCACTCTTCTTAGATCTTCATCCTTTGCCTTCTACCTCACCTAGAGAAGATCATCACCATTTCATCAACCTTGAAAAGGAACAACAATAGCTCCACCTTCACTTAGAGTAGCTTGTTTCACCTTTGCTTCATGGAGGAAAGGGGTAGGGAAGATGGAGTAGATGAGATCTTTACTAGCACAAGGAATTAGCTCTCGTACAACATGCCTATATCACTCATAATCACGAAATGAAGTGTAAACTAGAGAGAGAATGGGGCCTAAGGATTTGCAGCACACTCAACTATAGCAAGGACTTAGAATAGCATGAATGAGAAAACTTGAAATGAACTCCAAGGGGTGCTATTTATAGACGGGGGTCTTTCCTTGAGTGTAAGATAACTTAGGGTCAAAATCTAGCTGTTTTTCAAGATGCAACATATCTATTTTTGCCTAAAAAAACACACCAATGATTATAATCACTTTTCTATGTTTTCCATACAGTACATTCGGTTGAGTTTCAATAAAGGTAACTCGACCGATCCACTAAAAAACAAAGCCAATTTTACAAACTATCGGTCGAGTTTTTTCTGGGAAACTCGACCAATGAGCTAAAATTAGGTTTTCTCAGTGAGTCAGTCAGTCAAGTTCTATGAGTGTACAACTCCACAGATGGGTCATCTTTAGAAAATCTATCATAGGATCGGTCGAGTTTGCAATTCAACCGATGAACATTCTACGACAAATATTGTAAATTGACATTTGAGTGATTAAACCTTGGAATTAAGTGTACCCAATTTGTTTTCATCTGTGTTACAAGTCATGTCATCAATACAAGTGATTACAAAAATCATCTAAGGTCATTTGGAGTGATTTCCCAAATTGCATGCTTGCATTGCATTTCATTTGTACTTGAACAAGCTAGGGCTTGTGTAATTTGATCCTTTTCATGTATCTAAAGCCTGAAATCAATCTTGAACAAACATACTAGATACATAGGGATGGAATGGTTAATTAATTATCAAAATATGGGCAATGTATAGCCCTCAAGTCAACATTCTCCTGCTTTTGACAATGGTAAACCATTCGTCAATCATATTGAACATGATATTGAAGTTATACCTTTGCCTTGTGAACTATAAGGGGATTCAAGATTTGAACAATGTGAATTTCTCCCCCTCATTCTATGATTACTCCTACACACATAGTTAGACAATCTACAGAAAGCAATATAACACATATGTACTATATGGTCCTTTAGCAAGTCACATGATAAAGCATGTAATGAACAAGAAAAGGATCACAAAGGAAATAAAAACAATATGGTTGAGCTTCAAAACATTGAACTTCTCTCCCCCTTTTGACATTATAAAAAAGGAAGGGGGGGTAGAAGAGCACAGAAACATGTCTTCTCCAAGCACAACCAAGCATACATGCACAACATGCAATATCAAAACATACATCAAATAGAGACAAGAGAAACAAACAGTCTAAGTCAAAATCTAAATATGGTAAAACAAGGAACAAACTCATAAGATATAGTAAATCAAAGAGTAAGTGTGTATAGAATTAAGATTGAAACCCAGAAACCAATTTCTCAGAAAATAGCTACAATCTAAAGTGATGAAAGTTGGATGATAAAATAGTACAACTCAGAACATGTGTGTAACATACTCGAATCCAGACATATGTATCAAATATCTCTTATTCTAAGGTCCTATTCCACTATGTTAACATACCGTATATTTCCCACAATACAAAGCACATTAAGAATAATTAGTGTCATGGATATATTAATACCCTTAGTAATTGGTATGCAAGGTAAAATAACCATAATACACTAAATAACAAGACTTAAGGAATAAATATACCAAATACCATTCTTGACTCTAATTTGACACCTTAAAACATCCTTAGGGGTATAAGATGAAATGAATCAAATTAATATGTAACAAGTGGTAATTGTGTAAATACATTAAATGTATGTATGATATACAAATAATGGAATCTACTATTAAACATCTTAAAAATGTGAAATTGATGACACATTTGGTTTTCTCACATGTTATTTGGTCTACTTATCAATTTTGGTATTAATAGGACTTCAATTTCCCAACCATCTACTAATTTGAATTCCTAACTTAGTATACACCCTTGTATTCTTATTAATTACATTAGCATGCCACCGTTTTCCTTGTCCATGTAACCCTCTCCCCTCTTGATGCGGTCCATTCATCCTAGCCCTGCGGATCATGATTTCAGCAGCCAGGGTTCTGCACCACCTCCTCTTCTTGTCCTCCCCCGATTCCTCACCTCCTCTCCACTAGCCCTCTTCCTCTATTCCCTTCCTTTCTCTTTTGGTAGCGCACATGACCCTAGCCGCCCCATCTTTTCTTTCACCCATCCCTTGAAAACAACACCACGCCAGGTAGAGCCCTACATCGCAGGTAGCACTGCCGCCTCCTCTTCTCCCTCCTTTCCTTACACCAACCACGTGAGAACTAGGACTGCACTTGTAGGCTATGGCAAAGATCTTCAGATGCACACCCCGTACCACCCCTCTATTCTTCTTCCTTACATGACCTGCAACACCAACCATGTCAGGTACTAGGTGTAGCAACCTCCGCCCGCATCTTTGGCCACCATCCAGCCGGGCTGCTGCTAGCTCCTTCAGCCTTAGCAGCGCCATCCATATATTTTCCTCCTTCGCTTCCTCTCCTTATCTTCTCCCCTCCACCTGCTTGCACTTCCATCAACACCAGACTGGTGCAGAAGCCACCATTATCAAGATCCACCATGGATCCTTGAACCCAACACCACCACCATTACTCATCTCTGCCAGACCTTCAGTGGCCTACACCCAGTAACCTACTCACCGCTTACACAACCAAGTTACAAACTTTTGTTGTTGTCAAATCCATCAAGAGTCGCCAACTGTGTGACTTCGATGCCGTCAAGTGTGCCACTTTATAGTCATCGATGTGGATTCTTCACCACCGCCCATGGCTCGCAGACTCCACGGACGTATCCAGGTGAAGTCCCTATAGTTGCGTCATCCCAACACCTACAGACCCTCCGATTTCACCATCCTGAGGAGTTCATATGAACTAATAACTCCTAGTAACATCCTCCATCATCCATCTCTTTCCTCACCATCCACCATCATGCCAACTTTCCAACCACCACATACCTGCTGATAGCTCTCCAGCAATGTGATGGCCACCTACTTCCATCCTAACAGGGATCTTGCAGCCTCGTCAATCCTCAAAATATCTATATGTTTCACCTGAAGTTAGAGTTGTGACAACCTCTGTATGCATGTGTATTTTCAAGACACAACAATGGAGTCTTTGCTAGATTATCTTGGAAGGCCAACACATGGTTCAATCTGGGTCGTACCTCCACGAAACTAGGAACCTGATCACTAAAGACCAATTCTAATCAACCACCTATAGGTTAGTACTTTCTTATCTCTGCAATATTCGTTCCTTATATTTCATATTAACAACAAGTTAGTAAGATTAATAATATATTACAATCTACTTTAATATGGTAAACAACATTGGTAATGAGCACCATGTTTACTAGTAAGAGAACTTGATTATTTCACACCCACCTAATAATAGTTACACATGTTAAACACAAGATCTATAACTTCTTGTACTATATCAATAATATAATGAGCAATACCCCAGATCGGTACCTAATGTGTCACACTTAATTATTTAATGATCCAAGTAACTCGATTAATTTCTATGGTAGTAATCATAATAGTTATATATAGTAGAGTACTAGTCTACTAAATAATATCTCCTTGATGTACAATTTAGGGAAAATGTATATCACATGTATAAGAGGAGGTCAAATCATATTTTACTTTTGATGTAACAATGATCTAACATAGTCGATACATCACCTTAATCTTTTGTCATATATGAGTTGAAAATTCTATATATATAAATATATATATGATGGTATATATATACACACATGAATAAGAGATTACATCTATTTCGATTGATCTATGTAAAGTAAAATGGAAACACCTGGTTACTGTGAGAGTAACCTTTAAGATCTAGGTTGGAGGAACAAATATCGTTACTAATACATATGCAAGTATTTACAATATATAATCCACTTATATTATGGTCTTGAACTAAATTGTGATATATATGTGGGTGACTATGGATGACACGTAGTGCACCCTACCATAGAGTAGACATATGTAATAACTACCACCTGGACATCTATAGAGATAGAATGCCTCATATTATTCACATATTCCAACTAAAACTCCTAATTTCATTAGGTGATCAGGACCAGGATAAGGTCAATATGAAAAAGGTATATATAATAGGATGGTTACACATATTGACTTGGATTTGACTAACACACCTAATATGTTCCCAGGATGAAATGTTGACCTTGTGGACCAAGTATATATATTGAGTTAAGAATTAGATGTGAAGATCAGGTATGTACATCCTCTATTTTATTTTAGGCATTATTTGACTAAAACCTACTTTTCTTTTAATGAAGCATCTCTTGAACTATTATTCCTAATGAAAATCCAATTTCTTATACATTTATATTTCTTGATGTTGACTCATTATATCCATGTAGTTTTTGGACTAACTTGTTTATATGGGTTATGGACCTCCTTGCTACAATTACCCTTTTATGAAAAATTGACTGAAATGCTAGTCTTGCCTCTCTATTTTATGTATGCTACATGTTTGACTAAAATATCTAGAATAGTGATACTTATGTACAACCATACTTATATAGGGTGTGCGTTTCCACCCGGGGTGTCCATTTCCACCCTTATTTCTTTTAGGACATGATCCTATGGTGTTATGGACCTATTTTAAGTATATTTAGTCTACATTGTTATGCATGCAAATGTTTTTTGTTTTAATATGAATCTGTGGATGATTGTTATGGTAAGACACTCTTATATTATCATTCTTGTAATCTCAAATTTAATATGCGTCATTTCTTTTGTTACATTCTCTTGAACATATCTAATTGCAAATAGCCCCCCTTTCTTGTGGGAACATCTCTTTATACTTAAAACCCATTATAATGCCTGAAGTGTTTTATATATGTACATACTCATCCTTTGCTGACCTCTATACTTTGTTTCCTATGTTCTGGGTGATGTTCCCTTCCACCCAGGTTTAGGTACATTGCAAGACAAGAATTCAAAAAGATCACCAACATGACATGGACTTAAGGATAGCTTGGAATGGATGGGTTACCCTCTTCTACTGGCTTAGTTGTACTTATTTCAAGTTTTTTTTTTGTAAAATCACCTATTATGGTGAGGAACAGTTGTATAAATGCATCATGAAGTAACTTTGTAATTGTTTTGTTTCAGCTACTTTATTATTACATGGCTCCTATATTATATCATTTGAGTGGATCCCCGTTCGGGTCCCACTCATTACAAAATGGTATCAGAGCCTAAGCAGTCAGTAACCTGAGTATTTCAAGTTATCCTTGGATGACCCTTAATTAGGTAGGTGACCCTTTGAGGTTAGTGGAAAACTGATTACCTAGTAGTAGAATACCAATTAGGGTTTTCAAACCCTATTTATTTTGGGCACTTACACTCCTCAACCCACCTATGTGGACGGGAGTTAACCTCTAGTAACCCTTAACACCCATTCCCTCTTTACCGGGGTGGGATGAAGCCACACATAACTGACTCTTGTAGTTTTGGTTCACATGTCATAATTTTATAAGATGTTAGCCTAAGAGTTTGCAATTTCTATTGATTTGAATAGTCATAGTTAGGCTTTATTCTAGTTCTCACCTTGAACCCCTTTCCCTTTGCTATTTCTCTAGCATGCCCACTTTGGGGTACTGAGAACACATAAATTATAGATGTAAAATCTCGATGTGTATCATAAGATTTAAGATGATTCTCTTGGTACTAAGAGATAACATGAACTAGCTTAGTTACTAAAATTCATATCTTTCCTTCTACATGGAGTATCTCAACATAGGTATGTCCCAAGGCCACCTATCTAAGGATTAAAAACCATCTTAGTTTAGCTTTTTATGGCTCATGTATGAGGATTGGTGAGTGGAAGCTATTGAGTCTGGTAGAATGTTCTTAGGAGTTTGTCTCTCTCACTTCCATGGTGAAATTAGATCACCCAGTGAATGATGTGGTGAGTAATTTGAATATATAGTTCATCTTGTTTTATGACGGAACCACGGTAATAAATTGTCAAGTGTAGAAGGAACACATATACCTTATTATAATGGTTAGATGATATTATGAATCCCTTACGTCTTGTGATGGGGCTTTGTCATTTATGCTTGAGAGTGACATGGGGAATGTTTGGTGTCATTCCTCATTAAGGTTAATAGTATTCGACCGCACGTGCTAGGAAACCCTTCTTCCTCCTTTACTATGAGACGAGATGTATTTTTTTTCTTTTCGTACCCCTTGTATGATTGATATATTAGAAGATGTTGGTACACAACAATGATGATAGAATAATACAACAGTTATCATGTGGTGGATAAGTGGTGGACTGGGTTCTCAAATTGATCATTTTTGGTGCCAATTTTGGATTTTTCATCGACAGATTTTCATCGTCAAACTTATTTTCATTATTATCTTATATGTATAAAAGAAAAGTTTTCATATTTTATCGATGGTTTACGAGCCAAGTCGCCACCACAAGAAAGTATGAATTGTAGAAGAACCCTTGAAATGAAGAAGTACTTGACTAGAATGGTGGACCTGAAACCCTAGGACAAGTGTGGTGTAGAGAGTACGAAGAAGCCTTGGATACTGAAGACCTCAGTTCACCCTTTTTTCCCCTCTAGGTGATAATTTTGATGATATTCATGATGACGACAATGATGATGATAAGTAGATGGTGATGTTGTTGTTGTTGATGTTGATGATGTTGATGATGATGATGATGATGATGAGTAGATGATGATGTTGTTGTTGATGATGATGATGAGATGTTGATGATACTGACAATGATAATGATGATAAGGAAAATGATGGGGACCATGGTCAAAGAATGGAAAAACTATGATAACATTGTAGGTAGACCTAATTGATACAAACTGGTTAACATAATCCAAAGTTTTGTTGTAACTCTTCTAACCCAACATCTAACATAATAGATTAATGGATGCATGATATATGGAGACATGGCTTCACCTTAAGAGTAGACCATAAGTGTGACATGAATAGTATGATATGACCCCCTACATTAAGTATACTAGAAATGTATAATTTGGTTAAGTTTATAACTTAGTTTACCATACCAAAAGTGGATGGATTTTGAGACGAAATCCCTTTTAAGGGGTGGAGTGTTGTAACATACTCAAATTCATACATATGTATCAAATTTCTCTTATTCTAAGGTCCTATTCCACTATGTTAACATACCATATATTCCCACAATACAAAGCACATTAAGAATAATTAGTGTCATGGATATATTAATACCCTTAATAATTGGTATGCAAGGTAAAATAACCATAATTCACTAAATAACAAGACTTAAGGAATAATTATACCGAACACCATGCTTGACTCTAATTTGACACCATAAAACATACTTAGGGGTATAAGATGAAATGAATCAAATTAATATGTAATAAGTGTTAATTATGTAAATACATTAAATGTATGTATGATATACAAATAATGGAATCTACTATTAAACATCTTCAAAATGTGAAATTGATGACACAATTGGTTTTCTCACATGTTATTTGGTCTACTTATCAATTTTGGTATTAATCAGACTTCAATTGCCCAACAATCTACTAATTTGAATTCCTAACTTAGTATACACCCTTGTATTCTTATGAATTATATCAGCATGCCACCATTCTCCTTATCCATGTAACCCACTCCCCTCTTGATGCAGTCAATTCATCCTGGCCCTACGGATCATCATTTCTACAGCCAGGGTTTTGCTCCGCCTCCTCTTCTTCTTCTCCCTCGATTCCTCGCCTCCTCTCCACTATCCCTCTTCCTCTCTTCCCTTCCTTTCTCTTCTGGTAGCGCACCGGACCCGAGGCGCCCCATCTTTTGTTTCACCCATCCCTTGTTGATAACACCACGCTAGGCAGAGCCCTGCATCACAGGCAGTGCTACCGCCTCCTCTTCTCCTTCCTTTCCTTGCACCAACCATGTGAGAACCAGACCTACACTTGCAGGATGCGGCAAAGATCTTCAGATGCACACTTGGTACCACCCCTCTATTCTTCTTCCTTACATGACCTACAACGCCAACCATGTCTGGTACTAGGTGTAGCGACCTCCTCCCACACATTTGGCCTCCATCGAGCTTGGCCGCTGCCAGCTCCTTCAGCCTTAGCAGCGCCGTCCATATATTCTCCTCCTTCTCTTCCTCTCCTTATCTTCTCCCCTCCACCTACTTGCACTTCCATCAACACCAGAATGGTGCATACGCCACCATTGTCAAGAGCCACCATGGATCCCATGAACCTACCACCACCACCATTGATCATCGCCACCAGATCTTCAGTGGCCTACACCCAGTAACCTACTCACTACTTACACAACCAAGTTACAAACCTTCATTGTTGTCAAATCCATGAAGAGTCACCAACTATGTGACTTCTATGCCGTTGGGTGTCCCACTTTACAGTCATTGATGTGGATTCTTCACCACCGCCCATGGCTTGCAGATTCCATGGATGTAGCCAGGTGAAGTCCCTATAGTGGCGTCATCCCAACACCTGTTGAACCTCCAATTTCACCATCCTGAGGAGTTCATACAAACTAATAAATCCTAGTAACATCCTCCATCATTCATCTCTTTCCTCACCATCCAACAACATGCCAACCTTCCAACTACCACGAACTTGCTGATAGCTTGCCAACAATGTGATGGCCACCTACTTCCCTCCTAACAGGCATCTTGCATCCTCATCAATCCTCAAAATATCTATATGTTTCACCTGAAGTCAGGGTTTTGACAACCTCTATAGGCATGTGTATGTTCAAGACACAACGATGGAGTCTTTGCTAGATTATCTTGGAATGCCAACACATGGTTCAATCTAGGTCATGCCTCCACAAAACTAGGAACCTGATCACTAAAGACCAGTTCTGATCAGCCACCTCTAGGTTAGTACTCACTTATCTATGCAATATTCGTTCCTTATATTTCATATTAACAACAAGTTAGTAAGATTAATAATATATTACAATCTACTTTAACATGGTAAACAACATTGGTAATGAGCATCATGTTTATTAGTAAGAGAACTTGATTATTTCACACCCTCCTAATAATAGTTACACATGTTAATACATGTTCATTGTATTCAAATGAGTAAACACGAGATCTATAACTTCCTATAGGATATCAATAATATAATGAGAAATACCCAAGATCAGTACCTAGGGTGTCACACTTAATTATTTAATGATCCAAGTAACTCAATTAATTTCTATTATAGTAATCATATTAGTAATATATAGTAGAGTACTAGTCTACTAAATAATATCTCCTTGATGTACAATTTAGGGAAAACATATATCACATGTATAACAGAAGGTCAAATCATATTTTACTTTTGATGTAACAATGATCTAACATAGTCGATACATCACCTTAATCATTTGTCATATATGAGTTGAAAATCGTATATATATATATATATATATATATATATATATATATATATAAATATATATATGATGGTATATATATACACACATGAATAAGAGATTACATCTATTTTGATTGATCTATGTAAAGAAAAATGGAAACACCTAGTTATTGAGAGAATAACCTTCAAGATCTAAGTTGGAGGAACAAATATCGTTACTAATACATATGCAAGTGTATACAATATATAATCCACTCATATTATGGTCTTGAACTAAATGGTGATATATATGTGGGTGACTATGGATGACACGTAGTGCACCCTACCATAGAGTAGACATATGTAATAACTACCACTTGGACATCTATAGATATATAATGCCTCATATTATTCACTTATTTAAACTAAAAATCCTAATGTCATTAGGTGATCGGGACCAGGATAAGGTCAATATGAAAAAGGTATATATAATAGGATGGTTACACATATTGACTTGGATTTGACTAACACACCTAATATGTTCCCGGGATGAAATGTTGACCTCGTGGACCAAGTATATAGATTGAGTTATGAATTAGATGTGAAGATCAGGTATGTACATCCTCTATTTTATTTTGGGCATTATTTGACTAAAACCTACTTTTCTTTTAATGAGGCATCTCTTGAACTGTTATTCCTAATGAAAATCCAATTTCTTAGACATTTATATTTCTTGATGTTGACTCATTATATCCATGTAGTTTTTATACTAACTTGTTTATATGGGTTCTGGATCCCCTTGCTAGGATTTCCCTTTTATGAAAAATTGACTGAAATGCTAGTCTTGCCTCTCTATTTTATGCATGCTACATGCTTGACTAGAATATCTAGAATAGTGGTACTTATGTACAACCATACTTATATAGGGTGTGTGTTTTTGCCCGGGGTGTGCGTTTCCACCCTTATTTCTTTTAGGCCATGATCCTATGGTGTTATGGCCTTATTTTAGGTATATTTAGTCTACATTGTTATGTATGCAATTGTTTGTTGTTTTAATATGAATCTGTGGATGATTGTTATTGCAAGACACTCTTTTATTATCATGCTTGTAATCTGAAATTTAATATGCCTCATTTCTTTTGTTACATTTCTCTTGAACTTACCTAATTGCAAATAGCCCCCTTTCTTGTGGGAACATCTCTTTATACTTAAAACCCATTATAATGCCCAAAGTGTTTTATATATGTACATACTCAGCCTTTGTTGACCTCTATACTTTGTTTCCTATGTTCTGGGTGATGTTCCCTTCCACCCAGGTTTAGGTACATTGGAAGACAAGAATTCAAAAAGATCACCAACATGACATGGACTTAAGGATAGCTTGGAATGGATGGGTTACCCTCTGCTACTGGCTTAGTTGTACTTAGCTCAAGTTTTTTTTGTAAAATCACCTATTATGGTGAGGAACAATTGTATAAACGAATCATGAAGTAACTTTGTAATAGTTTTGTTTCTGTTGCTTTATTATTACATGGCTCCTATATTATTTCATTTGAGTGGATCCTCATTCAGGTCCCAGTCATTACAATGTGCCCAGACGTTTCTAGTAGAAAATAGCCTCAAAAGATATATATGATCATCATCTAGACTAAAAACCAAGACAACTAAACATCTAAGATATCTATGTCCAAAACATCATCATCCTCGGCATCAAAAGCATTAGGCTCATAGTCGTCATCTCCGTATGACAGTGCAATAGAGAGGACAACATCACCTTCATCACTTGAGGCACCAATAAAACCATCAGAGCCATCATCATTAGATGCCTCACCATCATCCTCATCATCACCAGTAGCCTCATCATCAGCATCAACCTTCTCATCATCCTAGTATGGCATCTACTCATCATTAAGAGAACCAAAACCTTGACCAATCCAGTGTGCATTCTTCTCATCCCAAGACATACCAAGAGCATGTGGCTCATTGGCCTTTGGGAAGGAAGGAGTAGAACTACCGAGGTTGGAAAGCAGAGTGGTCAAGGGGCCAGCAGTCCGAGGCAACACACCAGGGGTAGATCAACCAACAACAGAGGGTGTAGTAGTAGAAGATGTAGGTGGGGGGTAGGGAAAAAGTTATCATATGCGTAGGATGCATAGTCACCTCCTAGGTAGGGTTGGTAGGGTGGCTAGGGGTTGTGCACATGACATGTTCATGTTGGACATGATGGAACAAAGGTCCTGATGCATGTGTTCTTGAACCTATAGGTTGTATGCATGTTGATGCATCATGTATCCCATAAGGGTTTCATTGGATACATGGAACGAGGCACATGCATGTCGTGAAGGCTAAGGTGGTGGAGGTGCTCTGGTAGAGGCAGAGGTAGAGGCACCAGGTGTGGTAGAGGATAGGATAGGAACATACTTTGAAAGAGTGGTCTCACTGATTCAAACTCCTTTCCGGGAAGGTTTTTAATGAAAGTTGTGTAAAAGAGATTTGCTAGTGGCAAGATGGAACATACCACATATTAGGGCTGGGTAGGGTGGGTGGGTGCCATGAGTGTTCTTTCCTGATTCAAAGCAGGTCATATGATGGAGAACAAATACTGACCCCTTGACTCCGATGTTCTTTAAGAGACAATGCATGATCACACCAGTGTTTTCTGCAATCTCAGTTTGATTCTTCGTCGGGTGGATATTGCAGTTAACAACTAAGGCGAGGATGCATCTCTTGAGTTCCAAGGTAGAGGAGGGAAAAGTGCACCTCTTCCTATACAGGAATTGAGGCTTCTTTAAGAACTTATGAATATTAGGGAGAGTAACAACATATGTTTTGTAGAAGGCCTCAGGGTCAACTAGGTCAAAGTACTCTGGGTAGTCCTTACGCCAGGTGTCAGTCACTTCGGTACCTGAAAAGAAGTTGTTCAGGGTATCCTCAGAGACTTGAAATCTCTTCCCAAATATCATGGATGTGAGGACTACTTGAGTATTAGGAGAGGGTACGAGGGTGTCATAATTCCAACACAAGTTAGCATAGAATTTGTGAACCACTTTTGTGCTAGTGATGGAATTTCTATAACACGCATTTTCAACACCCAAGGCAGAGAGATGGTTATCATAAAGCAACTCACCCACTTGATATATGGCCTTTCCTCTTCATGGTTTAGGCTCAAAGAGGGCTCGAAAAGGGAAAGGATTCCAAGGAAGGAGCTCCTTATACCTATTTAGAGCCTCATTTTAGACAAAGAAAGTGTCATCAAATGGAATCAAGCTAGAGTTGGACAAATATGAAGGTGAATTAGATGGGGTGGCCCTCTTCCTCCTATTTGATGCCATAGAGACAAAAAGGAGATGAAGGAGAGAGAAAAAGATAAAGGATCACCAGCAAAACTCGTCCACAGACCTTAGTTTACAAGAGGGAAGGTCAAGGGAGGTCAAGCTAGGTTGAACTAGGGTGAGGGAGAGGAAGTTAGGGCTAGGGTATAGAGATTAGGGGAGCTGAAGGTTTGATCGATCGACTTTTTTCTAGTTGAGAGGGAGATTAGTCGGCCAAACCTATCTTAAATTTTCTCCAGCCCGACCATTGATAGAATTCTATGAACTCAGAAACTTGACCGATAGGCTCTTTAAAAAAGCTCTCGGCTTCCGATTGGTTGAGTTGGCAACTCGACCGATGGTCAACCTAACCTAAGCTTACAAAACCTAGTTTCTAGCCCTTAGAGTGATAATTAAATTTATTTTTTAAGTTCATTATTCATTTCAACATACTTAGGCACTTATCACTCACCATTAGGTACTATTTTATGGTAAAACATTCGTTTGCAAAAAATACCCAAAAACAAGAGAAAAACAAGGCAAAAAGAACATGAAAAATGGATTTTTAGCATATTAGCAAGAAATGGTGATCAAAAGCAGAGGCAAAACATATTGGATAGTTGAACCTAGCAAGAAGGCATATCAGATTCATTCAAAGCAGTTTTGAGCAGATTAGATCTAATATAGCTAAATTTCTCTCTAGCTAGAGGTTTAGTGAAAATGTTCACCCACTGATTTTCCGTGTCCACATGCGTGATGTAGATATCCCTCTTGGAAATGTGATCACAGAGAAAATGATGTCAAACCTCTATATGTTTAGCTCTACTATGCAAGATAGGATTATATGAAAAGTAATTGCACTAGTATTATCACAATAGATAGGAGAAGAATCAAAATGAATGTTAAAGTCTTAGAGCATTTGCTTCATCCATAGGACATGGGCACAACAACTCCCACATGCAATGTATTCAGTCTTGGTGGGTTGATAATGCCACTGTGATCCGTTTCTTGGGGAGCCAAGACACCAAGCATGGTCCTAGGAGGAAGCAAGTGCCACTTGTGCACTTTCTATCAATCAAGCACCCTACATAATCTACATAACTATAAGCAGTAAGTGTAATGTCCCTTGACTTGGGATACCATAGTCCAAAATTTTGGGTTTTGCTAAGAATTTGAAAATCCTCTTAACAACTATAAGGTGTGATTTCTTAGGATTTGATTGAAAGTGAGTACACAAGCCAACACTAAACATTATATCAGGTCTAGAGGAAGTTAAGTAAAGTAAACTTCCAATCACACCTCTATAGAGCTTCTCATCTACCCTCTCACCTTCTTCATCTTTGTCAAGTTTGGTGGTGTTTGACATGGGTGTGTCCATTGTCTTGGAATTCTCCATCCCAAAGCATTTGAGTATATCATGTGTATACTTGTCTTGGTTGATGAAGTTCCCATCTTTTGTTTTCTTGATTTGAAAGTCGAGGAATAATGTGAGCTCCCCCATCATACTCATCTCGAATTTGCTCTGCATAATATCACTAAATTCTTTGCAAAGATCAAGGTTAGTTCCACCAAAAATGATATCATCAACATATATTTGTATGATAAGAAAATTGTTAGAAGTGTGCTTTAGAAATAAGGTAGAATCCACTTTGCCCATGATATACCATGATCTAACAAAAAGTTCTTCAATTTTGCATACCAAGTTGTAGGTGCATGTTTGAGTCCATAGAGAGCTTTTTGCAACAAATAAACATGGTTATATAAATTGTTATGTTCAAAGCTTGAGGGTTGTGCAACATACACTTCCTCCTCAATTGTACCATTCAAAAATGCACTTTTAACATCCATTTGATATAGAAGAAAGTTTATGTAACTAGAAAAGGAAAGCAACATACAAATGGACTCAATCCTAGCTACATGTGCATATGTTGCATTAAAATCTATACCTTCATGTTGATTGTAGCCTTGAGCCACTAACCTTGCTTTCTTCCATACCACTTTACCTCTTTCATCAGGATTGTTGCGGTAGACCCATTTGGTGCCAATGATATTTCTATCACTTGGTCTTCACACTAGGGTACAAACTTTGTTCTTTTCAAATTATTCTGACTCTTCTTGCATAGCTAGGATCCACTCATCATCCCCAAGTGCTTCCTTGACATTTTTTGGCTCGAGTTGTGAGATGAAGGTGTTGTTGGCTTGTTCTTTGTTGAATGCAGTGTACATCTTCACTCTTTTTTATGGATCACCTAAAATCATCTCCTTTGGATGATTCTTTGCAAACTGGGGGGTTGGATCCTTCTTATGTTCATCTTTCTCTTCTTCTTGAGTAACCACTTCTTTTCCCTTTTAGGTGATCTTGAGCTCTTTTAGGATAGGAATTACTTCACCTACAACATCATCATTTGGAATGATGTCTTTGGGAATAGAGGGGTTAGTCTCAATAAACTTAACATTTATGGATTCTTCTACTTTAGCAAGATCAACATTAAATACTCTATAAGCCTTGCTAGTAGTACTATAGCCAAGAAAGAAAGACTTGTAAGATTTTGGATCATACTTGTCAAGAGAATCTTTTGTATTCAAAACAAAACAAGGACATCTGAAAACATGATAATACTCGATAGAAGGCTTCCTACCATGCCATATTTCATAGGGGGTTTTCTTCACAGAAGGCTGAGTAAAAACCAGATTTTGCACAAAACATGAGGTACTGACAGCTTCAGCCCAAAACTTCTTTGGAGTATCATACTCCAGAAGCATGGTGTGACGTCCCCACATTTTGGCTTCTCCATACCCTTTTGGGAATGAGAGGTCAGAATCTGAAAACATCATCCAATCATATCAGAGAGCGATGCGGAAGTGAAATACGCATACATGAACATTCAATATAACAACACCATAACATTTCTCAGCATTTAACATGTAAATTACAACATGAATTACAATTGCATATTGAAAGAGAATTTTACACAAGTCTAAACATGTATGCTAACAGGATCCACACAATAGGTATAACTTGGGCAACTGCTCACTTCCCATCTTTTATCCCAAGCTAGCTCTGAGCCTAAAACATACGTGAAACAACGAATCAACACACAAGGTTTTATGCACGTGGGTAGAAAGATACATACTAATATTCTTGCATAATTGAAATAATCTTGAGAAAGAAAGAGTAAAAGAAAACATTATTTAAAGCGATAATCAGGTAAACACATATTTTTAGATACCTTTTGATGAGTTTGTACTACTAAGTGGTGTCGCACTTCATTTTTCCCTACCCCTTGGGCTATGGGGACTGAGTGCCGACCTTATATTTAAAGGGGAGAGAGAGAGATGTCGCACTTCATTTTTCCCCGCCCCTTGGGCTATGGGGACCGAGTGCCGACCTTATATTTAGAGGAAGAGAGAGAGGATTGTGGGAGAGAGAGAGAGAGAGAGAGCATATATCCACTTAGTAGCTACAAACCATCTATATTCTTTTTATATTCCTTAATGTTTTGTGGAGCATATACTACTAATACACATCCAAGAATTTATATGCAAACATAAACATCCAAGGTACATCATATCATTATGCATTCATGAAGACTAGTCTTATACTTAATAAAAACCCACATACCTAAATTCAGAGATTCCTATTTATATTATGGATCATCTAAATCTCTGGTCATCACCTGATTAAAACAATTAATCATCATTAATACAATGTTCACCATTATTAATGATAATTAGGTCCAAAATAGGGTTTTGGGCAAATCTAGGTTCACACTTCCTAGAACTTGTGTCTGATATTTTTATACTGATCAGTAAGTCATACTAAGGGTCTGATACAATTTTCATATTTTTCTGATGCTTTATCTATTTTCTAAAATTATTATGAGACAAAAAGCATCATATAAGTCATTAATGGAGAAAGACCTAATATTTTGACAATATAGTTATGATCAGGGACCATATTTAGTTTCCAAGTGGTATTAGGGTTCAAGAGTATTTTTCTCGTATTTTATATCCATCATTGGCTAATTATACAAATAATATGATCTCAAAAGAATCATTCTGATCTACATTAAATATCATCATTATTTGTTCATCAAATGTATGATCTAAGGGTTCAGTAATGTAGAGGACATTATTCTGAGGCTAGGGATATTTTTGGGTAATTATTTGGATACATGAGCTATTTTAAATCATATTTTTAAGATATGTACATTATATGAGGTATTTACCTGTCAGAATTAGGTGGGTCGTTGGATTCACATATGGGCACTTTAGATGTCATCCACGCGGCCACAAAGTGGGTGCGGTTCAAAGTTTCCTGAGGTGGATTGACTGGTCGGGCTGTCTCCTTGGACCAGGCTGGTCTGATGTCTATCTCTCCCTCTCGTGACCCGCTCTCTCTCACACGCTAGCCTTCCTGGTCTCTGCAGCAAAGCGTGCCCTCGTGGAACAAACTCTTGGCTAGCAACCTCCCCCCACATCTCGACATCCTCATCCACAAGTGATGATCCTGCAGTTTTGTCTAGGTACAGGCGCACATCTACGCACACCCTCCACGCCTGGAGAGGGATCCACGACTCACTGAGGGCTCCGACTTGGATTCACAGTGGAGAAGATCCCCATATTGGGGCTTTGTACCTCTGTGCTTTTCATATCGATCTGAGATCACAGGAAGATCTGCACCTTCCACTGAACCTGGTGGTGGTCTTTGCAGGCGGATGTTATGGGAACCGAACTCCCACAACCTGAACTCCAAATCCCTGTTACAGCATCACCAACAGTCCTTCTGCTCCAGGAGCAGTGTTGCGATGTGCGAGAAAGAGGGGTTGTCTATATTCCATCCTTCCATTTCCCTACTCCACGTGCAAGCCTCCAGCTGTGGCTCCAGCCTAGCTATAAGTTCTGATGAGGAGCAACGTGGGATCCAAACCTCCTTGTGAGACTTGAGGGGTCCAAGACGCTCCATGGTGGTGGGTAGATAGTAGCTGCTTGCAATCACGGCTGAGAAGACCCTGCTGCTCCAACACGAGGGTGGATTGGGGGTGTGGTCGGTCAATCCGTAGCTTCCAATGGGTGTCACCCTTCATCATGGATCTGCGACAAGTTGCCAATGTCGAGGGAGCTACACTCATGGTGCTCTGAAGGAGTTCATGAGCTCGCTCTGTCCCTATTCAGTATAGCGAGTTGAGGAAGATTTGGTTTGCGACCAACAAACTCATCCTTGGGGTCATCAAACATTGGGACTGTCGTATTTCCAAATGAATAGGTTGAGTGGTCTGTTCTACAAAATTGGTGAGAAGGCAATGAAGTAAATCGTTGGACCGTCTCATCTTGCTACCAAAAGCCACGATCTGGGGTGGTGGACCTGGTCGTTAGGATGATTCTGGTCTTGCGGATCTACTTCCATAGACTGTGTGGCCACAGTTTCATTTAGCTCTAACAACTCCACTTATTTCAGAGGCGAGAGGTGATTCACAGATCACATGATGAACGCCACAGGGCCAAAACTTCACCGTTCAGATCTGTATCTAGGATGGGGCACAAAACCTCAAGGAGGTTGATGCATGGAATGTTATTGAGACTTGAAACTGAAGTCACACCATATTCCCAACTTCCATGTTCATCGCTTATATCTAGATCATCTGTTCGACTTTAAACCTCAATATCATATAGCCAAAAGCTCTGAATTATTCAAAATTCTGAACCTAGATCCAATACCACAAAACGTAGCCTTTGACCATTCTGAGCCAAACAAACATTGCCTAATATCTCAATTAATTCCTCAATAGAAATTATTTTGCTACTTAATAGATCACTAAATGAATGATTGGTCTCATGAGAAATTAATCAATTAGTAAGGTCATTCATTCACAATTGAATTCAATTAGGCATCATAGTCCTCTATTTTGTCTCAAAACTCCTAATTTGGGTGAAGGAATCCATGATTGTATTACCAATTCCTCAATTTGGTATTTGTCATCTATATAGAATGCTTGTCTCTCAATTATTGTATTAGTTATTAAAACTCAAAATCTAGGTTATCACATTCACCCCACCTTATTTGGAATTTCGTCCTTGAAATTCAACTAATCTCATCCTTAAGAGGATATTTAGGAGTTCAACTTCATATACATCATCATTGCTTAGTTTCTAAGACTACCATAGTTGCATGCACTCTAAGTTGTCAGCTTAGGGTCTAGAGATTCTTGGGTGTGTCCAATCCACCTTTTATATGTGGAAGCATCACTTAAAGTCTTAGCCATAACATGACATTATGATATCTTAGGGTTACATCACCTCTAAGGGTGCATGTTTTATTCACACTTTTAAAGTTCAAGAGGAATTCGTTTATATGCCATGGTATTCAGATCGTTCAAATCTAACATCATTAATATTTCTTATGATCAACATCTTACAATGATTTCAACATTAGAGGAGATTTATCTTCATCCTTGATATTAGGATTTTTCTACTTAAGAAGGGCTTACGTAACATGCTTGACCATTAGGGTTTCACCCTATGATGTGATATTCATACTCAACTTAGAAGCATACATTGAGAAAGATCAAAGTTACGAACTATATTTCTGATCATATATCCTATGATCCAAAAATATCTTTATATCAAGTTCATGAGTTCAACTTTTTATGTCTTGCATGTATTGTGAAGGGAATAAAGAGAATATACTAAGTTTATCCCATGATCTCAGCATCATATCTTTCATGTTTCATATGAAGGGGAAAAGAATATTTTAAAGTCAAACTTATCATGATTTCAATCTTGGGTACTACATGTAAGATATGGGGGGGATATTGAATAGGTCAAGCTTATACGAGTGACTCCTCATATATAAATCATCTATATAGCTCAAGTGAGGTTTCTATCATCATATATTTAGAAAGAGAAGAAGAAGAGAGAACATCTATTTTGAGTATCTTTTGCACAAAGCATCATACTCTCATAACTAGAGTTCATATATTACCTCACTTGCAACTAATGATGAGATTCACAAAATATGTCACTCCAGCTAGGACCTAACTCAACCAAAGGATTGACTTTATCATATGGGTCATCTACCCATCCTTTTATTTTACCCAATTCTTACATATAGATTTGAATCATGCATAAGGACTCAACTCAACACTCAAGAGTAATCTAGTGTTGGACATTTTTTTAACACATATCTCATATATTGGAAGCTAGGTCCTATGACCTTCTCCCTGTGGGTCTTACTCTCTCTATAGTTCACCACATATCTCATCCTACCACTAGACATCCTCCTTATATAAGAGCTTGAGGCCCATGCAAACTCATCTCTATCTTAACTTATCTTATCTTAAGTAGGAAAAGGGAATGTACTTTCATCATCACGACTTAGCATAGATCCTCTAAGAGTAGATTCGGCTAATATACAACTCAAATCTTAATAAGGAAACTTATACCATCATGGATTAAAGTTAGATATGATTCTATATGCTTATTTCCTTCATCTTTTTTTGTCTATCTATGTATCACATAACCTTATGAGGCTCTAGACTTCTAATCTAGATCTATTCTCTCTTCTAGACTGATGTCATTCCCTTTCACTTAGATTGCATAGACACCCACTACTCTCCTGTGTGAGGGCACATTTTTATATTTACATATATCTAACAAAATATCATATAGTTTTTCTCTGAGAAGGAAGGCATGAGAGAAAACTATGGAGGTGCGACCCGATTGGGAAAGAAAACCAAACCAGCAAACTCGAGTGTCCAACACATAGTAGATAGTCTGGTGCCATGTGATCTAATGAAATGGTGAGAACACGGTGTAGACTAGTGTAGTTACCCAATACATATGAGCTCTATATGGAAAGGGTCTCACACTCTTGTCTAAACCTAGTTCTCAAACATCTAGGTTCTAACTTAGTGGCTAAGTAAAACCTTATTCCTATAGAACAACTTACTAAGTTTCTAGGGTTTAAGTAAAAGGTGAAATTTAGTTTTATATTTCATGGTGAGCAATTGTTAAGTGTAGCTATTGTTCATGCTCTGATACCAACTGTGACGTCCCCATATTTTGGCTTCTCCATACCCTATTAGGAATGAGAGGTTAGAATCTGAAAACATCATCCAATCATATCAGAGAGCGATGCGGAAGTGAAATATGCATACATGAACATTCAATATAACAACACCATAACATTTCTCAGCATTCAACATGTAAATTACAACATGAATTACAATTGCATATTGAAAGAGAATTTTACACAAGTCTGAACATGTATGCTAAAAGGATCTACACAATAGGTATAACCTGGACAACTGCTCACTTCCCATCTTTTATCCCAAGCGAGCTCTGAACCTAAAACATACGTGAAACAAGGAATCAACACACAAGGTGTTGTGCACGTGGGTAGAAAGATACATACAAATATGCTTACATAATTGAAATAATCTTGAGAAAGAAAGAGTAAAAGAAAACATTATTTAAAGTGATAATCAGGTAAACACATATTTTTAGATTCCTTTTGATGCGTTTGTACTACTAAGTGGTGTCACACTTCATTTTTCCCCGCCTATTGGGCTATGGGGACCAAGTGCCGACCTTATATTTAGAGGGGAGAGAGAGATGTCGCACTTCATTTTTCCCCACCCCTTGGTCTATGGGGACCGAGTGCCGACCTTATATTTAGAGGAAGAGAGAGAGGATTGAGGGAGAGAGAGAGCATATATCCACTTAGTAGCTACAAACCATCTATATTCTTTTTATATTCTTTAATGTTTTACGGAGCATATACTACTAATACACATCCAAGAATTTATATGCAAACACAAACATCCAAGGTACATCATATCATTATGCATTCATGAAAACTAGTCTTATACTTAATAAAAACCCACGTACCTGAATCAGAGATTCCTGTTTATATTCTGGATCATCTAAATTTCTGGTCATCACATGATTAAAACAATTAATCATCATTAATACAATGTTCACCATTATTAATGTTAATTAGGTCCAAAATAGGGTTTTGGGCAAATCTAGGTTCAAACTTCCTAGAACTTGTGTCTGATATTTTTATACTGATCAATAAGTCATACTAAGGGTCTGATATGATTTTCATATTTTTCTGATGTTTTATCTATTTTCTAAAATTATTATGAGACAAAAAGCATCATATAAGTCATTAATGGAGAAAGACCTAATATTTTGACAATATAGTTATGATCAGGGACCATATTTGGTTTCCAAGTGGTATTAGGGTTCAAGAGTATTTTTCTCGTATTTTATATCCATCATTGGCTAATTATACAAATAATATGATCTCAAAAGAATCATTCTGATCTACATTAAATATCATCATTATTTGTTCATCAAAGGTCTTATCTAAGGGTTTAGTAATGTAGAGGACATTATTCAGAGTCTAGGGATATTTTTGGGTAATTATTTGGATATAGGAGCTATTTTAAATCATATTTCTAAGATATGTACATTAGATGAGGTATTTACCTGTCAGAATTAGGTGGGTCGTTGGATTATCATATGGGCACTCTAGATGTTGTCCACGCGGCCACAAAGTGTATGTGGTTCAAAGTTTCATAAGCGGGATTGACTGGCCGGTCTATCTCCTTAGACCAGGCTGGTTTGATGTCTATCTCTCCCTCTCGTGACCCGCTCTCTCTCATGCGCTAGCCTTCCTGGTCTCCGCAGCAAAGGGCGCCGTCGTGGAACAAACTCTCAGCGAGCGACCTCCCCCCACATCTCGGCATCCTCATCTACAAGTGATGATCTTGTAGTTTTGTCTAGGTACATGCGCACATCTATGCACACCCTCCACGCCTGGAGAGGGATCCATGACTCAGTGAGGGCTCAGATTTGGATCCGCGGTGGAGAAGCTCCCCAGATTGGGGCTTTGTACCTCTGTGCTTTTCATACCTATCCGAGTTCATAGGAATATCTACACCTTCCACTTAACCTAGTGGTGGTCTTTGCAGGCGGGTGTGATGGGAACCGAGCTCCCACAACTTGAACTCCAAATCCCTGTTACAACATCGCCGACAATCCTTCTACTCCAGGAGCAGCGTTGCGATGTGCCAGAAAGAGGGGTCGTCTGTACTCCATCCTTCCATTTCCCTGCTCCACGCTCAGGCCTCCAATTGTGGCTCCAACCTAGCTATAAGTTCTGATGAGGAGCAGCGTGGGATCCAAACCTCCTTGCGAGGCTTGAGGGGTCCAAGACGCTCCATGGTGGTGGGTCGATCGCAGCTGCTCACAATCACGGCCGAGAAGACCCTGCTGCTCCAACATGATGGTCAATTGGGGGTGTGGTCGGTCAATCCACAGCTTCCAATGGGTGTCACCCTTCACCGTGGATCTGCAGCAAGTTGCCAATGTCGAGGGAGATACACTCATGGTGCTTTGAATGAGTTCATGAGCTCACTATGTCCCTTTTCAGTCTAGCAGGTTGAGGAGGATTTGGTTTGCGACCAACAGACTCATCCTTGGGGTCATCAGACATTGGGACTGTCGTATTTCCAAATGAACAGGTTCAGTGGTCTCCTCTGCAAAATTGGTGAGAAGGCATTGAAGTAAATCGTTGGACCATCTCATCTTGCTACCAACAGCCACGATCTGGGGTGGTGGACCTAGTGGTTAGGATGATCCTGGTCTTGCGGATCTACTTCCATAGACTGTGTGGCCGTAGTTTCATTTAGCTCTAACAACACCACTTATTTCAGAGGTGAGAGGTGATTTACGGATCACATGATGAACGCCACAGGGCCAAAACTTCAACATTCAGATCTGTATCTAGGATGGGGCACAAAACCTCAAGGAGGTTGATGCCTGGAATGTTATTGAGACCTGAAACTGAAGTCACACCATATTCCCAACTTCCACGTTAATCGCTTATATCCAGATCATCTGTTCGACTTTAAATCTCAATATCATATAGCCGAAAGCTCTGAATTATTCAAAATTCTGAACCTAGATCTAATACCACAAAATTTAGCCTTTGACTATTCTGAGCCAAACAAACATTGCCTAATATCTCAATTAATTCCTCAATAGAAATTATTTTGCTACTTAATAGATCACTAAATGAATGATTGGTCTCATGAGAAATTAATCAATTAGTAAGGGCATTCATTCTTAATTGAATTCAATTAGGCATCAAATTCCTCTATCATGTCTCAAAACTCCTAATTTGGGTGAAGGAATCCATGATTGTATTACCAATTCCTCAATTTGGTATTTGTCATCTACATAGAATGCTTGTCTCTCAATCATTGTATTAGTTATTAAAACTCAAAATCTAGGTTATCAGACATGGTCCTAGCCATCTGCTGTAAAGACATTTTCTTCCTCTCTATAACCCCATTTTTTTAGGTGTTCGAGGTGAAGAAAAGTTGTGTGCATAACCAGATTCTTGGTAAAAACGTTCAAAAAGCTCATTTTCAAATTCTCCCCCATGATCACTATGGATGGAAACAATGCGGCAAGAAGATCCATTCTAACTCGTTCACAAAATCTCAAAAAAACATCAATTGTATCTCTCTTAAAAACATGAAATAGGGTCCAAGTATATCTAGAGAAATCATCGAAAATAACAAAACAATACTTGAATCCACAAAGAGATTGAGTTCTCATTGGTCCAAATAGATCAATGTGAAGAAGCTCAGGAGCTCTTTTGGTACTAAGGACTCCTTTGTATTTGAAGGAGGACTTGGTTTGCTTTCCTTGGGTATAAGGTTAGCATTCCTCATCCTTTTCAAATCTAATTTGGGAAGTCCCTTGACCAAGTCCTTTTTGGTCAACATATTCAACTGATGCGTATTTACATGACCAAGCTGACGGTGCCAAAGTGAAATATCATTCGAGTTGATTACTAGGCATCTACCAACAACAAGCTTAATAGAGTCAAGAAAAATAACATAAATATTACCACTTCTAGTTCCCTTATATATAACTTGGTAGGTGAGGGAATCTAGAATCAAGCATTCTAAGGAAGTAAATAACATAAGGTAACCATTGTCACATAATTGACTAACACTAATTAAATTGTGATGTAGTAAATCCACAAAGAGAACATTTTTGATACACAAGGATTCACCTACATGACCCTCACCTTTGACGTTACCTTTTTATTGTCTCTAAAGGTGACCAAACCTCCTTTCTTTTTGGTGAAGTTGTTGAAATGGCTTATATCACCTGTCATATTCTTAGTGTAGCCACTATCAAGAATCCATCTTCCTTTTTCCTACAAGAAAGGACAATGTCGGTTCCCAACTCAAACTTCGGGATCCAGAGTTAGCTCGGGGACCCATTTCATCTTTGGGTTGATCCCTTAGACTTGTAAGGACAATGAGTAATGACCATCACATTTGCAATAATAACAAACCATAGGATTCTTAGTGCTAGAAGACTCTCGTATAAGGAAAGTGGTCTCCTTGCTCTTTTTCTTACCTTTGTCTTTTCTCTTGCCCTTTGATGCTTCCCCTACAAATCCAAAATCAATTATACATCTTTTTTTTGGTAGAATGGTCAAGGATTTCATTTACAGAGTTCTTCCCTTTGCGGAATTTTTATAGGGATGCTCTCAATCTATGGTTATCATTATTTAGAGAAATAATGGTAGAAGATAAGCTATCTATGTCATCCCTAGCATGAACAAGATCCACCTCAAGATAGAGGGCTTTAGTTAAATATGAATCCTTCTCAAGGGAAATGGAAGCAATATTAGCACTAGGCAATATAGGTCTAGAAGATAAATCATTAACTTGACCAAGAAACCTAGCATTTTTAGATTTAAGCATTTGAATTTCTTTAAGATAGACATCTCTTTCATCTTTATGAGCATCAATAGGAAGCTTAAGTTCATCACTTTCAATTTTAATCAATTCAATCTCTTTTAGGCAATTTTGGTTTTCTTCCTTAATATTTTCAATGCTCTTAAGGTAGATACCATTTTCAACTTCAACCCATTGTATTGGATCTCCAGTTCAAGATATTTCCCTTGCAAATTATCAATACTCTCAAGACTAGTTTTCTCATTTAGCCTAAGGATTTCAAGTTTAGCATATAGATCATCAATGATGTTTCCTAACCATTTTGTTTTAGATTTACATTTAGCAACATATGAATGGGTAGAGATAAGAATGTCAATAATAGATTCCTTAGATAACTCATGCAAACTTACCTCACTTACCTCACCAATTGCTTCACTAGTAGAGGCCATGAGTGCATGGTGGCACTCTCCATCTTGTTCAGAGCTTGAGTTGCTTGAAGATGAAGCTTTCCAAGCTGCATGAGTTGCATTCTTCTATCTCTTCTCCTTCTTGTCCTTCCTCTTGTACTTTATCTCCTTCTTATACTCCTCTTTCTTCTTTGAGCTTCCCTTGTGGTGCAACTTTCTTAACTTAGGACATTCACTCTTGTAGTTCCCCCTTTTTCCACACTTGTAGCATCTAGGAGTAGAGGAGGAGGAGGCTTGCTTTCCCTTGAAGTGTTTGCCCTTGATGTAGTTGGATTCATGCTCACTTGGGCCAACATCTTCACTAGAGGAGGAAGGAGAAGTCCGGAAATCTTGTTTTTTTTAAAGGATGACCACCTCCACTTGTTCTTTGAATCACTATATTTAATCTTCTTAGCTTCCTTCTCTTCATGCTTGGCTTCTTCTTCTTGTTTGTCAAGCCTTCGCTCATGGGCTTGGAGGTTGACAATGTGCTCTTCAGTTGGGATGTCATCGAGGCTCCTCACTTCTTCAATGGAGGTGATCTTTGACTCCCATCTGTTTGGTAGAGTCCTCAAGATCTTGGATTTTACTACACCTCTATCCAAAGTGTTTCCTAATGGAGCCAACCCATTGATGATGACATTGAGTCTTGAGTACATCTCTACAATCCATTCTTTTTTGCCCATCTTGAAGTTCTCTATAATGTTGTCCAACATGTAGATCTTGGCCTCCTTGACTTGCTTTGTGCCTTCATAGGTGATGCACAATTTGTCCCAAATCTTATAGATGGTGTCCCAGGCTAAGATCCGGTTGAACTCTATTGGGTTAAGGGCTGCATAGAAGATGTTTATGGCTTTGGCATTGAGTTGGGCTTCTTTGAGTGCAACTTTACTCCATGTTGAAACAACTCCGATTGGCTCCTTGTAAGGTGTGACCATCACCTTCCACATGTCAAATTTCATGCCTTGAATGTAGAATTGCATGTATAATTGCATACACCTCTTCTAATAGAGGAAGTTGGTGCCATCAAAGATCAGAGGACGCATGGAGAAGCCCCCCTCTAGGTTAAGAGAACCAAGTAGGTTGTCACGCCCCAATCTCACATTAACCATAAACCATGAGATTAAGACGCGACAGGATGGGATTAACACATAACCAACTCCTCGTCACTTTTTAAAACAATTCAAGGCATTTAATTGATAATCAAGTTTAAGCTGTAAACAAGAACTAAACAAACTGCAGAAACTTCTCAATTAAACTGATAGAAGATACAAGCAAGATCTACATCATAATACATTGATTACCATAAGGAAAGCATAACATAAATTTACATCTTTGTACACATTCTCTCTCTCACTCACACCTTGTCCCGAGGATCGAGGGGAATGGACTAAGAGACCTCTAACTAGACTAACAACAAACCTTCTATCGACTAAGCGTTAGGATGAAACGATCCTTCTGATCCTTGATGCTGTTGCTGACCTGAAAATGTTTTGAGTAGAGGGATGAGCCTACTCGCTCAGTGAATAACATTTCACTTAGCTATCACTAAACAACTCATCAGGTTTATAAACTGAAAATTTATAATATGTACAGTTTAAACAGGGCAGTTCTATTGACATAGCAGATATACAGATAATAATCACATTTCTAAGCATCAACAGATATTTCAGGTAAATAAACAGTTATATAAATTTACTGTGGACCTACTTGATCATTTATCCATTTTATTATTATGCCCTAAATATATGCAGTGCACTCTGCATATAAAGATCCGCAACAAGTCCATGCTACGGTCCCACCGTACAAGACTTAGAGACACACCCGGGAAATGCTAAGTTTGACTGCTGTCCTGGTCTGCTACAGGACTCTCAGGCTCACACGGCTTCACTGCACTCTCAAAAGAGTGTACTCTAGACTCCTCCTTTAACCTAAGTACATCGGCGGAGAGTCACAGGGTTACCTTCGTGACGCTGCACGAATGGTGTTAGATAACCGTGTTTTCTTTTCTTTTTCCCAGTGCCACCGTGACACACGCACGGATTATTGTTAAACACTGCTTTTCTGCCCTCGTGCCACCGTGACACATGCATGGATTATTGTTGAACACGAGTCACCGACCATCTAGACACACGCTAGGTAGGTCGTTTCACCCCAAGGTGCAGACCTCACGAGGGGTTCTACGGTGTTAGGGCACCTACGTCTATTAACTGATTAACAAGTAAACAATTAAACAGAAATAATACATTGCAACTGTAAAATATAGAATTTCCTCTTTTTTCTTTTTCATATCATGCATTTCAATATTCCAATGAACTTAACATACTTTAATGTACATGCTACACTGTTTTAAGAGTCATATCAACTGATACTGAAGCAAATAAGCATTTGAAATGAGTTAAATAATGATTTCTAAATGAACTGCCACTCACCCACTTCGGTGTGTTCGTATACACCGAAAAACGTCCACAAACACGCCTAATTCTTCCCTTTACAGCAACGTGCACGCCGTGCACTTAGGCTGCACGCCGTGCACCTTCAGTGCACTTCTGATCAGCTTTTCTGCACCTTTGCACGCCGTGCAAACTGACTTGCACGCCGTGCAAACTGACCTACACGCCGTGCAAACTGATTTGCACGCCGTGCACCTGGGCTGAAACTCGTTCCGCTATCTGTAACTTTGCACGCCGTGCAAACTGACTTTGCACGCCGTGCACCTGCGCAGAAACGGATTTTTTTCCCTATATCAGCTATCTGTAATGTTGCACGCCGTACAAAACGGATTTGCACGCCGTGCAACCTGCGCAGGGGCGGAAATTGCAAAAAATAAAGAGAAGATTGGGGTCGATTCGGTGGACGATTCTTACCCGAATCACTCCTATAGCTTCGGATTGACCTAGCAAGCACTTGGCAAGAAGAAAGAACGGAGGGGGAAGCACCGTTCGCTCCCTAGACCATCTCCATGGTCGTCTTCTTCATGGCTGCAGGAGGAAGAAGAAGATGAGGAAGAAGAAGATGATGCAGCCGGTTGGTTTGGCTGGAGAAGATGAAGAAATCGAAGAAGAACGGAGAAGGAAGGAGCTTGGTTGCCTAGCTTCTCCTCTAGCTTGCTCTTTCTCCCTTTCTCCTTCTCTGTTTCTCCCAAGCGGCAACCGAAGGAAATGAACTATCGTTCATTCCAAAGTCGGTTAATAGAGTTAAAAAGGAAAAACTGAAGGAAAGGATAAGGAAGGGCGCCCAGGGGGCCGGATGCAAATTGCCCAGAAACTTTCCGAAATTACACATAGGTCCATGCACACTAAAAAGCTTATATCTTTTTACTTGTAGATCGGTTTCGCATGATTTCTTTGGCAACGGATTAAGCACAAACTTGCCCTCAACCTCAGGACAAGAAAACAAGCTAATGATACATTAACACTAGCTCAAAGCTCAAAACACTATTAACAAAAGCAAGTACTCATCTCAACATAACTAGTTCAATTATGCACTAACCAAGGTATTTACTGGTAAAACGAAATGTGGGTCATAACAATCTCCCTCCCTTATAAGAATTTCGTCCCGAAATTCCTAAAAGAGAAAAGGAAACTTGTTACGCATTTCTGATTCAAGCTCCCACGTAGCTTCCTCTATATTGTGATTCCTCCACAAAACCTTCACTAAAGATAACTCACGATTCTTAAGCTTTTTGATCCGGTGATCAACTATCTGCACTGGTCCTTCTACATAGGACACATCTGTTCTAAGCTGCGCCGGTTCTGGATCTACAATCTTTTCTGTACCAGGATGACACTTTTTCAGCATAGACACATGGAAGACATCATGAAGATTTGCCAACTCAGACGGCAAATCCAACCTGTAAGCTACAGGTCCAATCCTCTCAAGAATAGGATATGGACCCATATACCTAGGAGTCAATTTACCTCTCTTGCCAAACCTCAGCACTCCTTTCCACGGTGAAACTTACAAGTAAACCTCGTCACCAACCTCAAACTCAAGAGGTCGACGTCGTCTTTCTGCATAACTTTTCTGTCTATCCTGAGCAGCTTTCAACTGCTCCCTAATCACAGATATCTTCTCTGTAGTTATATCAACTAATTTAGGTCCAAGAATTTCCTTCTCACCCACCTCGTACCAACAAACTGGCGATCTACACTTCCTGCCATAAAGAGATTCATATGGAGCCATTCCAAGACTAGAATGGTAGCTGTTGTTATATGCAAACTCCATCAGGCTTAAGTGTTCTTCCCAGTTACCTCTGAACTGCAGAACGCATGCTCTCAGCATGTCTTCAAGAGTCTGAATGGTCCTCTCAGATTGACCATCTGTCTGCGGGTGAAACGTTGTACTGAACCTCAGCTTTGTGCCCAACGCACGATGTAACTGATTCCAAAATCTCGATGTAAACTTTGGATCTCTGTCAGAAATAATGGAAACTGGAATCCCATGTAATCTGATTACCTCATCCACATAAATCTTGGCCAGCTTTGGAACATCAAAGGTTGATTTGACAGGGAGAAAGTGAGCAGACTTAGTTAGTCTATCCACAATCACCCATATCGAGTCTGAACCCTTAGGCGTCCTGGGTAATCCTACCACAAAGTCCATTGTGATGTGTTCCCATTTCCATTCTGGTATAGGAAGCGACTGTAAGGTACCAGCAGGTTTCTGATGCTCGGCTTTAACCTGCTGACACACTCCACATCTAGCCACGTACTCAGCCACATCCTTTTTCATACCAGACCACCAGTATAGCTCTTTGAGATTCCTGTACATCTTTGTGTTACCTGGATGCATAGCATACATAGAAGTATGCGCTTCCTCAAGAATCTGCTCTTTCAACTCACTGTTTCCAGGTACACACAACCTATCATGAAGATACAACATGCCTTCATCAGAAAACCTGAACTCTGTTCTCTTACCTTCTGACATATCCTGCATGATCTGCCACAACTCATCATCACTCTGCTGTAATTCCTTAATCTGATTATAAAAAGTAGGTCTGACTTGCATCTGAGCAATCAACCCACTTTGTCCAGTCACATCCAAGTCCAAGTTCAATTTTCGCATATCTACAAGAAAGTCTCTCTTGAAACATGCCATAGAAAATGCATTAGCTGTTGAACTTGACTTTCTACTCAAGGCATCAGCCACAACATTAGCTTTACCAGGATGGTAATCGATTGTCACATCATAGTCTTTGATCAGCTCAAGCCATCTACGCTGTCTCAAATTCAAGTCCTTCTGAGTGAAGATATATTTCAAGCTCTTATGGTCTGTAAACACCTGACATGTCTCACCATACAAGTAATGACGCCATGTATTAAGAGCATGAACTATAGCAGCTAATTCCAAATCATGGACAGGGTAATTCTCTTCATTCTTCTTAAGCTGTCTAGATGCGTAAGCCACAACTTTGCCTTCTTGCATTAGTACACAGCCCAAACCTCTCCTGGAAGCATCACAGAACACTGTATAGCCTTTTTCTGCTTCAGGAAAAACCAACACTGGTGCTGAAGTCAACCTTTTCTTCAAAATCTGAAAACTTCTCTCAAAGTTATCAGACCAAACAAACGGTACATCTTTCCTCGTCAAGCGTGTCAAAGGTGATGCTAACACACTGAAGTTCTGTATGAACCTTCTGTAATAACCTGCTAATCCCAAGAAACTTCTGATCTCAGTAGGAGTCTTAGGCTGTTCCCACTGAAGTACAGAATCAACTTTCTTAGGGTCAACACTAACTCCACCTCTCGAGATAACATGTCCAAGAAATGCTACCTCGGCCAACCAGAACTCGCATTTGCTGAATTTAGCAAACAACTGTTGTTGTCTCAACAACTGCAACACTACTCTCAAGTGTTGCTCATGTTGTTCATCGTCTCTGGAATAGATCAGAATATCATCTATAAAGACTACAATAAACTGATCTAGGAACGGTTTGAAAATCCGGTTCATCATATCCATAAAGGCTGCTGGGGCATTGGTCAGTCCAAACGACATGACCAAAAACTCATAATGCCCATACCTGGTTCTAAAAGCTGCTTTAGGAATATCAGAAGCCTTTATCCTAAGCTGATGATATCCAGATCTCAAATCTATTTTAGAAAAGATCATCGCTCCCCGTAACTGATCAAACAGATCATCTATTCTCGGCAATGGATACTTGTTCTTTATAGTGATCTTGTTCAGTTGCCTGTAATCTATACAGAGACGCATGGTACCATCTTTTTTCTTAACAAACAGGACTGGAGCACCCCACGGTGAAGAACTGGGTCTAATGAAACCCTTATCTAGCAATTCCTGCAACTGCACCTTGAGTTCCTTCAACTCAGCAGGTGCCATTCTATAGGCTGGTAGTGCTACTGGATGACTACCTGGATATATCTGAATTTCAAAATCCAAGTCTCTGACAGGAGGTAGGCCTAGCAAATCTTCTGGAAAGACATCAGAAAACTCACAAACCACGGGCACATCATAAACACTGGCGGTGCTCTTCTCTGCTCTGGTGTCAACTACATGAGCAAGGAACGCTTCACATCCTTTCTGTAACATCTTATCAGCTACAGCAGCTGATATTATGCACGTAGGTAGAACTTTCCTGTCTCCAGTAAAGACACAAGAAAATTCTCCTAGTTGGAAGGTAGCTTCCTTCTTCCAACAATCGAGTTGCACTCGATATGTCTCAAGACAATCCATACCCAAGATGACTTGAAAGGTATTGACATCCAAGGGTATGAGATTAGCAGCAAAGGTGTAACCTTCAAAAGATAACAAGCATCCGGGACAGAACTCGGATAAAACTGTTGGTCCACCTAGTGGAACCCTCAACACTAACTCATCTGCCAACTCTTGAGTTAACAGATTAAGTTCATCAACTAAAGAACGTCGTATAAAAGAATGAGTAGCTCCCGGATCTATCAAAACTGAAACTGGTATACTATTAAACAAAAGCATCTCTCCTGTAACAACTTGTGATGAGATTATACCTTCCTGAGGTGTCAAAGAAAAGAAATGTGCTGCCGCTCTCCCTCTGCCACGCTGTCCTCTTTGACCACTTCTGCCACTGGATACTCCACCACCTCTGGAACCAGAAGCCATAGAAGAATTCGGTCCTTCAGCTGGAGGTTGTCTCTGAACATCATAAAACTGAGACTGAGAAGCTTGTGATGCCGCTGGTTGAAGCTGAGGACAAAACTTCTTTATATGTCCTAACTGCCCACATTGGTAACATCCTGTATAATCTGACCCCCAACATTGCCCAGAGTGAAATTTTCCACAGGTATTACATACCCGCATCTCCTGTTTCTGTGGACCAGTCACAGAAGTAGATGATCTAGATGGCTGCTCTCTAGACGCACTGCCCCATCTCCCTGGGCTGTATCCTCCTCTGCCTCTAGAAGTAGTGACATCCTCAGATCTCTGCCTGCCGAAACAACCAAAGCCACGCCCAAGCTTGGAAAAGAAGCCTCTACCTCCACCTCTGTATCCACTATTGGATTGCCCTCTACTGAATTCTGCAGATCTCTTCTTAGACTCAGGCACCTTGTCAGCATTCACAGATTCTTCAACCTGTCTAGCAGCCTCAACAAACTCACCAAAGTTCTCTCTGTTCCTCCTACTAGTAGCAGAAACTGTATGCCGAATCTCTGGCCTCAACCCTTCTTGAAACCTTCTGCATTTCTCTATGTTGTCGGGAACAAGCTGTGGACAGAAATTAGCTAACTGTGTGAAAAGCGCTTCATACTCAGTAACTGTCATGTTCCCCTGCTTGATATTTTGTAACTACCTGATTTTCTCATTAAGAAAAGTGGGTGGATAGAATTTGAGATGAAACTCCTCAGAGAAATCCTGCCAGGAAAGCTCTGTACCTCTCCTCTTTTCTTCCACACCACGCCACCACAACTCTGCATCGCCTGTCAAAAGGTAGACTGCATGATTAATCTTCTTATCTTCTGAAAGCTCCATCAGACGAAAGACCTTCTCTATCTGTCTAAACCATTCATCAGCCTCTGCTGGATCTGTAGTGCCACTAAACTCTGTGCCACCAAGCTTCTTTACAAGCTCATAAGATCGCATCAGATCCTTACTACTAGTAGAAGTAGAAGTTCGCCTATCAGCCTTGTACTTTTCCCTAGTTTCCAGAAACATCCTGTACATCCGGGATGCTTCATCCACGTGGTCACCACCACCTGGACCCAAGTACAAAGGGTCAGGGCCAACATGGCTCTCGGCCTGATCATCACAATCAAAGCCTCTTCCTGCCATCTGCAATGATATAACAGAATATTTCCTGTTAGAAAACTACAGATAGAAGAAAGACACCTAAACCTTAATCCTATTGGTCTCTTATCGTCCCCTGACTTGGACTCTGAGTAACTATGTACTCAACCTAAGCTCTGATACCAAGAGTTGTCACGCCCCAATCTCACATTAACCATAAACCACGAGATTAAGACGCGACAGGATGGGATTAACACATAACCAACTCCTCGTCACTTTTTAAAACAATTCAAGGCATTTAATTGATAATCAAGTTTAAGCTGTAAACAAGAACTAAACAAACTGCAGAAACTTCTCAATTAAACTGATAGAAGATACAAGCAAGATCTACAGCATAATACATTGATTACCATAAGGAAAGCATAACATAAATTTACATCTTTGTACACATTCTCTCTCTCACTCACACCTTGTCCCGAGGATCGAGGGGAATGGACTAAGAGACCTCTAACTAGACTAACAACAAACCTTCTATCGACTAAGCGTTAGGATGAAACGATCCTTCTGATCCTTGATGTTGTTGCTGACCTAAAAATGTTTTGAGTACAGGGATGAGCCTACTCGCTCAGTGAATAACATTTCACTTAGCTATCACTAAACAACTCGTCAGGTTTATAAACTGAAAATTTATAATATGTACAGTTTAAACAGGGCAGTTCTATTGACATAGCAGATATACAGATAATAATCACATTTCTAAGCATCAACAGATATTTCAGGTAAATAAACAGTTATATAAATTTACTGTGGACCTACTTGATCATTTATCCATTTTATTATTATGCCCTAAATATATGCAGTGTACTCTGCATATAAAGATCCGCAACAAGTCCATGCTACGGTCCCACCGTATAAGACTTAGAGACACACCCGGGAAATGCTAAGTCTGACTGCTGTCCTGGTCTGCTACAGGACTCTCAGGCTCACACGGCCTCACTGCACTCTCAAAAGAGTGTACTCTAGACTCCTCCTTTAACCTAAGTACATCGGTGGAGAGTCACAGGGTTACCTTCGTGACGTTGCACGAATGGTGTTAGATAACCGTGTTTTCTTTTCTTTTTCCCAGTGCCACCGTGACACACGCACGGATTATTGTTAAACACTGCTTTTCTGCCCTCGTGCCACCGTGTCACACGCACGGATTATTGTTGAACACGAGTCACCGACCATCTAGACACACGCTAGGTAGGTCGTTTCACCCCAAGGTGCAGACCTCACGAGGGGTTCTACGGTGTTAGGGCACCTACGTATATTAACTGATTAACAAGTAAACAATTAAACAGAAATAATACATTGCAACTGTAAAATATAGAATTTCCTCTTTTTCCTTTTTCATATCACGCATTTCAATATTCCAATGAACTTAACATACTTTAATGTACATACTACACTGTTTTAAGAGTCATATCAACTGATACTGAAGCAAATAAGCATTTGAAATGAGTTAAATAATGATTTCTAAATGAACTGCCACTCACCCACTTCGGTGTGTTTGTATACACCGAAAAACGTCCACAAACACGCCTAATTCTGCCCTTTACAGCAACGTGCACGCCGTGCACTTAGGTTGCACGCCGTGCACCTTCAGTGCACTTCTGATCTGCTTTTCTGCACCTTTGCACGCCGTGCAAACTGACCTGCACGCCATGCAAACTGATTTGTACGCCGTGCACCTGGGCTGAAACTCGTTCCGCTATCTGTAACTTTGCAAGCCGTGCAAACTGACTTTGCACGCCGTGCACCTGCGCAGAAACGGATTTTTTTCCCTATATCAGCTATCTGTAATGTTGCACGCCGTGCAAAACGGATTTGCACGCCGTGCAACCTGCGCAAGGGCGGAAATTGCAGAAAAGAAAGAGAAGATTGGGGTCGATTCGGTGGACGATTCTTACCCGAATCACTCCTATAGCTTCGGATTGACCTAGCAAGCACTTGGCAAGAAGAAAGAACGGAGGGGGAAGCATCGTTCGCTCCCTAGACCATCTCCATGGTCGTCTTCTTCATGGCTGCAGGAGGAAGAAGAAGATGAGGAAGAAGAAGATGATGCAGCCGGTTGGTTTGGCTGGAGAAGATGAAGAAATCGAAGAAGAACGGAGAAGGAAGGAGCTTGGTTGCCTAGCTTCTCCTCTAGCTTGCTCTTTCTCCCTTTCTCCTTCTCTGTTTCTCCCAAGCGGAAACCGAAGGAAATGAACAATCGTTCATTCCAAAGTCGGTTAATAGAGTTAAAAAGGAAAAACTGAAGGAAAGGATAAGGAAGGGCGCCCAGGGGGCCGGATGCAAATTGCCCAGAAACGTTCCGAAATTATACATAGGTCCCTGCACACTAAAAAGCTTATATCTTTTTACTCGTAGATCGGTTTCGCATGATTTCTTCGGCAATGGATTAAGAACAAACTTGCCCTCAACCTCAGGACAAGAAAACAAGCTAATGATACATTAACACTAGCTCAAAGCTCAAAACACTATTAACAAAAGCAAGTACTCATCTCAACATAACTAGTTCAATTATGCACTAACTAAGGTATTTACTGGTAAAACGAAATGTGGGTCATAACATAGGTTGTCACCCATCTTATCGTATAGTGGGAGATTGTTGGAGAAGAATATTATCTCTGATACTAATTCTTGGATCTAGGGATCTAGAGGGGGGTGTGAATAGAGCTTTAAAAATACTCACAAGATAGATTAGACTTTCAAATTATATCAATTTAATACCAAAAACTTAAGTGCAATTTGAAGTCCTAACTAGCACGCATAGAAAGGATGAGATGAATTGATAACAAGCACTTGACAAGGTTATGCAGAGTGGTTCCACTCTCCAAACTAGGAGAGAGTCAGTCCACTACTTAGAGAGGTCAGCCTCTAGGACTTTGCAAGTGCCTTTCTATATATATTCACCAATAAGAGTTACAACACAAGACCACCAAAGGACTTACCCATCCAAGCACCAAGAGCCTTCCACCATATCAAGGACTTACCAACTTTTCCAAGAGTCTTCATCCTTCTCCAAGGTCTTACCCACTCTAGCACAAGTCTTCTACCTTCAAGGACGTTTTCACTCTTCAAAGACTAACATGACAAGAAGATATGAAATCGTCATCTTGTATGACAAGATGATATAAAGATACAGTTTTCTCATATGTATTGGACATGATGAATCGATATCTATTGAACTCCAGTAAGAGTTATTGGAATACCATGAAGGACATCTTTATTGACTTGTGAAGTACTAAAAGGATTAATGCCTTAGTTATGGTAATAAGGAAGATTTGGGTGTAAAGAGTTTCACCGATGCAAGCTTCCGAAATGACAAAATTGTGTTTGAACTTGAAAATAAGAATTGTTAGTTGGAAAGGTTCCAACATAAGATAATAGCTCAAATCTAAAATAAGAAGATGAGTACCTTAAGTGTCATGAACACTGTAAAGGATACTGTATGGATCTAGAAGTTCATATGGATGAACTTGTGGGAGGTTCCGGCCATTGATGACTGAGTAGTAATACTGTAACAACAATGGAGCTAATGGTTAGGCAAAGGAATCTTAGATAGCATACTCTGACACTTCCATCTCATATGAGTCGTCATACAGGGAAGGGATGTGAAACATGCAATATACCAACTTGAAACAAATGTTGCTTACCTGCTATAAAAGGCACTTGTAGTGCAGTAACATGATGTACATGTTAAGATCACTTGGTATATGATTCATGGGTGATTGGCTCTAAGTGCAAGTGGGAGTATGTTGGTATGGTATGCCTAGAGAACCAATCATATGATGATTGTGATGATGCATTAGATACCTGATTTGAAAATAATAAAGGTAATCCCATCTATTATGTTTGTCTCAATCATGTGATGATGACACATACGTGATACATGTATAAAGAATGATGAGACTCGATGACATATGCAATCAAGTACGTGAGTTGAATGATGAGATCATATGTATGATAAGAATACATACATTCTTATTATATCCCTAGTCGGATATTACTGTGGAAGCAAAATAGACAACAATAATACATAAGACTAGAGTGTGTGTTTACTGATGATAGAGTCTCATTAGTCATGATATATGATATCAAGTCAAGCACACAGATATATGTTAGAGAATTATGTTAGAGAATAATATATCAAGAAGACTCACCATAAGAGAGATACATGAATACCATGGAATGGTAGTCACAATCATCTCTCATAGTGATAGTGGTGATAGTAGTTCTTAGACCTGAAAATCATTACACTCATCACATGTCGTTGGGTACACTTTGACATCATCAAACACATTCTTGAAACATAGGTGTTATAAAGGTGATGGTCAGGTGATTTTGACACATGGGGATAGACTGTGAGTGATAGAGATGGGATTTGTCCCTCCTACGAGGAGTATGATATCCATGGTGCCTTGATAAGAAAGACTGAGAATTATATGGCCATACTCATGTGATTCAGTATATGATATGTGAACTCACATGCATCTCAGACCGCCTTCTCGAGTTCAAGGAACATGGATTGAATGTTGAATAGGATGGCGTTCCATGCCTCGAGTTCAATTCGGATGTTAGTGATAAAGGAACTATACTATCATGGTAACACTAATCACATATTGTAGGTTGAAGTTATTCTCCAACCTTCTGAGTTACTTGGGTAGCAATGATGAGTTACTAGATTCCGCTCATTTCTTGTGATGTCATAAGTTGTTATGAACATTCACTACCAACATAAATTGGAACCTATAGGGTCACACACATAGGATACCCCTAGAGGAGGAGATTGTCCATGAATGATGTTAGATTGAGGCTAAAGGTGTTTATGTACAAAATTAAATATACAATTGACTGAATGGACTCAGAACTATCAAGTTCAAGTGTTGAACTAGCTGGTTAGAGTGTCAGGTCGATTAGAGACTGCATAGGCAATGTCAGGACTGCCAACCGACCAGTTCACTCTTGTAAGCCGATCAGCTGGTGTGAGCCAACTGTCCGGTTCACTTGGTGAATCGGGCAGCTCATAGTCCTGCCAACTGAGGAAAGTGGGATTTTCCCAGTTGGAGGAAAACTTTCACATTTTACTTGTTCAATTCGATTGGAATAAGGATTAATCTTTGAATTAATTGGAAATGATCAAGGAAAGTCAATTACATGCAAGTCTGGGAAGTGAATTGACCAATTCACTAAGTGAACCGAATGGCTCACTATACCAAGATCGGTTCACTAGGTGAACTGATCAGTTCACAATCCCAACCGACTAGTTCACTTGTGAACTGACTGGTTCGCCTTCCGTAGTACAAACTATTCATGGAAATTTTGAATCCTTCTACTCCAAAATAGACAAGGAACCCAGAACCTACCCTCTACTATATATAGAGGGGTACTAGGGGCTTCTCAGAACACACAACTCAGAACATCAGTTGCTTAGCAAAGTTGTTGTCCTCTCTGATTCTGGTAACTGAGAGAGCCTGAGAAAGTGCTACCTGACTAGAGAGGCACAACGAGGGAAAGACAACTACAGAAAAGTACTCTGAGTTTGGGAGAGCAGGTTGGTGCTAGTACACCAACAGGAGGGTTGTCTCCTTAATGCCAGTTCTCTCGAACGATAGGAGTTCTAGGTGGCCCATGTGGACTATCTACAGAGGTGGGTGATGTCTTTCATTCAAGAGGACACATCAGCTACAATCTGTGGTGGAGGCCAGAGTCCATGGTGAAGATCAGGAGCTGCACAGACACCGTACAAGATATGACATTGAAGACCACACATGGCTATGAGGTATTATCATTGGGCAAGCCCCAATTCAAGGTATATATAACTTAAACCATCCTTCCCATTACATAGTCATTGATGCAATCTCCTGTTATGGGTTAATGGCCAGTAAAATTTTCATTTGCGCTGCCTTCTCTGAGGCCATAAGACCCAATAGTGGTATCAGAGCCACGTCAATGTACTGTGTTTTGGGATAATCAATATGATCGGATTTTGGTCATCATTTATTTATTGCATATGATGAAAATAATTAAAATGACCAATGTCCATATATGATTAAATACCACATGCGACCACAAGCTAATATACATATATGATATGGTATATATGCAATAGATACAATTCACCCTAAAATAGTTTTTATGGTGGATGTGTTGCATGGTTATGGCCAATAAACCCTATGTGTACTTGCTTGGTTATGGTTGTTTGCCTATCGGTTTTCATACGGAGCCTATACCTTCTATTCCACATGTAACTCGAGATAACTCGAGATCATGTCTCTTCTACCTTTGCTCCCCTCAAATGTAACTCGAGGTTTCACAAATATTATGTAAAAGTAGGATAGTTTTCTTAAGACGTTCAACACCAGATGAGATAACTGTCTAAAGGATCGAGGAGGATTGTGATGGAGCCAGATCAACCGGATGATGGAGCAACCTCTTGTTGTAGGTGTCTAGACATCAGAGGCTAGACTGACCAGCCAACTGACCAGGAGGCAAGACGAGCATGCCATAGGATGAGCCGATCAACCCAGAATGGTCCAAGAACAAAGATCTTCATCAACAACAAGTTGCATATGATGTAGAACTTAGATGACTGTAATTCCTTGTGGATCCAAGGAATTACAATAGGATGCCCATAATCATCACTTTTATCAATATTTCATGTTTTATCATTGTGGTTATATCATGTATATGATGCGTACTTTAAATATGTGGTGATTGGAAATGTATATGTAGTTATATAAAATCCCTCAAATAAAATATTAAAGTCTTAGAAACCTTCCATAAGCGGCATACATGAAAAGCTTGATCTACCAAGCATAGATTTTCACAAATCATGGTACGTCGTCCATCTTGTGGAAGTGTAATGGTAGATATGTAGATTTGTACAAAGCATGATGCATATCTATCATGTCGACTTTTGGGTCAGACTTAACTAGTGACTTGGAGAGCCCAAGACTAGAGGCATGAAGATGATTATGGCAAAGAGTTATGCATATAATCTATCCAAGAGTTGCATATGATGCAATTGGCATGATGGCCTACCTAAATAGTCAAGTTGTGGGTGATCTTCCAAAGCTGACTCATAATTTGATGAAATATTGATCTTGGCCACTAGAAGATTGTACGCTACAATCTTACGAATTGATACTTGAGGGTTATCAATTTGAACAAATATAGTGGGAGTGATAATTAATTAAAGGCCTAATTAATATCGTCAAAATTATCAAATCAAACAAATAAAAAATGTTTTGACAAAGTTGCAAAATTCTTTTGTAGAATCCAAATGAAAAACACAAATACATTATCGTTGTGATCAGTGCATAAATGGGATAAAGTTCAAATCTTGTTTGGGACCTTTAATAAGTGTTTTCAATAGTGAGTGTAAACTCTAAAGTCCTTGAAAGACCAGAGCCAGTGGAACAACTGCAAATGTGCCTTAGGATAAAATTGGATGCTTACTTGAAGTATGCCAATGATTCCTAAGACATCAAGAACCATATCCTGAGCTATATGAACTATGAGTTGCATAAATAGCTTGAATCATGGACTTTATTTAGATGGTTACAAATCTTAAGAATCATGTAAAGCATGAAACGTATAAATTCTTCAAAGCGATGTTTGAGTATAATCAGACATATGGAGATCAAGTATAATCTCATATGCTCAATATGATTGTTCATATAGACTATCTGTAATTTCTTATAGGTCAAGAGTTGACCAAACATATGATTCTACAAATCGTTGTGTGAATCATATAGCCAGTTTATCAAATGTTGAGAAACTTGGCCAAACCATTATCTGAAGTGCTTGGCATGTTGATGCCAAATCATGAATGAAGAAAGGACAAAACATGTGATAATGATCAGAAGAGTGAAGTCCATAGACTAAAGAAAGGTCAAGAAGTGTTATGAATCGAAGCTTAGGTCCAAGTATTCATCACTCAAGATATGGAGAAGGGTAAGTTGGAAAAGGAAATAACCTATTTACAGAGGATCTCACGAAGATGAAAGAGATAGAGATCTCTACTTCAGGACCTAAGAAGAAGTAAGGCATAAACTATGTGGAGAAAGAGTTGCTACCATTACAGTTACAATATGACATTCATGGGCATATAATAGAATTAATGAATTGCTATTATACATCTGCCATCAATGAAATCATCATACATCTTGTATGGACAAGAGTGTAATGGACTGATGTTTCATTTCAAAGAAATAATCATTGATGGAAATGCCTATGTCTCATCAACTATACTTGATAGTTAAAGAGACAAATGTGTGTGACACATGTAATGAATGACATGATAACTCAAACTTAAAGGAATCATTAGTACTTCAACATATTTACCAATGACCTTAATAGATATGGTAGTTTGTATTTAATAAAACATAAACATGAATTTATTGAAGTGTTCAAGGAGATCATAAATGACATACATAAATAACTTGGTATAAGAATTAAATTTTGATATGATCGATTTGGAGATACTTTGAACCAAGAGTTTGAGAATCTTCTGGAAGATCATGATAATGTATCATGATGGACTCCACCTGAAACATAATGATAGTGTATCATGAGAAGTGTATCAGAAAGAAGGAATCACACTTTGATAAGTTAAAGTGTGATTACTAGCTAAACTTCAAATTTTATTTTGGGCACATGCTTAACACTAAAACAATGTACCATCTAATTAGTTCAAAAGACATCATATGAGATATGGAATGGGGAGTGTCCCAATATGTCTTTATAAAGATTAGGATTGAAGGCCAAAATAAGAAAATGTTTCTTAAAATGTTTTGTCCACAAATCGCATAAATTTTATTTTTTTGAATACTACTTTGATATCCAAATACAATAACAAAGGTTTTTTGGATGGCTGCATTCCTAGACGAGAACCTAGAGTTAAAGGAATCAGTGGGAGAGAAAAGTAGGACTCAAAATGTTTGATACAAATAAGAAAAACATTGAACTTAAAGAGGTACACTAGGAATAAAGAGAATCACAAAATGTTGTGAAATCTCAAAGTTCCTTAAGTAACACAGAGAACTCAGGGTTTTGGTAGAACACACCTAGAGCTTGAAAAGAAAACTTACTTTGGCTAGAAAAGAAAACTTACTTTGGCTAGATGATGAATGAGTTCAACATGGTGAGAGAAAACATGTCCATGTTCCATGGAGTTAGTCTCTCAAGAGCCATGTGTCCCAATTCTTATGAAGAATTAGGAACACATGGATAGATGTCATATGCATTCACAATTGGATCTATCATATATGAACTCATCTCGTTATCTTGTATGTATTGGACATGACAAGAAAATATGAACTAATTATCCTGTATGTATTGGACATGAGAAGAATATATGAACTCATCATCTTGTATTTATTGGACATGACAAGAAGATTTGAAATCATCATCTTGTATGATAAGATAATATAAAGATCCAGTTATCTCGTATGTATTGGACATGATGAATGGATATCTATCAAACTCCAGTAAGAGTTACTGGAATACCATGAAGGACATCTTTATGTACTTGTGAAGTACTAAACGGATTAGTTATTTAGTTATGGTAATAAGGAAGAGTTGGGTGTAAGGAGTTACACCTATGCAAGCTTCTGAAATGACAATTTGTGTTTGACCTTAAAAATAATAATTGTTAGTTGGAAAGGTTCCAACATAAGACAATAGCTGAAATCTACAATAATAAGTCGAGTACCCGAAGTGTCATGAACACTGTAAAGGATACTGTATGGATCTTGAAGTTCATATGGATGAAATTGTGGGAGGTTCTTACCATTGATGACTCAGTAGTAATATTGTAACAACAATGGAGCTAATATTTAGGCAAAGTAATCTCAGATAGCATACTACGCTACTTCCATATCATACGAGTTGTCCTACAGTGAAGGGATGTCAAACATGCAATATACTGACTTGAAGCAAAAGTTGCTTACATGCTATAAAAGGCGCTTGTGTAGTAGAAACATGATGGACATGTTAAGATCACTTGGAATATGATTCATGGGTGATTGTCTCTAAGTGCAAGTGGGAGTCTATTGGTATGGTATGCCCAAAGAGCCAATCATATGATGATTGTGACAATGCATTAGATACCTAATTTTATAATAATAAACATAATTCCATCTATTATGTTAGTCTCAGTCATGAGATGATGACACATACATGATAGATGTCTAAAGAATGATGAGACTCAATGAAATATTCTTTCAAGTACGTGACTTGAATGATGAGATCATATGTATGATAAGAGTGCATACATTCTTGTTATGTCCCTAGTCAGATATTACTATGGAAGCAAAACAAAAAACAATAATACATAAGACTAGAGTTTGTGTCGATCGATGACAGAGTCTCATTAGTCATGATATATGATATCAAGTCAAGCACACAGATATATGTTTGAGAATAGTATATTGCATAGACTCACCGTGAGAGTGATACATGGATACCATGGAATGGTAGTCACAATCATCTCTCATAGTGATAGTGGTTCTTAGACCTAAAATTACTACACTCATCACATGTTGTTGGGTACACTTTGACACCATCAAATGCATTCCTAAAACACCAGTGTTATAAAGGTGATGGTCGGGTGACTTTGACACATGGGGATAGACTATGAGTGATAGAGATGGATTTGTCCCTCTTACAAGGAGTATGATATGCATGGCTCCTTAATAAGAGAGACTGAGAATTGTATGGCCATAATCATGTGATTCAATATATGATATGTGAACTCACATGCATCTCAGACAGTTTGCTCTAGTTCAAGGAACATAGATTGAATGTTGAAGAGGATGACGTTCCATGCCTTGAGTTTAATCTGGATGTTAGTGACAAAGGAACTATATGATCATGGTAACACTAATCACAGATTGTAGGTTGAAGTTGTTCTCCAACGTTTTGAGTTACTTGGCTAGCAATGATGAGTTACTAGATTCCACTCATTGCTTGTGATGTCATAAGTTGTTATAAAAATTCACTACCAACGTAAATTGGAAATTGTACGGTCACACACATAGGATACCCCTGAAAGAGGAGATTGTCCATGAATGATGTTTATATTGAGACTAAAGGTGTTTAGGTACTCAATTAAACATACAATTGACTGACTGGACTTAGAAATATCAAGTTCAAGTGTTGAACTAGCTAGTTAGAGTGTTAGGACAATTGGAGGCTGCATTGGCTATATTAAGATTGCCAACCGATCGGTTCACCCTTGCGAGCCGATCGGCTGGTGTGCGCCAACATATTGGTTCACTTGGTGAACTGGGTGGCTCACAGTCCTACCAACCAAGAAAATTGGGATTTACCCTACTAGAGGAAAACTTTCACATTTCACTTGTTCAATTCAATTGGAATAAGGATTAATCTTTGAATTAATTGGAAATGATTGAGGAAAGTCAATCGTAGGCAAGTCTGGGAAGTGAAATGACCAGTTCACTAAGTGAACCGACTGGTTCACTATGCCAACCAACCGGTTCACTAGGTGAACCGATCGTCTCACACTCCAAACCAACCGGTTCACTAGTGAACCGACCGGTTTTCCTGTCGCAATACAAACAATTCATGGAATTTTTGGATCCTTCTACTCCCGAACAAACTAGGAACCCTAACCCTTCCCTCTACTATAAATAGAGGGGTACTGAGGGATTCTCAAAACATACAAATCAGAACAACAGTTTCTCTACAAATTTGTTGTCCTCTCCGGTTCTAGTAACTGAGAGAGCCCGAGAAAGTGCTACCCGACTAAGGAGGCACAACGACGGAAAGACAACTGCAGAAAAGCAATCTGATTTCGGGAGAGCAGGTTGGTGCTAGTAGACCAATAAGAGGGTCGTATCCTACCTATCAGTTCTTCTAGAATGGAAGGAGTTCTAGGTGGTCCATGTGGACTATCTATAGAGGTGGGAGATGTCTACTACTTAGGAGGACACATCATCCGCAGTTCGTGGTGGAGGCCAGAGTCCATGTTGAAGACCAGGGCATGCACAGACACCATCCAAGACATGGCATTGAAGACCACACATGGATGTGAGGTATTGTCACTGGGAAAGCCCTAGGACCAGGTATATATTGCTAAAACTATCCTTCTCATTACATAGGCATTTATGTGATCTCCTGTTATGGGTTAATGGCCAGTAAACTTTTCATTTCCTCTACCTTCCATGTGGCAATAAAACCCAACAGTGGTATCAAACCCACGTCAACGAATTGTGTTTTGGGATAATCAATATGAATAGATTTTGGCTTTTTCATCATTTATTTATTGCATATGATTTGAATACTTAAAATGACTAATGTGCATATCCGATTAAATACCACATGCATCCACAAACTAGTATACATAAATGATATGGTATATATGCAATAGATACATGTCGCCCTAAAATGGTTTTGATGGTGGATGTGTAGCATGGTTATGGCCTATAAACCCTATGTGTGCTTGGTTGTTTATGGTTGTTTGCATCACAGTTTGCATAACGAGCCTCTACCTTCTATTCTACATGTAACTCGAGATAACTTGAGATCCTTTCTATTCTACTCGAATGTAACTCAAGGTTTCCCAAAGATTATGTAAAAGTAGGATAGTTTTATGAAGACGCTTAACACCATATGTGTTGACCACCTGGAGGACCAAGGAGGATTGCGATGGAGCCGGATCAACCGGTTGATGGCCCAACCGCTTGTTATAGGTGTCCAAAACATCAGAAGCTAGAACCGACCAACCAACTGACCAGGAGGTGAGTCGATCGTGTGATAGGATGAGTCGATCAACCTAGAATGGTTCATGCACAAATATCTTCATCAACAATAGGTTTCATTTAGATGACTGTAATTCCTTGTGGCTCCAAGGAATTACAATAGGATGGCCATAATCATCAGTTTTATTGATATTGCATGTTTTCTCATTATGGTTATAGCATGTATATGATATGTACCTTTAATATGTGGTGATTGGATATGTATATGTACTTATATAAAATCCCTCAAATAAAATATTAAAGTATTAGATGCCTTCCATAAGTGGTACACATGAAAATCTTGATCGACCAAGTGTAGATTTCCACAAAACATGGTACGCCATCCATCTCGTGGAAGTGAGATGGTAGATATGTAAATTTGCACAAAGCATGGTGCATATCTATTGTGTAGGCTTTTGGGTTAGACTTAACTTGTGACTTAGAGAGCCCAAGCCCAAAGGCATGAAGATGATTATGGAAAAGAGTTGTGCATATCATTTATCCTAGATTTGCATATGATGCAATTGGCATGATGGCCTACCTAAATAGTCAAATTGTGGGTGATCATCCAAAGCTGACTCATAATTTGATGAAATATGGATCTTGACCACTAGAAGATTATATGTTGTAATCTTCTGAATTAATACTTGAGGGTTATCAATTTGAAAAAAATAGCGGGAGCGATAATTAATTAAAGGCCTAATTAATATCGTCAAAATTATCAAATCAAACAAATCAAAAATATTTTGACAAAGTTGGAAAATTCTTATGCAAAATCCAAATGACAAACACAGAGACATTATCATTGTGATCAGTTCATAAATGAGACCTTTGAGAAGTGTTCTCAATAGTGAGTGTAAACTCTAAGGTCCTTGAAAGACCAGAGCCAGTAGAAACACTCCAAATGCACCTAAGGCTAAAATTGGATGCACTTGAAGTATGACAATGATGCCAAGACATCAAGAACCTTATGCTGAGCTATATGAACTATGAGTTACATAAATTTCTTGAAGCATGGACATTGTTGAGATGGTTATACATATTAAGAATCATGTAAAGCATGAAAGATATAATGTCTTCAAAGTGATGTTTGAGTATAATTAGAAAGATGGAGATCAAGTATAATATCATATGCTCAATATGATTGTGCATATAGAGTAACTATGATTTCTTATAGGTCAAGAGTTGACCAAACATATGATTCTACAAATTGTTGTATGAATCATATAGCCGGTTTGTCAAATGTTGAGAAACTTGGCCAAATAGTTTGCACGGTAATGTCTCCAAGTCTCTAGGGATAACATGAGTGCATATAACTTAAACTCGTGAGTTAGTAATTTATTCATGATTCTTTAACTATCACTAAGCATATAAGTTACCATTCCACTCTTCATAAGCACACATCCTAAGCCCTTCCTTGAAGTATCACAGGAAACTATGAAGCCTTTACCGTTCTCAAGCTATAACAAAATTGGTGTTGTAGTCAACATTTCCTTCAAAACCTAGAAACTAAACTCACATTCTTTTGTACATGCAAAAGTTATCTCTTTCCTCATTAACTCGTTAATAACATGGCTATAATGCTAAAATACCATATGTAGCCTCTATAATATCTTGTTAGTCCAAGAAAACTACAAACTTCAGTTAGATTCTTGGGTTGTTCCCACTGTAACATTGATTCAACCTTCTTGAGATCTACACAAATCCCTTGTCTAGAAATATAATGACCCAAACAAGAAACTTCTTAAAGACAAACTCACATTTTAGTGAACTTCATATACATGCAATATTGTCGTTGAAGTTGCAAGGAATTTTGTAAATGATGCTCATGTTACTCAAAATATTCACGATATATTAGAATATGATCTACGAATACAAGAACAAATTAATCCAAAAATGTTTACACACTCCTTTTATGAAGTCCATGAATGTTGTTGGAGAATTATTTAGTGCAAATGACATAATAGAACACTGAAAGAGTCATATTTCCTACAAAAAAACTATCTTTGGTACATCATCTGGCTTAGTCCTCAACTAATGATATCTGATCTCATGTTTACCTTAGAAATGATAGTATCTCCACTTAGCTAATCAAACATGTCATCATTCCTAGGTAAGGAGTACCTGTTCTTGATACTACCATATTCATTTGTCCATATTCAATGCATAATCTCATTATGCCATCTTTCTTATGCATAAATAGAAATTGGTGCTTCCCAAGGTGAAGTACTTGGTTGTATTAAACATTTATTTAACATCTCTAGTAGCTGTGTCTTAAGCTCCCTAATCTTTATAGGTGTCATATGGTATGGTGGTACTTATATAGGGAATGTATCGTGATCCAGGTTGATCTCAAATACCTCCCTAGGTGGCAGTATTCGTGTCTAATCTTCAGGAAACATAAAAGCAAACTCGTGAGCTATAGCTACAAGTGATAAACTAGGATTTTCAACATGTGTATCTATCACACATGTTATATATACAAAACATCCCTTTCTCAACATCTTCTTTCACTACACCAAACATTCACATTAGTGGCCTTTTAGAAATGCCACTAAAAAAAATAAACGCCACTAAACATGTTTAGTGGCATTTTTTGACATTTTAAAAAATGCCTCCAGTACCAATGCCACTAGAAAGATAGTGTTGTAATTTGTAAATGCCAATCAACATTTGTCTTTAGTGGCTTCCAATAAATGCCCCTAAAATATCATTTGGAATTTATAAAAAATCCACTATCCATCAATTGGCTTTTATACGAATGCCACTATTTTGTATTATATTGTTGTATGGAAATGTTCTTATTAAGTTTAATGGCCTATAAAAAACCATTAATGACATACTATTCTATATTACTAGATTTTCATGGGTTTTAGTCATTCATTATCAGAATTTCTAAATGAATGTCAATTGTAGACAAACTCACTTTTCCAAAAGTATGAATATTTTTTATTTATAATAAAATGAGAATTACATGGGGAGGACATTTTACCTTGCCCTTTTATATTGAATAACACAAATGATATACTTTCACACAACATTTTTCAATTCTATACAATATCTTCTACATCATTAGATCTATCTCTTCTGTGATATGACTATCTACTTTTCAACATGTCGACTTTTGAGCTCCTTCAGGAAATAGCTTTACATTCTGGTGGAATCCCTGATCCACTTCCCAAAATCATTGGATAATAGGTGATGCATTGTTGTATCCAGAGTATTTTGTATTTTCCCTCAAATCTTCCACAAAAATAACCCATAAGACAAATAAGAAATTAATATAACCACACAACTGCAGAGTGCAGATATCAAACAACAAATACTTACAATCAATATCCAGAAGTCCACTAATAAGCAACTGCAGTTCCTTGTTGTTAAATATAGAAATCAAATCCTTGTGTACCAGGTCATTTAAGCCCTCCATAAATTCATTGATTTATCTTTGAATAGTAGTTGTAAGGTGGTGTTCAACCACTATATCACCATATCCAGGCTTGTTTGCATCAGATACTCTAATATTGTGACCATCAGGAATCAATTCATATTCGGTCACCTAAGTAATCAAAAAGTAAGTAAAATATGGAGAAGTTGAATATATAAGCATATAATACAATCAAGCATTGACAAGAAAACATAATTGAAAATAATGAATGTAAACACCCTATACCATAGGAGTTACCTTCAATACAGATAGCTCCAACATCGTCTAAATCCCTTCGAGCATCAAACTTCAAGTCTGAACCAATAGAGATCCACCTAAAGAATCATCCAAGTGATGTATAACTACATATTAAATGTGCATGTACATGAACGCATGTCCTTGTGCATGAAAACCTTTCAAAAGTATTGCATGCTAGATGAGATATCACAATAAGTAACCACGACATTGTTAAGGTTCCTAACATCAAACATCATTATAATATTTATGAAGAACTCTGTGGTGCCTGTAAATATTTTTAGGAGTAGCAACCAATAGAGATATTTAGCAGAGATATTTAACAAACATTGTCCAGTCTGGTCCTTAAAAGTTAAAAACAACCAATGTTTGTATTCAATAGAGATATTTAGCAAACATTCATGTTCTGCTATCCTGCCCTTGATGTAATTGTTGTCATTGGACAAGGTAGTTGCGAACTACCAAGTGCCAACTCATGAATAGGCATGATTTGGATTTTCCAGCTGGCTACTTCAGTTGTTGAATATTGAAAATGATGAACAGATCTGGAGACATAATTTTACTGGAATTTTCTATCTATGCTACACTTCTACTATCACCAAGCACTAAACCTATGCACTCTACTATTTTTGGTGATGTGTGTTAGTCAATATCTATTTGATTCATGCCATCTCATAAAAATATATTCCCCGATACTGAGTATACAAGCAAAAATCTTCAATGATCTTAACACTAAGAACCCACATTCTAAAGGAACCCACTTTCATGCAATCATTTCAGTAATAGCATGTAATTATACTATAAAGTAACCTACGTTAATGCTCAATGAGAAGAAAAATGACAAGATTATGTACAGTACAACATCTTCAAGTGAAACCTACCAGTGACAATGACTACAACTCGAAACTCCAATAATTGGTAGAGAATTAAGCTTTAGTTCCAAGTTCAAAAAATAGGAATGAAACCCATTGCTTTTTATGAATGATGACATTCATGTCTGCTTCAAAAACTTTAAAGATCTAGAAAACATAACCTAGACATTTAGGCATATTGGCATTAGTGGCCGGTGTGACTATCATATAAAACCAGATTTATGCAGGCTCTAGTAACACATATATTCTCTTCTAAGAAATTTTTATGGCTGATTGATAAATGGGATGTGTTAGCCCTACAGGTGAAAGGGAGGGAGACATCAAAAATAAACTTGAAACACACTATTCTAGAGCAAGTATTTCTTTGCAAAATAGGTTGGTATTGGTAGAACATATTGCGTGAGGATACTTGGTAGATGCCAACTCATTCTTCAAACATTCATATTGCCTTATATGTCACCACATCATAAATAGGATTGAACTAAGTGCAAGACAACTCACAGGCTATCACCAAGGTTGATACATGATAACTTGGGCTAACAAACTACAAGGTTCAATGCTAGAAGTACAACATCTAGTGAAAATGCCCTCAAACTTAGGATTTTGGAGGATACCGCTCAACTGAATTAATCTGTCAAGATAATCAAGAGTCTAGCACGTCATTAGCAATATGAAAAATCATTTAAGAAGTTGATATTATCATAAACACATCTGACAAAGTGGTAAAATCTAACCAAACAATGCAAAGCATCCTGGAAAATGTGTAAACGAAGCCATCCCCACATCAGATTACAAGTAAAAGAGTCATGACTTACTTGTCAAATAGATATACGTATATTCAACTTTGAAAGACCAATTATACAGAGATATGTACCTCTTTGTGGTTTGAAAATGTTTACACACTGGTGAAAAGTCTTTGTATCTTAATGGTGCATTTCTCAAATGATGTTGTGTATAAGTGTTCTTTTAAGCTTGTGATTATTTCTTCAACAGAGAGATGCTTTCTATTTTAACGTATGCACCCATCATTGGTAAGCACAAGTGCAAGGTTTCTCGAAAGGTCAAGGGAACCAAATGTGTCCACAACATATAATGAGAAAAACAAAAATGCTTTAGACCGTAGCACCAATAAAACAATCAGATGACATCCTTGCAACAAAAAATAGTCTATTGATAGACAATACAAAATACTTGAAATGTATGTCTAAAAATGAAGATAACCACATAAAATCAGCACCTTTAGAGAGAAATTGAAGATCCATGTGGTTCCAACACAGTGTTAGTGATGATTAACTTTTCATCATGGAACCTTACTTGAGATTTTTAGCACCCTACCAAAAAAAATATTTTTTAGTTAAAAGTATAGTTCATAGATGTTATCACTAGTGAGCTTATATCTGGACTATGAAATAAGAAACATATAGTGAACAAATTTTTCTTGATAATGAATACAGTCTAGAACTTTTTCCCCATGACCCATCTTGCAGTCTTTAGCCTTAATGTACCTCGGAGGCATGTCTAAGAATGATATAAAAGATGAATATTGATGTGCATGTTATAACATGATCTAGAAAAGGCAATTGATATTTGAATTTTACCTACCTCTCTTTGGAAACAATGCTCAACATCCCACACTATCAGACTATGAGAATAATACTCCTCAAATCTGCTAACAATATCTAGAGTACTAGAGGCAGTCTAATATTGTTTGTAACTTGATTTTCTATGATGATGCCCATAACAATGCTTGTCAACTTAAAATAGTCTACAGAGAAATAGATTGTAAGTTACAATCATTTAGTACATGCCCTAACTTATTTTGGAAACTAGATATGTATGGGCAATTCAAGCACCAACCTCCATGCACAATGAGGAAATCATAATTTGGATAAGACTCAAAAATGCTTTCATAGTAAAACCATACCTCCTCTTGGAAAATTACTACAAATATGTAAAGCTTATAGAGTCTTCTAACAGCCAATTTTTTGGTTCATTAGTTTCTCTCTTGGCAAATATCTAAATCTCACAGAGGTCAAAATGTATTCACATATCGCTTACATGTAGACAAAATGTATCACACCCTAAAATTGAAACTAATTCTCATATCTCTCTATAAATTTTTGAATACGTATGAAGTGTTTAGGAAGTTGGTACCTTTTAAGTGTCTACTAAACTAAAATAGAGCATCAAGAACCAATCATAAGAGTTGCATTGTTAAACCTTGTTTGCCTAATGTTAAGGCCATTAAGACTTTCATAATTTAAAAATATTCATGACTTAATCTATATGTTTTCCTCTATATTTGTGCATAAGAATTTCATAAGGTGTGCACATTGTTGTTATAGCATGACCAAACAAATTATTGTGAAAGAATTTTTCATTATTACCTCCCTTCGATGTAGTTCTCACCAAATTCCATAATATAATAGTAGATGAAATCTCTATACATCTTTGTCAGTAGGTTATCCACCATTTAGGTGAATGAAGCATACTAACTGTATTTGTAACACTGAAGTGTCTCCTTACCTCCACCCAATTCCATATTCTATCATGGACTAGTCATGAGTGGTAAGCTTAGTAGTGGTGAGTGTGTGGATGACTACTACCAAGGAATGGGGTGGAAACTCATAGGTAGCATTGATATGAATTACTCATAGTAAATGGGAACCAGGATGATATGAATGACTACTATCAAAGATACTTGAATATTCAACCCTTGAAGAGAAGCTTCATATGAAGTCTCTATACCACCTGGACTCCCATCATCTCGTCCATTCAAACCATTCTGATAAAGTTTATGTACCTGTTCTAGACAACAATAAATAAATGAAGAAAAAGTAATATGGTTGAAACAAAAGCAACTTAAACTTAGTTCTCAGACTGTGATGCGCAGACTGTGATGCAGTAGAATCAAGTTACTTTTAAGACCCTATGGAAGAAGACAGACCAAAATTCAACACTAGAAGAAACAAATCAGAACCCTGCATGTAAACTGGAGCACATAAGAATCTGATTTCGAACATGCCCATAATTGAAAGACCTAGTATTAAGAGGAGGATCAAATCAATATTAGGTGATGATCATGTACATATCAACCAACACACCTTGAAGGTCATATTACTTAGCATAATGATGACAAAAGTTCTACCCTCAAGACATAAAATATTGAATTTGGTTAATGGATCCCCAAGGCAATCTCAGTTGTTTGTTTGTTAATGGATCAAAATACACAACCTCAAAATCTAAAAATAGTTTCATGATCGTAAAAATAGTAGTTAGTCAACTATAGTAAGTAAAGAAGCAGGGGCAATGCAATGATGTAGAAGAGATGCTAATATTGAACATGTAGTTGAGATGTACTTTTATATGCTACTAACATAATATTCATGTGATTCCTACCTTAAGGTTGAAAAACAATCAAATGCATACATATAATAATATTCTATTCACCTTTACTCTCATTCAACCCGCAAGGATCACCAATTGGATCTGAAAGTGTCACGCCTGACCTGCAATACGGATCTACAAGGGTCAATGATAGAATTGGAAGATGATTATTGTCCACCTCTTCAACCACTGAGGCTTTCTAATATAGATCTGGAAGGGTCACTGTCAGAATTGCTTGTAGGATGATGACTATTTTTATAGGGTTAGCAACAAGATATGGACTAATATTGAGAACTCAATCAATACAACTTGAATGCAAAACATCTGAAGAATGCACCAAGATATGGACTAATACTGACAACTCAATCAATACATCTTGAAAGGTCATCTGAATAATCGGAAGATGATACATTGCATCATTAGTTTTGAAATATTTATAGTATGACATTCATATTCTTGTTGGGATAAGAATAATAATGCTTGTCTTTCATAGATGTGTTAGTAAGGACCCTTGGATGTCATATCAGTCTTGTATTTCAAAATCACTTAGAGATATAAGTACTAAAATGATTCAGAGAAAGTGGCTTGTATTTTAAAAGCATTGGGTGACAAACAGTAAGAAATATGTCCTTCATATGAAAAAATCAAATCTTTTTGGAGTGTAGATACATATGGCTTAATGCCACTAGTTATTTAGTTCAGGTCATTATGCTAGGTTTCTTTTAATCTTCCATACATTCCTCTTCCTTAAAGAGCTATCTATGAGATAGAGGATGAGAATGAATGTAATTGTTATACACTAAATGTGTTTAGTATATGGTTAAAATTACCTAGATTCAATTTCTTTACCTCTTCTCCATTCTTGTGAGATCAACTATATTGTAATACTTGAGTCATCATTAACATCTGGGTATGACTCCCAGCATGATAGATCAGATACATGGATCCAATTTTTCAATTCATCTCTATTTTGAGGATGTAATAACTTAGAAATAAAGGAAATAGGCAGTGTCATTCAAACACACACGAAAAAAATATATAGCTATATATATTATGTTCATATATAGTAAATCAGTAAGAATCTTGCAAAGCCATAATGGTTAACATTATTGAAACAAACCTCAGCAGATTTGAAAATGATGAACACCTCATTTCAGCAAACATGAAAACTGTGTTTGTATTAGACCATCCATGGATGACACACAGGTTCAATCCAACCATAGAAACAAGTTCAATCCAACTTAGGTAAAGCAATTGAATCTAGTTGACAATAATTAGTTAAATGCAACAATAAACACCATTAATGATTAGTAGTGATATAATATTAATATTCCTATGATTTTCATATTGACTCACATGATTCTACTATAGCACATCACCTTGCTTTGCAAGTCTGTGAGAGCATTGACACCTCTTGTGGAATTTTTCAAATCCATCACAAACTCATTAGACTTGACTAGATCATCCCATAGGTTGCATAGATTGAGCAAGTTCTCTTTTAACTCTAGGGCAGTCTTTGCCAACACCTATATATGGAAAATGACACCCTCAAGTTTCTTCTTCATAAAGGGAATTAAATTTCCGTTGGCATCCAATCTAGAATTGGAGGCCACATGGCTTTCTGGAGTGTCTAATTTATAATTTCCCTATAATAGATTTTGTAACTTAATGCTCAAAGGAGACCCATAATTTGGTTATTCAATACAAGAATAGGAGACTAACTTGTAGCATACTAAGTAAAATAGACAAATCATGAGCAATATATAACTCCAAACATTGATATTGCCCTTATATGTATGTATTAGTAAATAAAAGAGACCATGACAATGAGATTTTAATATACCTTCTACAAATCTAAAATGGTGATCTCCAATGTAGTTGAACCCTTGATGATACCCTAACTTATTTGAGATTTTTGTTTGTTGACTTCTTATTATCAATGAAAGAAGTCCTAGGTTTATGAGGTACCCAATGGTTACATTTAATTGTTTGACCTATAGGCATTAAGTTCTAGTTCATCTAATGATCAATTATACCAAACGAAGTAACATATGTACTTCCTCATATACCTCCAATCAGTATTTTAAGAACTCTTGTGTTAGAGTGGCATTTCTTGTGTTTTGTAGAACTCAGAGCACCCATATGAGTGAATCTGAGACTAAAAAGGAACCATGGCTATTCTAAAAGATAACCATCTTTTCCCCAAGTTTAGGTCAAATTCCAAGACGTAAATAATGTTTTCAACAATTAAATATACCAGACACACTACCATCTATAGTTTTCTTGCAAACATTTCCAAGTCTACCTAGCTAGAAAAATCATCTTCTTGTGTTCAGTGTTTTTCTAGAGTCAGGGTCGTGTTTGACTAGTTACAAACACTGTAAACCAACAAAAGAGTAAAAACACTTGAGGGTCTTATTGGGTCAAGGTTTCAAGCAATGAATCTGAGCAAGGCAATACTAGAAGCAAATATCAAGGAAAAAAATCATCATCTTGGGAGTTGGGGGTTGCATATTGCAGGGGTTTAGATAGTTTGAAAGTTGTAAGAGAATTTATTCTTACTAATAATTTTTCCTCCCCATAAATTGGAGTTGACTACAAGTTTTACCTTGATGTTGGAGAATTTTCAAGAAAGTAGCATCATGGCCTTCTTTCTTTCAAGTTTAAGCAACATAAATTGGCAGAACAATGTCTTTTTTAAACATCTTAGGATAAATATTATAATTTACATTAGATTAAAATGATTCATTTATACAAGATACATGGAACAAGAAAGAAATCAGTTTGTCAATCATACTTTTCTTGTGATCCAAGATGAATATTTTTAGCATTTCTTAGTTCATCTTCACCATTCATCGGATGCCTTCTATTAGGTTAAAGCCTATTGTTAGCTGGAAGTAACCTCACCAAAGCCTAGAGTAAGTATGAAGCTATTCAACCACTGGAATTCTAAATTGATAATTGCTAAAAACTCTACTTACATAAGGATAAATAGTTCTTACCTACAGGGCCTAAGACTCAATAGTATCAAAAGAGGTTCACATTGTATGAGTAACATGGCTACTCCTTGTACTCTGACAACAGAACTACACTCTCATGGAATAATAAATAATATAAATCAATAAGAAGTTAGGAGAATTCATGATCAGTACGTAAATGGGAATAAAAATAGTTGGTAAATGGGAAACTGACAGTCAATAAGGCTGCATAATACACATTATGGATTCAATTGAGGCTATTACGGCCACTTGAAAACCTAAGTCCACCAACACCAATTTTCATGGCCTTAGCATACTCTGTTATGTCTTGCTACAAGTATGGAGTTCATGCTATAAATATGGGTCCAAACACCCAATTTCCTGAAATCTAAAATAATAGAGTAACAATGAAAAGTAGCTACTTAGCTAGATTCTACTCTTTTCTTTTCTTCTAAACACTAGCTCCACCAAATAGCCCAATCTTTCCACCTCTTGGAAAGGGTGCAAGTAGATCCACAACCTATTGCCAATATAAGAGAGATGGAAAGTGTCGTTGATGCGATGATTTTGAGTCACATTTATAGGCTTGTTTCACTTGCGTTTTATGTGTTTATTGGTCACTTTGGTGGTTAATATTGCATGATTCACTTATTCTAGTCTATAATCTCTTTCAGTATCAAATTCCTCATATTTTATCTTTTTTATCATAAATGATTATAATAATGGGTTTTATCTCAGCTGATTTGGCTTTGTCTTGCAATTTCAGGAAAAATGCATATATACAGCTGTCGATACCGTCAACATCCGTCGATAGTATCGACACAGTCACAGGCAGACCGCCGCAAGGAGCCACGTAGAGTCGATACCATCGACTGGAAAGTCGATGATAGTGAGATACCTTCAGGTTGCCAGTGATCAGCCAGTCGATACTATCGACACAATGGTAAATACTATCGACGCTCCACAGCTTCAGTGTCGGAAAGGTGATAAAACTGATGCCTCAGGGTGTCGATACCATTGACCCGCATCGATGCTATCGAGTCAGCATCTGGCAGGACGACAGAAAGGAAGGAAGGCTTGTCGATATCACGAGGGGTCGATACCATCGACCCGCGTCAATGGTATCGATGCCGTGAGATTAATGTTTGTTTCAGATCGGCCTGAATCCAACAGTGATGATTTTTTTTGGCGACCTAACTTGGTGTTTATACCTAAGGACGGCGGCCAGGAGCCATCGAGGACATCATTATCCGCTGCACACATCACGAGGAGAGGAGAAGAAGAGAACGGAGCCTGGAAGCACGCCCCGACCATTCCGAGAGCCGAAGAAGACATTTTCCACTGCTGAAAGGTTGTAGATCGTGCATTCTACACTGAGGAATGCTTGGATCTTCTCCGTTCAGAGGTTTACATCACTTCATCCACGTTTTTCTCCATGTTTCCCCTTTCTTCAATCATGTCTTGCTCTGAGATGAACATGCGGGGCTAATCCACTTTATCTTTAGGACCAAGAGTAGCCCGGGCAATCATTGTATGACGTTTTTATCATAGTAATTCATAATTTGTCTCTTAAATCTGTGGTATGATTTCATTTTCTCCATTATATCATTATGCTTGATCACCCTAATGATAATCTAATGCCTTTAATTACTTTGAAAGAAGAATTAACGATGGAAAAGAGGCAAAATTCACATTAACTCATAAATTCCTTGAACAAGGTGATGTACGGTTAATGGTGGAAACCCAGAGGTCGATTCTAATGCACCTAGTTTAGGGTATAGGTTACTAAGATGGTGGAACCGACCTAGATTTAGGTAGTGAATTGTATCACGACAGTGAACAATTTTGACTACAAGCCACTACCCAGATTGAGAGATGAACTTGTTTAACTATATAGAAATTCATACAACGAGAACCCACGGTGAAACCGCAATCCTAAAGATTCCCATCTAAATTGATTAAACTCAACATTTGATCGATTGCTTTGCTTTCTTTTATTTTTATTTTCTTTTTAATCAACTCCTAAAACCTTTTTAACTGGTCTAGCTGATTGTGAATAGTTAGTAGTAGTCCACTGACAGTTCAGTGTCCCTGAGTTCGACTCGGGCCTCACAAAGGCCTATACTACATTGACGCGTGCACTTGTGTTATACGCACGGTAAAGATGTGTCAAGCTTTTGGCACCGTTGTCGGGGACACGGGAATTGTCGGTACTACGAGTGCTGCAAGTGGCCACTCTAGGCCACGTTTTTTTTTATTTTCATTATTATCATTTTTTGAAATTCATAGTTTATCTTTCATATTTAGAAATTGCCTAGCACTATACTAAATCAAACTTATTACCCTGCAGGTACAAGTGCATGGTGAGGACGCGTAGCGCAGACTACATGTAGCCATCACCATAGGTTCCACCGCTTGGGTCAGACGAAGAGGAAAACAATACTCATGATTAGTTCGAGGATACATATTTCGACTCTGAACCAGAAGCCATTGCAGAAGAACAGACAATATGGGAGAAGATAAAGGCTTCTTCCTCATCATCATCAAAGGGGCCAATCAAAAAGATGGCAGTTAACATTCCAACCTATAAGATTGATTTGGCACTAATCAACCTGGTCAGATCTCAAGCATTCCACGGGCTGAAGAACGAGGACCCTGTCGCACACATTAGCACATTTGTCGAAAACTGCGATATGATCAAGATTGATAGGTTTCCACAGGAGACACTTTACTTGAAGCTATTCCCCAGCTCTCTGGCAGGTAATGCACACGAATGGCTGCATAACCTGTATGATGAAACTGTTGAAACATGGGACCAAATGATCGAGGTGTTCTTCGAGAGGTTCTTTCCACCCGAGAAGACCAATGATCTGGTACGGAAGATCCATAATTTCAGCCAGAAGGCCGGAGAGACGTATTCTGAGACTTGGGAACGTTTCCAAATAATGCTGAGGAGGTGCCCCCATCATGGGCTTGACAAGGAAAAACAAGTCAAGATCTTCTATTTTGCTCTTTCTAAACATGATAGAAGCAACCTAGATTCAGCAGGTTCGGGGTTCTTCTTAAACAACACAGGTACAAGGTGTTGGGATATTTTGAAGAACATGGCCAAAAAGCAATCATGGGGCGACAGAGATGCAGTAGAGTAGGTTCGAGCTGCAGGTGAGTCAAAGGCCATCAAGAAGCTAAATGAGAAGATGGACCTTCTATCCAAGAAATTGCTAGCAAAAGAAGATGCAAAATCTGATGAGGAATCACAGGTGAAATTCATGCGCCAACAACTGGGGTACAGAAACAACGACTATTCTTGGAGGAAAGACAAGAAATTTTCATGGAAAGACTCGAATAATTTCTTGCAGGAACCTGATGCAAAACCACAACCGGCGGCGTAGGATAAGAGCAATGAGTTGCTCAACCAAGTGATCAAGAAGAATCAAGAACTCATGAGCACGTTTGGTCAGCAGATTAAGCAACAAGGAGAATTTATGAACCAATTTGGGAAGACTTTACAAAATCATGGGGCTCAGATGAGGAATATAGAGACATTGTTAGCGTAGATGGCAACTGAGATAGAAAATCTGAAAAAGCCAGCACAGCAAGGTTTTCCCAGAAATACAAACATTCTAGGAGGAAACCAACAAGCTAAGGAAATTCTGCTACAGAGTGGTAAGAAGATTTTAAACCCCAGGTCCAATGAACCGAGCACGCCCCAGCCATAAATCACAGGTGAGGCCATAGAGGAGGTTCCGATTCCAATCACAGAGCTGGTATAGGATGTGGTAGAGGATGTCACATCAGAACCCATTACTGAGGAGGAGACATTGAAGAGGACACCATATGTGCCACCACACCAGAGGGCACAGACTGTCCCAGTCCCCTATCCAAATAGTTTGAAAGCCAAGAAAGTGGACACTCAATTCAAGAAGTTCCTAGATAGTTTTAGGAAGCTTTCTGTCAACATTCCACTTTTAGAAGTAATAGAGCAGATACCCTCTTACGGCACGTTTTTGAAAGACATATTCATAAAGAAGAGGAAGATTCATGATACCAAGGTCGTGGTTCTTAAGGAGCAGGTGAGCGCTTTCACTATGGGCACATTGCCACCTAAAAGATAAGATTCAGGCTGCTTCAATATTTCATGTTACATCGGTAAAGTGAAATTCGGCTAAGCATTGTGTGATTCCAGGGAAAGTATAAATCTGATGCCTCTCTCTACTTTCAAGAAGCTGGGACTGAAAGAATCAAGACATATCAATATGACGATTCAGTTGGCGGATAATTCTGTGGTCAAACCATACGGTATTTGCGAGGATGTTTTGGTTAAAGTTGATCGGTTTGTATTTCCAGCAGATTTTGTGGTAATGGAAATGCAAGATGAACAAGGAAATGAGCTACTCCTTGGAAGACCCTTCCAAGCTACTACAGACATGATACTCAAGATGGGAAATGGTCGTTTGACATTGGGAATCACTGATGACCGATTTGAAATGGTTATGCCCCCAAATACAACACAATCAACAACAAAGGAACAGTGCCGCATGGTGAAGCACTTTGATCAGAATATTTCTCTTTGTCTAGGGAAGCCGTTTCTAGATATGGCTCATGTAATGACCAAGGTAGAGAAAGGGACACTGGTTGTAGACATTATGGAACAGACCAAAGTTGTCTCTCTTTGCAGGGTTGTGGGTTTTCCGAATGATGAAGAGGAGGAAATCCCTCTTTCTACTGAAGATGATGCCATAACAAGTTCTGTCCTTGATGCATATCCAGAACTACCTCTTAAAGCTTGCCTAGTCAATATAACACATGACTGGATGAGAAGCAGGTCGTTACAAGAATGCGTCAAGATGCTTCAGGTGTTGTCGTGTTATTATGCTAAGTATTATGAGGATCTTGGGAAACTCCCACCACCGCTGTAGTCATTGTTGATCAGTCCACCTGAGTTAGAATTGAAGCCACTACCGCCTCATTTGAAATATGCATTCCTAGTCGATGGTGAAAAATTGTCGGTGATTATTTTGGCATAACTAAGTGTCGAGGAAGAGGATCAATTGATGATTGTGCTGAAGAACCACTATGGCGCATTCGGGTGGTCAGTTGCGGATATCAAGGGGATCTCTCCTACACTTTGCCCGCACAAGATATGGCTCAAGGAAGGAGCCAAACCTGTAATACAGCCACAGTGCAGACTCAATCCAAGCATGATGCGGGTCGTCAAGAAGGAGGTGATCAAGCTCCTTTCTGCAGGCATCATTTACGCTATCTCCGATTTGACGTGGGTAAGCCCCACACAGGTAGTCCCTAAAAAGGGGGGAATTATTGTTACTCACAATTTGTTAAATTAGTCAGTCGCGACCCGTTTGGTAACCGGGTTGCGTGTGTGCATTGATTACTGTAGATTGAACTATGATACGTTAAAAGATCATTTTCCTCTTTTGTTCATTGATCATATTTTACAGCGATTAGTAGGTCGATCTCACTTTTGTTTTCTAGACATTTACTCGGGCTATAATCATATTTCTATTGATCCTAAGGACCAAGAGAAGTCCACCTTCACTTGTCCTTATGGAACATTTGTATATCGCTATATGCCCTTTGGTTTATGCAACGCACCAGTGACCTTTCAGCGTTGCATGCTTGCCATTTTCTCTGATATGGTTGAGCGCTGTTTGGAGGTCTTCGTGGACAATTTTTCCGTCTATGGTGCGTCTTTTGATGAATGTTTATATAATTTGGATAAAGTTTTACAACAATGTGAGGACACACATTAAGTTCTCAACTGGGAAAAATGTCATATGATGGTTAGTGAAGGGATTGTGCTTGGACATAAAGTGTCTAGCAAGGGTTTGGAGGTAGATCTGGTGAAGATTGAGGTGATTTCCAAATTACCCCCACTGAATACGGTTAAAGGGGTAAGGAGTTTTCTCGGTCACGTGGGATTTTATCGCCGCTTTATTAAAGATTTTTAAAAAATCACTAAACCATTATCTGAACTGTTGGAGAAAGATGCGGTGTTTGATTTTAATGAAAAGTGTTTGCATGCTTTCAATGTGCTCAAAGAGAAATTAATTTCTGCACTGGTTGTGCAAACACCAGATTGGACAAAGCCATTTGAATTAATGTGCAATGCTTCAAATTTCACAGTAGGGGCCGTTCTAGGACAACGTGTTGAAAACAAACCCGTTGTGATTTTCTATGCATCCAAAACTTTAAATGAAGCACAACTTAATTACACTACAACTGAAAAAGAACTTCTCGCCATCATTTTTGCATTTGAAAAATTTCGGCAATATCTTGTAGGGTCAAAAGTTGTGGTATGGACGGACCACGCCGCCATAAAATATTTGATGGAAAATAAAGATGCCAAACCTAGATTGATTAGGTGGATCTTATTGTTACAAGAATTTGACATTGAGATTAAAGATAAGGTAGTAATAGAGAATGTGGTTGCGGACCATTTGTCTAGGTTGGAATGGGTAGATGAGAAGGACATTAATATACCCATTACCGAGACATTCCCTGATGAGCAAATCCTTTCTGTAAAATCCAAGGATCCATGGTTTTCATATATTGTTAATTAGCTTGCCTGTAAAATAATCCCAGATGATTGGATATATCAAGAGAAAAAGAAAATTTTCCATTCTTTGAGATATTATTTCTTGGATGGCCCTATTTTGTTGAAGCAATGCAGGGATGGCATTTTGTGCAGGTGTGTATCGGAGATAGAATATGACAGTGTACTCCATCATTGTCATACTCTACCAACTGGTGGCCATCATGCTAGTTGTAGAATGGCGGCCAAGGTGCTTGAGAGCTGCCTTTATTGTCCTACACTGTTCCGGGACGCATATGATTATGTGCGACGATACAATTCCTGTCAAAGGGCAGGTAATATTTCAAAGTGACAGGCGATGCCCCTCAACGTGTTTCAAGAAGTTGAGGTGTTTGATCTGTGGGGTATTGATTTTATGGGACCCTTCATGTCCTCAAATTCTAATTTGTACATTTTATTGGTTGTGGATTATGTATCGAAGTGGGCAGAGGCAATACCCACAAGGACTAATGATGTTGTTGTAGTGTGTAGGTTTGTAAAAGATTACATTTTCTATAGATTTGGTGTACCGAGGATGATTATCACCGATGGAGGTACCCATTTCAGAAATCAAAAGTTCATTGCATTGTTGAGAAAGTACGGGGTAAGGCACAATATTGGTACCCCGTACCACCCGCAGAAACAAGGGCAGGTCGAAGTGTCCAATAGAGAAATCAAGAAAATCTTAGAGCGCACAGTGGCTTCGACAAGAAAGAACTGGAGTACTTTGCTACCGGATGCTTTATGGGTGTATAGGACGGCATTTAAGACACATATAGGCACTATGCCTTTTAGGTTGGCTTATGGGTGGGCCTGCCATTTGCCAGTAGAGTTAGAGCATAAGGCGCACTGGGCGCTAAGGAAGCTGAACTGGAATTATGATGAGGCAGGGAAGAAATGCTTGCTAGAGCTAAATGAGCTAGATGAGTTGAGGATGAATGCCTATGAAATCTCGAGGATTTACAAGGAGAGAACAAAGCTTATTCATGGTCGACACATTCAGATGCGTGTCTTCAAGAAGGGAGATTGTGTGCTATTGTTCAACTCGAGGTTGAAGTTGCATCCCAGGAAATTGAAGTCTCGGTGGAGTGGACCTTTCGTTGTGGAGGAGGTTCGGCCACATGGTGCCATCATGGTGCGTGATGGAGAGACGACATTTTTGGTCAATGCACAGAGGTTGAAGCTATACTTTGGTGAGGATTACATGAGGAAAGTGCATGAGGTCAAACTCATAGCACTTAAGGATGCATGATAAGCTTGATTTGTCTAGCCTAAGACATTAAATAAGAGTGCTTGTTGGGAGGCAACCCAACCATTGGTAGTTTTGTCTATTTTCGTTCGCATTTACAAGTTAGTTTGGTTTAATTTTGTTTTTAGTGTAAAAATAATACCTTGATCATTTGTTCAATGTGCAGGGCTGAGGCAGGGTCGATACCATCGACCATTGTGTCAATGGTAGCGACATGGGTACATTTAGGCGACTGCAGAAATTTTTCTTAGTCGATACCATCGACAGCCTTGTCGATGGTATCGACCTACCATCTGTGACGCTGAAGAAATCGCTAGATCGGGGTTGATAGTATCGACATGGGTGTCAATACTCGTGAGATCCCTAAAGATTTACAGACAATTTTGTCTCAGTGAAGACGATACCATCGACGGGCATGTTGATGGTATCCACCCGGAAACAGTCAGAAAGCGGCGGCCGGGCCTCACGAGGATATTTGACCTACAAAGAGTCAATACCATCGACCCGCGTCGATGGTATCGATGCGACATGTCACTGATCCGAGAGAGGAAATCAACAACGATTGCTACATCAAGGAAGTCAATCTGTGGGATGGGTCGATACGATCGACACCCATCGATGGTATAGACGTGTCATCGATCCGGGCCCCCACATCAGGCTATCGACAGCCGTCAATACTCACAAAACCCAGATTGTGCTACAGGTGTCGATACCATCGACACCCCGTCAATGGTATCGACGGGTCCACAGCAGCAACGGACAAAGTTATAAAAGGAGGGATTGTTTGTCAATTCTCTTCACACCTTTAGAGCTTCTTCCCTCAACTTGTGCATTGAGCATTATTGTGCGACCGGAGGCCTGCTACGTGCGTCCAAGAATCGCGATCTCTTCACCGAGCCCTACACCGAGCAGAGATAATCTTCTCTGACCTTCACCGAGCTCCATCTCCTATCCTTTTCTTTTCTCTGCGACAATGGTGCGGGAAGATGGAGCATCTTCTTCACAGGCGGTCCCCATGGAGATCCCAACCTTCGTTCCTCCGCCACCAGGATCCATTCCTCGTCCGAGGATTGTTCATCCTTCCCCGGAGGTCTGGAAGGTGTACGAGGAGTTTCTCAAGAGGAAGATTGAGCCCACCCACTATGTCGATCAGGAAATGATCTGTGACTTGGGGTTCAATGCCAATCTTCCCTACGTCCTGCAGGGACAGGCAAAGTATACGGGCAGGCGGCCTGACAAGCTGGAGTACCACGCTGACGGACAACCATTTTTCGGCGAGTGGCCAACATACAAGGAGCTCATGGCAGAGTTCATGACATCATTGGACATCAATGTCATGCCCAATGACTTGATCGCCACCGACAGGGAGTGGAAAAAAGGGCGCATGTCTTTCAGACTCTACAACAACAATTACACCCTCACTCTCACCTAGTTCAATTCTGTGTATAACTGGTATCATGACCCTTACCAGCACCACAGGCCGGACAACTGGACTGACTATGACGATATTTTTGCCCAGCTGGTGACTGCGTCTCTAGGCAAGTCAGCGAGCTACCACAATAGTGTCGTCACCGACTTAGAGCATCCTTTTGTACGGATTCTACACCGCATGCTCTGTACGACACTTTTTGCTCGCGGCGAACTGTCTCTTAGCAAATTCCAAGAGACGAATTTATTCTTTCTGTATAAATTGCTTAAGCGCGAGGAGTGCAACTGGGGCGCGTTCTTTTTGACGTGTGTGTTGGCTGTGAAGAGGAGTACGCGGAAAGCTCCTATCCATTTTTGGGGGCTGATTACACCGTTGGCCCTCTACCTTGGGTTGGATTTTTCCCAACTCACTCCGCTTTCCAATAGGAACAAGGTCAACCTGCATCATCTCCACCGCTCCAACCTCCTTCTGCTTCGTGATGGCTTGGCTTATGCACATTGCCATGTCAATAATGAATATCAAGAATGTGGGCTGCCAGACCCCATCTTAAACATCAAGGGAGCTCAGCATTTCCAGTAGCCTATCATCGCCATCGACGACTCTGATGAAGACGGCGGTAATGATGACAACAATGATGATGGCGACGAGCATGAAGAGGAAGAGGAAGCTTTCACTCCTCTTCGGGCACGAGTAGCACCCCGGAAGCGTCCCCGTTTCCACCTGGGTGAATCATCTTCTTCACAGACTCCGCCACCTCAGCCCTCTCAACAAGGAAAGGATGCCTATTTGATGCAGGGGATGTACTCAATGTTGTAGGAGATTCAGCAGACCCAACATCAGCATACTACTTCCTTCGCCGGTATTCAGGATACCACGAACCGGCTTTTTGTGAACCAATAGGCCATTTATGAGAATGAGTGCCTCCTCCTCACCAACCAACAAAATATTCATGACAGGTTGCATAGGATGGAGATGCAAGAACATCCCTTCTATGACAACTACTGGAGCCAGAACTATTTTGGGGGGTATCCTCAACCTCCGTCGATGCCCCAGTACGGTATGAGTTTTCAGGGGCAATACCCATCATGGGACCCCACGGCCCCGCAGTACCCACCTCCACCTGACCAATGATCGGTATCACTGTTCCACCTTTTAAGGTTGTTTTTTACTATGAGGCCATAGTCAAATTCAAGCTTAGGGGGGAGTTGGAACAGCTTCTATCCTTTATTTTTCTTAGTTTTTATCATTTATTGTTTTGTCTTTTGTCATTTATGTTTCTTAGTTCTTAGTTTTCTATAGGATCCACACTCTATCTAGTATAATTGTAGATGTCTAATGTCATGTTTCATCTTTGTGTTTGTACATGGGAATCAGGGGTAAATTTGAAAATTTTTAGTGACTTTACAAGTTTGTGTTGTTCAACCTTGAGCACGTGACTTAAGAAAATAATTGGGTTTGTCAACTTTAGAACAGGAAACCACAACTGTGCATTCCTATGATTCATGAAGAGTGACGGAATTGGATGTTTGAGCCTAAACTGACCAAATGATAATGAGACCTTAATCTGAAATAAGAGAAAGAAACATTTTAATTATTACACAGGCCAGTAAGGAGGGACACATAATATTTTCTAATGGTTTAGTTAGTTAATATTGTGATCTATCCACCCCATTAATTTCATACCCCACCATAAGAACTGGAAGCACATTACAGTTTTCATCTTTTGATTGCATAGCATTTAGGTAGGATTGCATTCTATTGCATTATAGGTAGATTGTGCATAAAAAATGGAAAATAAAAAATTTGTAGATAAATCATGCATGCATACATTCCTAAGTGCATGTCATCATAGTTGCATAACTGATCTCATGTAGTTGCATTTGAACATATTTGTGAGCATACAGGATAGTATGTGCCTTATTTCTTCTGAAGAAAAAAAGAGAAGAAGGTGACTCGTTCTATACTCTCTGAAATACAGTTGTAATGCCCCAAGGATTACAATTAGATGAAAGTAAGCCTGAAAAGAAAAGAAAAAAAAGGAAAAAATAGGAATTTAAAAAAAAATATTGTGCATTTTGCAAATTGAGAGAATAAGGGCTTGAAAAAATAGAAAACAAACTGATCTTAGAGGGAGAAAAGAGCTTGTTTCGCTCATGTAATAGGAAGAATAAGCACATTATGTAGTTGTAGATATTCTTTCTCACTTAAGATGGAATTGTAGGAACATGCACCATTCCACCCAAAACGTAGGAATTGGGGCATTTTCATTTGCATATGCATCATTGAGGTCATTTTTATTATTTGTGCATGTTAAATTGTATTGTTCTTCCATTTCTTCCACAACCACCTATTCCATCCACCCGTTGCTCAAATTGGTAGGCCACCATGATATTCTCCTCACTCTTTAATACCAGGAGAGTTGCTTCCATCTAGATGGTAGTTAGGACGAGCAACATAGATAGAAGATCACAAGATGCACCGAGTCTGGACCGGAGGATTTTAAAATGTTAACTGCCTTATGTGATAGTGTTCATCAATTTTGAGGTAGATATCTTTTATGGATGATTATTGTTGCCTAGAGGGTAATTATCATTCTGTGGTTAGTAAGGGCCGGAATGTGAATGTCTGGCGGGGATCATATGGCGAAGTCTATTCTGATAATATGTTCTTTGGTTGACCCTTGCAATTCTATTCTAGAGTTTTGTTGTTCAAGGACGAGCAAGGTTCAAGCTTAGGGGAGTTTGATGCGATGATTTTGAGTCGCATTTATAGGCTTGTTTCACTTGCATTTTATGTGTTTATTGGTCACTTTGGTGGTTAATATTGCATGATTCACTTATTCTAGTCTATAATCTCTTTCGGTATTAAATTCCTCATATTTTATCTTTTTTATCATAAATGATTATAATAATGGGTTTTATCTCAGCTGATTTGGCTTTGTCTTGCAATTTCAGGAAAAATGCATATATACAGCTGTTGATACCATCGACATCCGTCGATAGTATCAACACAGTCATACACAGACAGCAGCAAGGAGCCACGCAGAGTTGATACCATCGACTGGAAAGTCGATGGTAGTGAGATACCTTCAGGTTTCCAGCGATCAGCCATTTGATACTATCGACACAATGGTCGATACTATCGATGCTCCACAGCTTCAGTGTCAGAAAGGTGATAAAATTGATGCCTAAGGGTGTCGATACCATGGACCCGCGTCGATGGTATCGAGTCAGCATTAGGCGGGATGACAGAAAGGAAGGAAGGCTTGCCGATATCACGAGGGGTCGATACCATCAACCTGGCTTGCAAATATCACAAGGGTACCATCGACCCCTCGTGATATCAGCAAGCCTTCCTTCCTTTCTATCATCCCGCCTGATGCTGACTCGATGCCAACAACCCGTCGATGGTATCGATATCGTCAGATTAATGTTTGTTTCAGATCGACCCGAATCCAACGGTTGTGATTTTTTTTGGCGGCCTAACTTGGTGTTTATACCTAAGGATGGTGGCCAGGAGCCATCAAGTACGTCATTAGCCACTGTATACATCACGAGGAGAGGAGAAGAGGAGAATGGAGCCTGGAAGCACACCCCCGACCGTTCTGAGAGCCGAAGAAGATGTTTTCCACCGCCGAAAGGTTGTAGATCGCGTATTCTACGCTGAGGAACACTTGGATCTTCTCCGTTCAGGGGTTTACATCACTTCATACATGTTTTTCTCCATGTTTCCCCTTTCTTCAATCATGTCTTGCTCTGAGATGAACATGCGGGGCTAATCCCCTTTATGTTTAGGACTGGGAGTAGCCCGGGCAATCATTGTATGACATTTTTATCATAGTAATTCATAATTTGTCTCTTAAATCCGTGGTATGATTTCGTTTTCTCCATTATATCATTATGCTGGATCACCCTAATGATAATCTAATGCCTTTAATTACTTTGAAAGAAGAATTAATGGTTGAAAAGAGGCGAAATTCACATTAACTCATAAATTCCTTGAACAAGGTGATGTACGGTTAATGGTGGAAACCCAGAGGTCAATTCTAATGCACCTAGTTTAGGGTATAGTTTACTACGACGGTGGAACCAACCTTGATTTAGGTAGTGAATTGTATCACGACAGTGAACAATTCTGACTACAGGCAACAACCCGGATTGAGAGATGAACTTGTTTAACTATATAGAAATTCATACAACGAGAACCCACGGTGAAACTGCAATCCTAAAGATTCCCATCGAAATTGATTAAACTCAACATTTAATCGATTGCTTTGCTTTCTTTTATTTTTATTTTCTTTTTAATCAACTCCTAAAACCCTTTTAACTGGTCTAGCTGATTGCGAATAGTTAGTAGTAGTCCACTAACAGTTCAGTGTCCTTGAGTTCGACTCGGGCCTCACAAAGGCCTATACTACATTGACGTGTGCACTTGCGTTATAGGCACGATAAAGACGTGTCAGTTGTACATCTAAACTTTCATACTATCATGTAACAGATGACCTATATCTATAAAAAAACTTAAATCAAGAACCATAATGTGCATAGAGAACATCCTTATAAAGAAACCATGAGGTCACTAATTTCACATACAGTCCATTCAGTCATTGCTCATATCTAAATTTCACAAATAAGAAGCTCAAACATTGCTCATATCCACTAACAACCCAGAAGTGAGGGAATCACATTAAAAACTGAAGCAAGTGAAGCTTCTAACAGAGAAGCATAGAATGCCCTACAAGTTTCAAACGGATGAATCTAAAAGAGAAATAACACACTTTCACTATAGATATAGGTTTTGAGAACCTAACCCGGAAGCTCAAACATTTCTCATATGTAAATCTCACAAACAAGAAGCTCAAACATTGCTCATATCTAAAAATAAAAAACCATTCATATTGCATGTATTGTCCATAATATTAAGATTCTCCATAGCAAAATTAAAAGTAGTTCAAAAAAAATAGGATTGTCATTTGTCAACATTGTCTATGACAATGGACATGAAACAACATTATTTGGATCGTCATGTACTAACAAAAAATTGGATTAAAAAAAACAACTATGTCATCTCTTTAGACAGTATCCAAGAATGCAATTATCTTTATACTTTATGTCGTGCAGCAAATGGAAATGACTTCAGATACTACTTTTGGTTTTAATTATGTAATATTATAAGAAAGACTTTATGCTCACTGTGGCAATATGCATGTTTCGGCCATGTTGTGACGTTGACAACAACATCATCAATAGATTGATATTGCTCATAAGGTCTCACTAGAGGATCGTTGTCCAACAAAGCAACCTATACAAAAACATCAACAAATAATGAGCTTAATATTGCACCTCCCACACTTATCATGGGGTCAACCTCAGATACTCGACCGAATGCCATTATAGCATCTGGATCTATGAAACTCAGTAGATACACATCCTAGAAACAAAATACAGTTTACATAACAGATTTATATAAACGTAAAATGAAGTGCAATTTACACAAATACAAACATACTTATCCCTTCTTAAATGATGAATGTCTTATTTGGAGTGGGGTTTCTTTGTATCTCTTCTGAGCATGATGCACCGATCTCCCTCCACCTCTTCTATTCACTCAAACTCCAAGATGGAGACAAATCGGTCCTCCGGAGGGATCAGGGTGAATTTCATGTATGCGTAGGGGATGATGGATGAAATCAAGGTCAAGTGTCGTACGCCGGGATAGCGACACAACACACCGATCACGGACTCATTGAGCCTTATACTTCTAATAATAATAAATAGATATAGTGGGTGCCCTATTTTCAATAAAAGTGTCACAGTGACATCTATTGACTCTATACCAACCAAATCAACCTAGATGGAAATAGAAGATAGATTAAATGAAAGGAAAACAAGCATATCTTTTTCATAATTGGGCGCCCTCGGGTAGACCTCTTCTTCTCCACTAAATTCCATGCTTGCAGCCTGTCGTCCTAAATGATGAGTCCCCTCAGAGGGACTCCTTCAAATTTGAGTTTGAACGGGGGGCTAGGTGCATGAGAAGAGAAGCATGAGAATGTCGTGCCTTTGTTCATTGGGATCCCATCTGGGGTAATTAGTTTGAGGAGGTCTATTTTGAATGGGAGGCCCGTTTATGCCCATTTCCAGAATCATGGAAAAACATGTATGCATTGGATCAAAAAGAAAAAAACCTACATAGCGGAGGCAGAATATGGAAGCAAAAGAGCCAAGTTGTCTACATCACAAAAGAGGGAATTCAACTAAGACATACAAGAGGTCCAAAGAAAAGAGAACAAGCTAAATAGTCCAATATCATTTTCCAAAATTCCAAAACAAGGAAAAAGATCCAATGGACATTGGAGACTAGGTCCACATGTTTGATTCAACAAGCAAGCCATATCTAGACTTTCTTCTTTTGTTTTGCCAACCCATGTGCACCTTACCCTTGTGGCACCTCTCAGACACCTTAGGAGATCCATGCACTTTCTTTCTTCACTTTCCTCCTTTGGTCTCTCGGGCTCGGCCCATCTTATTCGCAGCAAACACCCCTCACTATTCTATTGGACTGGACTCCCCAGCAGATTTGGTTGTGTAAACTCCCCTTTGAAGAAGGGATTTCATTCACTTGCGTACTGTGAGACTAGTTACTTTCTTACCTTGATGACCACCCTATAGGAGCTACAAAATTGACTTAGTGAATCTTCACACTATTCCTTATGTAGATGCATTCGGCATTCACCTTCAGGTTAGGCATTGAGTCATTTTCAAGTCAATCACTCTCTTCATCACCAAGCCCTCATCTACTTATAAAACCATGGAAGGGAGAGTGGTATATCAGAGATGTATGTATCTAGGAATCAGAGTGCTCGAGATAGCACTAGTTGAAATGAAATGATCAGACAGAAGAAACTGATTCAGCAACCAATGAAGGGAGATGGGCTTTGGCATTACGCTTTGGGATCTCACTCTCAAACCTGCCTTGATAAGTTTGACTGTACAATTATTTTATTTTTGACATAAGACAAAAAACGTCAATATGGAAAATAACTGATTTTACACATCTTGTATAAAATGTATTCATACTTGGACAGTGCCACCATGTTGTACTTGACTGTTTCCTGCTCTAGTTAAGGCAAGTAACTCCTATAAGCTATGGTTGAATTCATCCTTTTGTTCTTGAAGTTTGGCATCACATTCCAACTTTTTCTCTTCAAGCTTATCCTAAAAATGCTTCCATTACGCGTCGTTGGCTTCTCGCGATTTACAGTCCTTGCCCTAGATATCAGAAGGTGATGGTCCAAGCCCATAACCACAGACATATCATGGTCTCTCTCCCATAACATGCCAAGAAATTTCATGTGAAGTAACATCAGGTTGTTTTGTTCACAACTCTTCTCCTACATCAAAAAAAATTTCCTACATACAACAAATCATAGGTGATGAATTTTATACCAAACATATACCTCTTTCCAATTAGTATATGTAACATAACACTATAGGATATGATTTGATGTACCAAAATTTTGGTAGATTCAACATCAACTATGCTACCATCTTTTTTATGATGAGTTTTCTCAAAAAACATAATGGGTCCCACTTCACCTGTTACAACCCCAATTTTTGGGTTCATTTGGTGAGAAATGTAATTTCTCATATTAAAGATATTTGGAAAAATAATGATACAATTTGTTTCAAATAAATGGATTTCGTTTACAATAGCCTTGATGATTGTGTTGTGGGCTTTATTGGCTATTGGGCCCAATAATAAGGAAATTCAATTAATAAATGAATAATTAAGTTTTTGAGAAAAGAGAGATGTGGAAACCTCTATAAGGCAAAAGAATGTAATCCAAAGTTCGATTTCATGCCTCTTGGGTTCCTTGGGTGCCAAGGAGTCCAAAGTTGCAAATAAAATATAATAAGAAAAGAAAAGATCAATTAAGTATTTCTTTATTAAGAAAGAAATTGAAAACAATGATAAAATATGGGCAATAAGTAAAAAGAGGTATAATTGAGTTATCCTTGGTGGAATTTTGTATCCCAAGGATTCCTAATGTTAAAAGAAATACCAATGAGGAAAATAAAAGAAAGATAAAGAGAAATCCTCAAAAGAGATATTTTAATAAGAAATAAACAAGATGATGAGAAAATAATAGAAATAGATGCATCTAGAAGGATAATGAGTATCCAATAAGAAGGATTTCGAAATAATAGAGTGTCTTGGGATCCAAGGAGTCCAAATAAAAAGAAAGAGAGAGAAAATACCAATAATAGAACATAAGAGGATAATATGATGCATAATTAATGAATTTCATGGAATTGTTAAAGAAGTGGAATTTTCTATTAAAAGAAAACATGATTTCGTGCCAATGGGTTAAAAGTCAAGCAATAAATAGAATAAGGGAAACGATTTTCGAATTCCTAGTATCTAAGGAACAAAGATTATCAAAAAGATATTAGGATAGAGAGAGAAACTTGCTTCACATTGAAGGAAAAGAGTTTCTTTTGGGAACAGGGGTTGGTAACTGATGTATAACCCAACTAGGGCTTCATACCCTCCTCTATAAAAGGTTAGAACCCCTGGGTCGAGCCCAAGGAGATCCCTACATCCCTTTCTCTCTTCTCCCTCTTCTTCTTCATCTTCTTCACTCAAAACTCTAGGTTAGGAGAGTGGTGTGGTCCTTGGAACGAGGAGGAACCAGGAACAGGCATGTGAGGGAGGCACGATGCTCCCACACTGATGGGAGAGGAGTCCAACTACCCCTGATCCCGGTGTGATGCCTACAATAGGTCCACGATCAGCCTCAAGTCCGGAAGCTTGGGCAACTCGGACGGGCCATTTTGGGTGCAAATCTGAGGTGCCCCGCACGCGCAAGAGCACGACGGAGGGAGGGTAGGTGTCCCCGGTGGACGTCGGACGCTGGAGAAGAAGGGGTGTGCCCACGCTTGCTGTATCTCGGTGACTAGGGCAGCAACCCTCGTGCTGCTCAAGGTGGAAGAAGGGAGGGGCGTGTTGGACAATTATGCCCCTCAACGGGCTGAAGAAGAACCCACTTAACCGAGGCTAAAATCAACTATTCGTTATGTTTCCCAAGCGGCCTACAATGTTGCATGGAAGGCGCTTACGTGGCCGCCCCTCATTGGCCTAAAGTAAGTCATTTTTTGCAAAATTCATATCTAGTTAACTGTAGCTCGGATGGGTACTATTACAACCCCAAATTTTGGGTTCCTTTGGTGAGAAATGTAATTTCTCATATTAATGATATTTGGACAAATAATGATATAAATTGTTGTGAATAAATGGATTTCATTTAAAATAGCCTTGTTGTTTGATTTGTGGGCTTTATTGGCCATTGGGCCCAATAACAAGGAAATTCAATTAATTAATGAATAATTGAGTTGTTGAGAAAAAAAGAGATGAGGTGGAAACCTCTAGAAGGCAAAGGAATGATATCCAAGAATGCATTTCGTGCCTATTGGGTTCCTTGGGTTACAAGGAGTCCAAAGTTGCATAAAGAGAGCAATAAGAAAAGAAAAGATCAATTAAGTATTTCTTTATTAAGAAAGAAATTGAAAATAATGGTAATATGTGGAAAACAAGTGAAAAGAGGTGCAATTGAGTAATCCTTAGTGGAATTTCGTATTCCAAGGATTCCTAATAATAAAAGGAATACTAATGAGGAAAATAAAAGAGAAATAAAAAGGAATCCTCAAAAAGAAATATTTTAATGAGAAATAAACAAGATAATGTGAAATAATGCATATTGATGCATTTAAGGATAATAAGTGTCCAAATAAAAAGGATTTCAAATTATTAGAGTTTCTTGGGATCCAAGGAGTCCCAATAAAGAAAGAGGAAATAGAAAATACCTATAAAAGAAAATAAGAGAATAATGTAATACATTATTCATGAATTATGTGGTTTTGTTAAAACGGAAGTAAATTCTATCAAAAGAAAATAGAAACTTCGTGGCTAATGGATTAAAAACTAAGAATAAAGATAAGAAGGGAGAGTATTTTCATTTTCCCAAAAATCCAATGAATATGTTGTTTTAAGGAGATGTTTAAAAGAGAGAAAGTTGTTTATTAGTAAAGGAAACACATTCCTAATTGAAAGAAGGCTTGGTTGCTTCGTAGACAAGCCTATTGGAGCGTGGATACCTACCCTTATATAAAAGACGAACCCTTTGGCAAGGACCAAAGAGATCCCACACAAGTATCTATCTCTCTTCTTCACCTTCTTCGTCGTTTCTGTCCGCGAACCCTAGTTGAGGGATACTTCGATCCTTGGAGCAAGGAGGAGTTAGGGACGGGGGAAAGGAAGGCCGCATGACACTCTCACAACATCTGGAAGGAAGTTCGACTCCACCTACTCTCTCTGGCTCTTGCGCAAGGTCTGAAAAGGAAGCAGCAAGTCTACCCACTGTCCAGGGAGTAGCAGGTGTGGGTCGGCCATCTTGGCTATGGATAGAGGATGCTCCCTGAGTGCAGAGACCTGTCGGAGCCAATGGAACCGTCCATGGTGACCATCGTGGTCCGGGAAGGGAGCAGCAGCGGCCGCACGGTTGCAAGCCGTGTTGTGAGTCGCAGGCATGGCCAGCACGAGCCAGCCCCCTTGGGCGCAAGCTGGGGACCACGTGGGTGCGAGGAGAGGAAACGGAGGAAGAGACATCATCCCCGAGGGTCGCCAGACCTTGGGGAGGAAGGGCCGCACGCGCGCCTGCTGCAAAACCGGCGGCTAGGGCGCAGGCGTCGACCTGCTCAAGGTAGAAGAAAAGGAAAGTGGCGTTGGACGGATATGTCCTTCGTGGGACCAAAGAGTTGCCAACTTATCCAGGGGTAAGAATGTCTTTTCAAAATGTTTTTCCAAAACAAACGTGTTGCAAGTATAGAGGCTACGTGGCGCCTCCCTATTGGCCCAAAATAAGTTTAATTTGCAAAATTCATATCTCATGAACCGTAGCTCGGATGAATATGCATAATATATGAATTTTGCTCAGCAGAACATGAGGAATCCATTAAAAATATAATTGAAGCCGGGTTCTGATTGCAATTCAAAAAAGTAATAAAAGTTATTAACTTTACTGTAATGATGATTAAGAAACCCTATTTTGATATAAATGATGTGATTAGTAGGGTTGAATTGATGATTAAAGTTGCTATTATCTTATTAATGATAAAATAGAACATTAGGAAGAAAAAGGATGAACTTTGCATATAATTATTGAATTTAGAGTTCATGTGCATAAATAGGCTTTAATGGGACTTGAAACCCTAATGTTGGTACTTAGGACTATTAATGGCTTTAATTGATTAATTTCATGATTAAAGTTGGAATATGTTGAATCTAAGCTATTTCGAGCACTAAAGTGCCTAAGTTGTGGATTAATACCCTAAATGTAGTAATTAGGGTTTTCTCATGAATCAAGGTAGAATTAATGATTAATAACTTTCATATGAGTAATAGAGCATAATGAATTACAAATTGATGATAAATAAGAATAATGATCTTGTCATGGATTAAAAGGATAAAAATGACAGTTTTAATGAAAGATAAGTTTAATGGGTTTAATTCATGGACAATTATGCCTTTAATTTGAAAATAAGGTTAAATGTTGTTAAGGGATAACCTTAATATCTTTTGTGAGTAAATAGGGTTTAAAATAGTGAAAGATGAAAGGAAACCCTAATTGCAAAAGAAGCCCTAAAAATGAAATAGTAACCCTACGGCTCGAATAGGTCTATTAGACTTGGATACCATGATCCATGATAGAAAATATTGGATGTTTGTTTTAGGATCTTATTGAATGCTTGCTTGCCTATTGTTGATTGGACTATTCTATCTCAAATCTGCATGTACAGGTATGTGGTTACACTTATGATTATCTCGCATTAGTTTGTCGAGTATTTTATCGATGTTTACATCGTGGCTTGAATTAAACTATTGGATGTATTTAATTCATGAAAAGTATAATGTGAATATGACTATCACATAAGAAATATGCCTACTAGCTCAGATCCTAGTCCCCTCTGTAGCTTTATAGATTGACCTAGTAAATGGCTACCAATGAGGGTAGGTCCATCAGGTCATTAAATGAATGACTAAATGGCTACCAATGGGGTAGGTCCATCAAGTCATCATGAGTCAAGGATTGGTCTACCTTCGGGTAGGACCATGCGACTCCATAACCCTAGGTATTGGCTACCTGTGTGGTAGGGCCATGGGGGTAAGGATCTACCATATGAGAGAGGTGGTATCCATGTCCATTGCAGGGACATTACAGAGAAAGGGGATAGGCAAGGATTGAGTAGTATTGCTTAAAATGTAATCTTGGTTGTTAAATGATATTTGGTTGATTACATTGTTAACATAGTTGCACAATTATTGTTTCCCCCACATACTAGCTTCGGTTGACCGACACTTTGTTTGTCGGCATTTTAGGTACAAATGAAAGAACAAACAGTAAAGTGACATATGTGGAATTGAATGAGAAATAACATGCACAGGAGGATTTGTTAGATTAACATCTTCATGGTTAGAAGTATAGAAATCCTAGTTTTTCCAAGGTAAGAAAAGTTTTATTTTATACCTCTTTTCAGTTTAGTTGGTAAAGTTTATTAATTATTACTGATTATTTGTCGAACCTTTGATCCTGTTAATTGAATAACGGCTCTGACCTTCAGGTCTCCCTTAATTGGGGGTTACTGGGAGGCGGGGTCGTTACAATTGGTATCACAGCGAAGGTTCCTCACTTAATCTTTGATAATTATTAAATTTTACAAATTCTATTGAACCCAAGGGAGTTATTAGAGGATTATCCGAAAGACAGAGGTGTCTAGAAAAGGATCACGACCGAGGGCTGGCAATATTTTCCTCCACACCACTAGTCGGAATACGAGGACTCCCGTATCCGTGTGACTGCCTGGCCAAAGTCTTAGGGTATGACTCGAAATAAGATTCCTTTAGGACTCTCTCATCTTGTTCATCCCTTCTCAACTCAAATTCTATTAAGGACCTTAAGGATTAGGGTTTTCTCTCTTCTCCTCACCCTCTTGAGGTATGGGTAAGGTTGATAAGGATTAAGGAATCCTCCACCAAATTAATAAAAAGCATGTAAATAAGATGTCATGGACATAAGCTTAATAGAGTAAGCGAAAAAGGAATAGATACATGCTTAGGTCGTATGACATGAGTTGTCATTGCCCTCAGGAGAGACCTGAGGATAGACCTCCTTGGTATGAGGATGAGTAGAGAGAGTTAGTCTTGGAGGTAGAGACCTCCATTAAAGGTAGAGACCTAGCACATCCTTTGAGGATGATGGTAACCCTAACCCTAAGTGAAGGTTAGAGAGAGAGATGGCACGATGAGTTAGATGTCTTAGTAGATCGGGTGTTTGGATGGACATGCCTTTGGATTGCCATATGAGCCATGAGAAGTTGATGACAGAGTACCTTTGGCAACCCAACCCTGGGAAGGGTCGTGCATGCCATAGCGAAGGATAACTCCTTCACGGATGAGGGTAGAGGAGAACCTATAGAACCCTATGGGCTTGTGCAAGAAGAGTGTAGCTTGCACCCAAGATACGTCAGTGGTGCTGACGGTAGGATGAAACCCTAGACAAGGAATCATGGTGGGTGTCTTATGAGAGCTAAAGGCTTCACCCAGGTAGGGATATGCTGGTAAGCTTGATCCAACTTCATAAAGAAAGGATTGATCTAGAGAGAGAAAGCAGGACCCAAGAAAGGAGGTTGGAAGCTTAAATTATGAGATATGAGGAAAAGTGGGGATGCTTCTAGTACCTATGATATAGGTAATTACCTGCTGGATGAGATAAAGCGTGCTTTAGACCTTGAAGAGGATGAAGTAGCAAGTTGTGAAGCCTTGTACCTAGTTGGTTATCTTGGAAGAGGACTCAACTCTGAGGTGTTGCTCATATAAAAGGTTCATGGGAGTACATGACATACCTTGGACATGCTTGATTCGTGGTTAAGAGTTTGAGCATGTAGTTGGATATCCAAAGGAGAACCTAGGGTTCCTAGGCCTAAGAGGGGAATCTGTGTACCCAATGCTCATGATGAGATTTGAGTCTCTATAGTTCCGAGCATGGTACTCCTCATGTAATGGAAACCCCTTAAGTTTAGGGTATGTTTGAAGAACCCCTCACAACTAAGTTGGTCCGATGTTGAGGATGCGAACGAGTGTGACCTAGCACGGTTTGGTAAGTGTTTTCCTATGCCTTAGTAGCTTGCTAGGGCTAAGCATGCTCAGGTGGATGCATACCCTAAACATAAGGATGTTTGTGACCTTGTTGTCACGAGTTGTAGTTTCCTCCCATCCTGGGAGAGGGACCCCTTTGGTAGGGTGTATACCAGTTATGTTGGTTTTGAGGTGACCTAAAGAGCTTTCATAGGATCTTGAGAAGCTAAGTGAAAAGTACATGGCGTGAAAATGAACATGTAGACCCATACATAGCCATCTCTAAAGTGCATGTGGATGTGTTACCATGGAGGTAACTAGTATGGGACCAGACCATGGAAGACAGGTCGCCATGATCCCTATGAAAGGATGAAAGTCAGTCTTGAATGTAGAGAGAGATGATGAAGGCTTGGGTAAGGTTCCAAGTTGGACATGTACTATGTTAGAATCCTAAGTCTATCCAAGGGTCAGGTAGGGATAAGACCGATGGAAGAAGGAGTCGCCTAATTCCCTAGTTGCACATGACCATGGGGTCGGGAGGTAACAGCTATCATTGTCTGAGGGCCATGGGTTAGGAGATTGATCACCTTCACAAACTCATGGGACCCAAAGGGCAGATGAGTAGGGCACTCTCTGATGCATAAGGGAAAAGGGATGACCCCAAAAGTGTCGGCTCCCTATAGACCTAGAGGAGATGACCTAGGATTATGCTTGGACCAAGTAAGTCTGAGACTAGTTTTCCCTGGAAGTAGTGTGGATATCATGATGTTTGTGATATAGAGACATAAGCTGCATGTTTCAACTTGGATTTGAAAGTGTACGGGCAAGGTGGGATGTACCATCTCTACTCTTGGAACAGGAAGAACTTTGTATTTGGACTGCAGCCAAATGCTTATTTCTTCTTGTTATGGGAGTGAGAGATAGGACAGTACGCATGCCTTACACCAAGGATAAAGATGATGTAAGTTGGAACGTAGCTACAAGGTATGATGATAGAGATGATAACATACCCTGGTAAAGTGAATGATACATGGATGGTTCACAAACACTAAGAGTATTAAGGAGATCATCTTGTGAGGACGTTTTATCTTGAACTAAGTGGATTTTTTCTTTTGCAAGTGTTACAAGGAATCACAAGGTTGAGTTTGATCACCATGAGGATGAGCTCAGAGTTTCTTGATGAAGATGAACTTAGAGTTTGAGATGAGATGATAAGTATAATGCATGGCGGTGTGTGTCTTTGACATTAACTAACACCTAAGGATAAGGAGTGGTAATGAATGCTCTGGATGAGATATAGCTGCCTAATTTAGCTGGAAGCTAGAAGAAGTTGCGGTTGTTTGGCTAACCATAAGATTGGAAATAAGATGTGTTTTGGCTACCCCTCAGAAGGAATAAGATATGTTGAACAAGTTAATGGTTGTTTGGGTAGCCAGTTTAGTCCTTGATGTAGTAAAAGGATGGTGATATAACCTCAGATATACTTCTTCGGATAGGAAGGTAATAAAACCCTTTTGAGAGTGGTTTAGGGTTTCCGAGGTATCAAGCTTGAGATATCATAACAATACAGGAGGACATGATATACCTTGGTACTACAAAGATAGTAAGTGATGGCAGCATTCTGGTTGCTTAAAACAAAGTTGCATGTAGCATGTGGCCATGCAAGCCAGGAGGTGAAGGACGAACACCATTAACCCAGTGCATGGATATAAAGTATAAAGAGTTCCCGAGAGGGAATGGGAGTTCATCATTATGGATGATGTGAGTTTCTCCTAGACCAAGAAGGTCAAGATACAATATGGGTTATGGTAGATCGCCTTACCTAGATGACATGAGAAAGGAAGAGTTCTGTCAAGGGACAGATCTGGTTGAACTACATATGAAAAGGGATGGTTCAACTACACCATGATGCGAATTCAAAGTTCTTGATGTGACCTAAAGGTTCACTTCCATGTGGTGGAAGTAGATACATGAAGAGCTCAGTGTTTGTACAGTTTATCACCCCATACTAATGGACAATATGATCCGGACTAGAGGGTCTGATGAGAGCATGTGTGCTCATTTAGGTTGATACATAGAGACAGCTCTTAAGATGTGATGTTAACCACCATAGCCTTTATCGGGATGCAAGAAGGAGGTTGTGTCGGTCATCGCTTCATTAAGATGATGTTGGTGAAGGAGGCCTCGTGAAGGTCATAAAAGTACCACAGTGTGTGCAAATGAAGTCACTTGATCGTGCAATGGCTGAAAGAGAGAGCCCAAGGGTGACATGAGTCACAAGCTGATGCAAAGTAGACTGACATGCAGTTCACTGTGGGAGAATATGTGATGTGAAAATCCGACCCCTCTAAGTTACAGCTGATAAAGTTGAGTCCCCGATATATGGGTCCATTTGAGATGGATTGGTGGAGATGGTTGTGTTTAACCTTACCCCTCAGGATAAAATGATGTGTTGCATGCGTCCGATCTAGAGAACTATGTGAGGTACCCAAGCCATGTGCTGAGCCCTGAACCTATTCAGCTTTTGAGGCTGGAATGTCCTGAGTCACCTATGAGGGTACGATATACCAAGGTAAGAAAGAACTCAGATGGAAGAAAATGAGATGATGAAAGTTCTTGGGAAGCACCATGGAAAGTGTGAAGCCACATAAGAGCCATGATGGACACATGAAAGGCTTATCCAATTTGTTTGTTTGCTTGATAGAATTTTGAGGGCAAAATTCTCATAAGAGGGGAAGGATGTTACAACCCCAAATTTTGGGTTCCTTTGGTGAGAAATGTAATTTCTCATATTAACGATATTTGGACAAATAATGATAGAAATTGTTGTGAATAAATGGATTTCATTTAAAATATCCTTGTTGTTTGATTTGTGGGCTTTATTGGCTATTGGGCCCAATAATAAGGAAATTCAATTAATTAATGAATAATTGAGTTGTTGAGAAAAAAAGAGATGAGGTGGAAACCTCTAGAAGGAAAAGGAATGAGATCCAAGAATGAATTTCGTGCCTCTTGGGTTCCTTGGGTTCCAAAGAGTCTAAAGTTTCATAAAGAGAGCAATAAGAAAATAAAAGATCAATTAAGTATTTCTTTATTAAGAAAGAAATTGAAAATAATGGTAATATGTGGAAAACAAGTGAAAAGAGGTGCAATTGAGTAATCCTTAGTGGAATTTCATATTCCAAGGATTCCGAATAATTTAAGGAATACTAATGAGGAAAATAAAAGAGAAATAAAGAGGAATCCTCAAAAAGAAATATTTTAATGAGAAATAAACAAGATAATGTGAAATAATGCATATTGATGCATTTAAGGATAATAAGTGTCCAAATAAAAAGGATTTCGAATTTTTAGAATTTCTTAGGATCCAAGGAGTCCCAATAAAGAAATAGGAAAGAGAAAATACCTATAAAAGAAAATAAGAGAATAATGTAATACATTATTCATGAATTATGTGGTTTTGTTAAAACGGAAGTAAATTCTATCAAAAGAAAATAGAAACTTCGTGGCTAATGGATTAAAAACTAAGAATAAAGATAATAAGGGAGAATATTTTCATTTTCCCAAAAATCCAATGAATATGTTGTTTTAAGGAGATGTTTAAGAGAGAGAAAGTTGTTTATTAGTAAAGGAAACACATTCCTAATTGAAAGAAGGCTTGGTTGCTTCGTAGACAAGCCTATTGGAGCATGGATACCCACCCTTATATAAAAGACAAACCCTTTGGCAAGGACCAAAGAGATCCCACACAAGTATCTAGCTCTCTTCTTCACCTTCTTCATTGTTTCCGTCCGCGAACCCTAGTTGAGGGATACTTCGATCCTTGGAGCAAGGAGGAGCCAGGGACGGGGGAAAGGAAGGCTGCATGACACTCTCACAACAGCCGGAACGAAGTTTGACTCCACCTACTCTCTCTGGCTCTTGAGCAAGGTCTCAAAAGGAAGCAGCAAGTCTACCTGATGTCCAGGGAGTAGCAGGTGTGGGTGGGCCGCCTTGGCTATGGATAGAGGACGCTCCCTGAGCGCAGAGACCTGCTGGAGCCAATGGAACCATCCATGGTGACCATCGTGGTTCGGGAAGGGAGCAGCAGCGGCCGCATGGTTGCAAGTCGTACTGTAAGTCGCAGGCATGGCCAGCACGAGCCAGCCCCCTTGGGCGCAAGCTGGGGACCACCCTGGGTGCGGGGAGAGGCAACAGAGGAAAAGACATCATCCCCGAGGGTCGCCGGACCTTGGGGAGTGAGGTAGGGCCGCACGCGCAGTTGCTGCAAAACCGGCGGCTAGGGCGCAGGTGTCGACCTGCTCAAGGTAGAAGAAAAGGAAAGTGGCGCTGGACGGATATGCCCTTCAAGGGACCAAAGAGTTGCCAACTTAACCAGGGGTAAGAATGTATTTTTGAAATGTTTTTCCAAAACAAACGTGTTGCAAGTATAGAGGCTACGCGGCGCCTCCCTATTGGCCCAAAATAAGTTTAAGTTGCAAAATTCATATCTCGTGAATCGTAGCTCGGATGAATATGCATAATATATGAATTTTGCTCAGCAGAACATTAGGAATCCATTAAAAATATAATTGAAGCCTGATTCTGATTGCAATTCAAAAAAATAATAGAAGTTATTAACTTTAATGTAATGATGATTAAGAAACCCTATTTTGATATAAATGATGTGATTAGTAGGGTTGAATTGATGATTAAAGTTCCTATTATCTTGTTAATGATAAAATGGAACATTAGGAAGAAAAAGGATGAACTTTGCATATAATTATTGAATTTAGAGTTCATGTGCATAAATAGGCTTTAATGGGCCTTGAAACCCTAATGTTGGTACTTAGGACTATTAATGGTTTTAATTGATTAATTTCATGATTAAAGTTGGAATATGTTGAATCTAAGCTATTTCGAGCACTAAAGTTCCTAATTTGTGGATAAATACCCTAAATGTAGTAATTAGGGTTTTCTCATGAATCAAGGTAGAATTTATGATTAATAACTTTCATATGAGTAATAGAGCATAATGAATTACAAATTAATGATAAATAAGCATAATGATTTTGTCATGGATTAAAAGGATAAAAATGACAGTTTTAATGAAAGATAAGTTTAATGGGTTTAATTGATGGACAATGATGCCTTTAATTCGAAATAAGGTTAAATGTTGTTAAGGGATAACCTTAATATCTTTTGTGAATAATTAGGGTTTAAAATAGTGAAAGATGAAAGGAAACCCTAATTGCAAAAGAAGCCCTAAAAATGAAATAGTAACCCTAGGGCTCGAATAGGTCTATTAGACTTGGATACCATGATCCATGATAGAAAATATTGGATGTTTGTTTCAGGATCTTATTGAATGCTTGTTTGCCTATTGTTGATTGGACTATTCTATCTCAAATCTGCATGTACAGGTATGTGGTTACGCTTATGATTATGTCGCATTAGTTTGTCGAGGATTTTATTGATGTTTACATCGTGGCTTGAATTAAGTTGTTGGATGTATGTAATTCATGCATAGTATAATGTGCATATGACTATCACATAAGAAATATGCCTACTAGCTCAGATCCTAGTCCCCTCTGTAGCTTTATAGATTGACCTAGTAAATGGCTACCAATGAGGGTAGGTCCATCATGTCATTAAATGACTTAGTAAATGGCTACCAATGGGGTAGGTCCATAAAGTCATCATGAGTCCGGGATTGGTCTACCTTTGGGTAGGACCATGCGACTCCATAACCCTAGGTATTGGCTACCTGTGTGGTAGGGCCATGGGGGTAAGGATCTACCATATGAGAGAGGTGGTATCCATGTCCACTGTAGGGACGTTACAGAGAAAGGGGATAGGCAAGGATTGAGTAGTATTGCTTAAAAGGTAATCTTAGTTGTTAAATAATATTTGGTTGATTACATTGTTAACATAGTTGCACAATTATTATTTCCCCCCACATACCAGCTTCGGCTGACCGACGTTTTGTTTGTCGGCGTTTTAGGTACAAATGAAAGAACAAACAGTAAAGTGACATATGTGGAATTGAATGAGAAATAACATGCACAGGAGGATTAGTTAGATTAACATATTCATGGTTAGAAGTTTAGAAATCCCAGTTTTTCCAAGGTAAGAAAAGTTTTAATTTCTACATGTTTTTAGTTTAGTTGGTAAAGTTTATTAATTATTACTGATTATTTGTCGAACCTTTGATCCTGTTAATTGAATAACGGATCTGACCTTCAGGTCTCCCTTAATTGGGGGTTACCGGGAGGCGGGGTCATTACAGATACAAATAATATATGTATTTTTCTCATAAAAATGAGAGGAATCCAATAAAAATGTGTTTAGAAGCTATTTCGTCTTGAAATTCGAAAAATAGTGTAAGTTATCAACTTTGATGAATTAAAGATTAAGAAACCCTATTTTGAGATGATTAATATATTTAGCAGGGTTTAATGGATGATTAAAGTTGGTATTAACCTGTTAATGATAAAAAGGAATTTTAGGAACAAAAAGGATGAAATTTTCACGTAATTGGTTTAATTGGAGTTTCATGTGCATGAATATACTTTAATAGGCCTTGGAACCCTAATATTGGTAAATGCAACTATTAATGGTTTTAATTATTCAAAATCATGAATAAAGCTAAGATATAATTACTCTAAGCTATTTCAAGCATTAAAGTTCCTAATTTGTGGATAGATGCCCTTAATGTAGTAATTAGGGTTTTCTAATGAATAAAAGGTAGAATTAATGACAAATAGAGTTCATAAGTGAATTAAACCATAATGAACTATGAATTGATGATGAATGCACATAATGATCTTGTCATGGATTAAAAGGATAAAAATAGTAGCTTTAATGTAAAAGAAGCTTAATGAGATTAATTGATGGTTAATGGTGCCATTAAATCCGAAAATAGGGTTATATGTTGTTAAGATAACCTTAATATTGAAGAATAGATAAGATAATAAGGGTTTATGAGTAATGGTATAAAATTAGGGTTTAAAATAGTAAAAGATGAAGGGAAATCCTAATTGCAATGGAAACCCTAAAAGTGAACTAGAAACTCTAGGAAGCGAGCTAGGTTTAATAGATCTTGATGACCTGAGTAATAAAAGGAAATTGTATGGTTATTTCAGGATCTTGTATGTGTGCTTGCTTGGATTTCCTACTTGCATGGATTATTCTGTCTCAAATAAGCCTTACAGGTATGTGGTTATGCATATGAATAATCACTCTAGTTTTATGGTGATTCTCGAACGTTTTATCGATTGCTTAGAAATAACTGTTGGATGCCTATTTATTTCATGCAACTATAAAGTGATTATGATTATCATTATAAATGTGCATACATGACTGGCTCAGATCCTGGTCCACCTTTGTGGCTTTGCAAAGGCTAAAAAGGGGTAACCTAGAGCAAGGTCTAGGTTATCGTGAGTTAGAAATTGGGCTACCCATGTGTAGTGCCATGAGACTCTTTAGCATGCCATGAGTTAAGGAGTGGGCTACCTACGGGTAGTGCCATGTGAATTAACCCTAGAAACTGGTTCACCTATTATGTGCGATAATGATGGGTTTAATGGGGATCTACCATAAGGAAGGTAGCATCCAGGTCCACTGCAGGGACAGCGCAGAGGCTAGGGTATGTAGGGATTGAGCAGTTATGTGGAAAACGTAAAGTTGTTTGTTTAAATCATAATTGACTGATTACATTGTTATCATAGTTGCATGATTATTGTTTCCCCCACATACCAGTTTTATGTTGACCGATGGTTTGTTTGTCAGAATTTTAGGTACAAGCCAAAAGGACAAATAGTAAATGTCATATTGTGAAATACATGAATGAAAATATAAGGAGGATTAGTTAGAGTAGAATTCATATGTGGATAGAAGTTTAGAGATCCAAGTTTTCAAAAGGTATGTAAAGTTTTTATTTTTACCATATTTTAGTATAGTTGGTAGAATTTAATAATTGTTATTATTACTTCTCGAACTTTTGATCCTGTTAATTGGGATAATGGCTCTGACCTTCTAGTCTCCCTTAATTGGGGGTTACTGGGAGGCGGGCTCATTACATTTGGTATCAGAGCCTAGGTTCCTCATTTAATCTATAAAAATTATTAAATTTTACAAACTTTGTAGAACCCAAGGGTGTTATTAGAGGAATTTCTGAAAGGCAGAGGTGTCTAAAAAAGGATCACGTCTGGGGGCTGGCTAGATTTTCCTCTGTACCACTAGTCAGAATATGAGGACTCCTGGATTAGTGTGACTGCCTGGCCAAAGTCTTAGGATTTGACTCAAAATAAGATACCTTTAGGACTCTCTGATCTTAGTCATCCCTTCTCAAATCAAACGCTATTAAGGATAATAAGGAATAGGTTTTTCCCTCTCTTGAGGTATGGGTAAGGTTGATAAGGATTAAGGAATCCTCCACCAAATTAATGAAAAGCATGTAAATAAGATGTCATGGACATAAGCTTAATGGATTAAGTGTAAACTAAAGATTAGATACATGCTTAGGTCGTATGACACGAGTTATCATTGCTAGACCTTCTTATCAAAAGGATGAGTAGAGAGAGTTGGTCATAAAGGTAGAGATCTCCATTATCAGTAAAGACCTGGCACATCCTTGAGGATGATGCTAACCCTAACCGTAAGTTGTGGTTAGAATGAGAGATGACATGATGAGTTGGATGTCATAGTAGATCGGGTGTTTGGATGGACATGCTTTTGGATGCCCATGACGTTATGAGCCATGTGAGGTTGGATGATCTAGTGCCTTTGGTGACCCAACCCTGGAAAGGGTCGTGCATGTTAGAGAGAAGGATAGCTCCTACAAATATGAGGTTAGAACTATAGAACCCTATGGTCTTATGCAAGTATGGCATAGCATGCACCCAGAGTACATTAGTACTGCGAGCAATAGTTTGAAACCCTAGCCAGGAGAGTATGAAGGATGGCTTATGAGATAAGCATATAGAGTTATGGATAATCTTGAGAAAACATAAGTTCGAGCATAGGCTTCACCATGTAGGGGTATGCTTGACCCACCTTCAAGGAGAGAGGACCTAGGGTAGTGAGGTTGGTTGTAGGGATAGCTCTAGAGAGAGAGCAGGACCCATGCAAGAAGCCTAAACTCTGAGATATGAGGAACAGTGGGGAGTTGAGGATGATGTGACCTAAGTGGATGATAGCGGTTGCCTCATGCTCTATCCCTGGAGGCCAAGGATATCTTGGTTGCCTTTAGAGGAACCAAACCCTAGAGAGAGGATGATGCTTCTGGTACCTATGTTCATGTGGTATTGGTGTTTACCTTCTGAGATGGGAAGAAGAATTCCTTAGACCTGGAGAGGTTTAGTAACAAGTTGTGATGCCGACCATGATGTGTTTCTCGAGTAGAAGGATGATAGGGAGTGCATGTCATGCCTTATACATGTTTGATTTGTGGTTAAGAGTTTGAGCATGCAGTTGGACACCCAAAAGTGAACCTAGGCCTAAGAGGGGAAGTGGTGTACCTGATGCTCATGATGAGATTTGAGTTTCTATAGATGCGAGCATGGTACTCAGCATGGTTAGAGGAAAGGGAAACCCCCTTAAGTTTGAGGTGTGTTTGACGAACCCCTCACAGCTAAGTTGATGACATGGGAAGGTATGATCTTGATCTAGTGTTGAGGAAAGAGAACAAGTATGACATAGCATGGTTTAGTAGGTGGTCTGCTTATGCCTTAGTAGTTTCTAGGTTCAGCATGCTCATGTGTATGTAAACCCTAAGGATGGCTGTGACCTTGTTGTCAAGGGATGAAGTTTCCTCCCATCCTAGGAGAGGGACCCTTTTGTAGGGTGTATACCAGTTTTGTTGGTTTAAGGTAACCTAAAGAGGTCTCATAGGATCTTGAGCAGCGAAGTGAAAAGTACATGGTATGAGGATGAACCTGTAGACCCATAGATAACCATCTCTAAGTGCATGTGGATGTGTTACCATGGAGGTAACCGGAATGGGGCCTAACTAAGGTAGGCAGGTTGCCATGACCCCTATGAAAGGATGGAAGTCAGCCCATGAATGAAGAGAGTGAGATGGTGAAGGCATGGGTAAGGTTCCAAGTTGACATATACTCTGATAGAATCCTAAGTCTATCCTAGGGTTAGGTAGGGATAAGACCGATGGAAGTAGGAGTTACCTAATTCCCTAGTTGCACATGACCATAGGGTCGAGAGGTAACAACTATCATTGTATAAGGGTCATGGGTTAGGAGATTGATCACCTTCATGAACTCATGGGGGCCAAATGGTAGGTGAGTAGGGCACTCTCTTGATGCAAGAGGGAAGAAGGATGACCCTAAAAGTTCTGTCACCCTATAAACCTAGAGGAGATGACCAAGGATAGTGTGTGGATCCAAGTAGGTTCGAGACCAGTTTTCCATGGAAGTGGCTTTGATATCAAGATGATTGTGATGTAGAGACATATGTGGCACGTTTCAACTTAGATTTAAATGTGTACTGGCAAGGTGGGATGTACCATCTCTACTCTTGGAACAAGAAGAACTCTATATTTGGACTACATCCAAATGCTTATTTCCTCTTGTTATGGGAGTGAGAGATAGGACAGTACGCATGCCATACACCAAGGATAAAAGATGATGTAAGTTGGAACGCGGCTATGAGGTATGAGAACAAAGATGATAACGTACCCTAGTGGAGTGAACGATACATGGATGGTTTGCAAACACTAAGAGAAATGAGGTAGACATCTTTATCATGAGCTATGTGGAACTTGCAAGTTATACCAGGTTGAGTTTGATCATCATGATGATAAACTCAGAGTTTTCTTAAGGAAGATAGACTTAGAGTTGAGATGAGATAATAAGTGGAATACATGGAGGTGTATGTCTTCAACATTACCTAACACCTAAGGATGTGAAGTGGTAATAGATACTCTGGATGAGATATAGTTTCCTAGTTTAGAGGGAGGCTAGAAGAGGTTGATAGGATAACCCCCAGTTGGAAAAAGAGATAAGTTTGGCTAACACATAGATGTGACAATATTGGTTGATCAAGTTAATGGTTGTCTGATTATCCATCCTAGGGCTTATCATGATGAAAGGATGGTGGTAGAACCTCAAATGCACTTCTATAAAAGGGAAGGTGGTGAAATCCTGATTAGAATGGTTTAGGGTTTCTAAAAAAATGACCGTAAAGAATCATGACAATACAGGAGATCATGATTGAAGATCACCATATACCATTGTACTACAAAGATAATAAGTGACAGTAGTACTTTGGATGCTTAAGATGAAGTTGCATGGGGTATGTTGCCATGCCAGCCAGGAGGTGAAGGACAAACACCAGTAACCCAGTGTACCGATATAGAGGATAAAAGAGTCCCTGAGAGGGAATGGGAGTTCATCACTATGGATGTTGTGGTAAGTCTCCCCTAGACCAAAGAAGGTCAAGATGCAATATGGGTTATGGTAGATCGCCTTACCTAAATGACATGAGAAAGAAAGAGTATTGTCAAGGTACAGATCCACTTGAACTACATATGAGGGAGATGGTTCAACTAAACCATGATGCGAGTTCAAAAGTTCTTGAGTATAACCCAAAGATACACTTCCATAAGGTGGGAGTAGGTACATGAAGAACTAGATGTTAGTATAGTTTATCACCCCTAACTAATGGTTAGTACGATCCAGACTAAAGTGTCTGATGAGAGCATGTGTGCTCGTTCAGGGTGATACATAGAAATAGTTTTTGTCCTTTATAAGATGTGATGATAACCACCATAGCCAGTGTCGGGATGTAAAGAAGCTCCACAAAGGAGGTTGTGTCGGTCACCACTTCATTAAGATGATGTTGGTGAAGGGACCTCACGAAGGTCAAGAAAGGACCACAGTGTGTGAAGATGAAGTCGCTTTGATCGTGCAATGGTTGAAAGGAGCCCAGAGATGACATGAGTTGTAAGATGATGCAAAGTAGACTAACATGCAGTTCACTGTGGGGGAATATGTGACATGAAAATCTGACCCCTCTAAGTTATAGCTAAGAGAGATGAGTTCCCGGTGCATGGGTTCTTTTGACATGGTTTGGTGGAAAAGGTTAAGTTTGCCCTTACCCTCAGGATAATGTGATGTGTGATGAGTTTCATGTGTCCAATTTAGAGCACTATGTGAGGTACCCAGACCATGTGTAGAGCAATGAACCTAGTGAGCCCCAAGGGAGGCTGAAATGACCTGAGTCGCCTATGAGAACATTTATAGATTCCAAGGTGAAAGAACTCAGAGAAAGGAATATGTGATGATAAAGGTTCTTTGGAAGCACCATGGATAGGGAAAAGCCACATAGGGGCCAATGATGGACATGTAAAAGTCTTATCCTGAATTGTTTGTTTGCTTGATGGAATTTAGAGGACAAAATTCTTATAAGAGGGGAAGGATGTTACAACCCCAATTTTTGGGTTCATTTGGTGAGAAATGTAATTTATCATATTAAAGATATTTGGACAAATAATGATACAATTTGTTTCGAATAAATGGATTTCATTTACAATAGCCTTGATGATTGAGTTGTGGACTTTATTGGCTATTGGGCCCAATAACAAGGAAATTCAATTAATAAATGAATAATTGAGTTTTTGAGAAAAGAGAGATGTGGAAACCTCTAGAAGTAAAAAGAATGCAATCCAGAGGTGGATTTTGTGCCTCTTGGGTTCCTTGGGTCCCAAGGAGTCTAAAGTTGCAAATAAAATATAATAAGAAAAGAAAAGATCAATTAAGTATTTCTTTATTAAGAAAGAAATTGAAAACAATGATAAAATATGGGAAATAAGTGAAAAGAGGTATAATTGAGTTATCCTAGGTGGAATTTTGTATCCCAAGGATTCCTAATGTTAAAAGAAATACCAATGAGGAAAACAAAAGAAAGATAAAGAGAAATCCTCAAAAAGAGATATTTTAATAAGAAATAAACAAGATGATGAGAAAATAATAGAAATAGATGCATCTAGAAGGATAATGAGTATCCAATAAAAAGGATTTCGAAATAATAGAGTGTCTTGGGATCCAAGGAGTCCCAATAAAAAGAAAGAGAGAGAAAATACCAATAATGGAACATAAGAGGATAATATGATGCATAATTAATTAATTTCATGGAATTGTTAAAGAAGTGGTATTTTCTATTAAAAGAAAACATGATTTCATGCCAATGGGTTAAAAGTCATGAAATAAATAGAATAAGAGAAAGGATTTTCGAATTCCTAGTATCTAAGTAACAAAGATTATCAAAAATATATAAGGAGAGAGAGAAACTTGCTTCACATTGAAGGAAAAGAGTTTCTTTTGGGAAAAGGGGTTGGTAACTCGTGTATAACCCAACTAGGGCTTTGTACCCTCCTCTATAAAAGGTTAGAACCCCTGGGTCGAGCCCAAGGAGGTCCTTGCATCCCTTTCTCTCTTCTCCCTCTTCTTCTTCATCTTCTTCACTCAAAACTCTAGGTTAGGAGAGCGGCGTGGTCCTTGGAATGAGGAGGAACCAGGAATAGGCATGTGAGGGAAGCACAACGCTCCCACGCTGATAGGGGAGGAGTCCAACTACCTCCTACCCCAGCACGACGCCTGCAGCAAGTCCACGATCAGCCGCAAGTATGGAAGCTTGGGCAACTTCAGACGGGCCATTTTGGCCGCAAATATGAGGTGCCCCACACATGTAAGAGCATGGGGGAGGCAGGGGAGGTGTCCCGGGTGGACACCGGATGCTGTAGAAGAAGGGGCGTGCCCACGCTTATTGCAGCTCGGCGGCTAGGGCAGCAGCCCTTGTGTTGCTCGAGGTTGAAGAAGGGAGGGGCGTATTGGACAATTATGCCCCTCAGTGGGCTGAAGAAGAACCCACTTAACCAGGGGTAAAATTGACTATTCGTTATGTTTCCCAAGCGGCCTACAATGTTGCATGGAAGGCGCCTACGTGGCAGCCCGTCATTGGCCTAAAGTAAGTCATTTTTGCCAAATTCATATCTAGTTAACTGTAGTTCGGATGGGTACAAATAATATATGTATTTTGCTCAGAAAAATGAGAGGAATCCAATAAAAATATGAATAGAAGCAATTTCATCTTTCAATTTGAAAATTAGTGTAAGTTATCAACTTTGATGAATTAAAGATTAAGAAACCCTATTTTGAGATGATTAATATATTTAGTAGGGTTTAATGGATGATTAAAGTTGGTATTAACCTATTAATGATAAAAATGAACTTTAGGAACAAAAAGGATGAAATTTGCACGTAATTGGTTTAATTGGAGTTTCATGTTCATGAATATACTTTAATATTCATTGAAACCCTAATATTAGTAAATGCAACTATTAATGGTTTTAATTATTCAAAATCGTGAATAAAGCTAAGATATAATGACTCTAAGCTATTTCAAGCATTAAAGTTCCTAATTTGTGGATAAATTCCCTTAATGTAGTAATTAGGGTTTTCTAATGAATAAAAGGTAGAATTAATGACAAACAGAGTTCAGAGGTGAATTAGACCATAATGAACTATGAATTGATGATGAATGCACATAATGATCTTGTCATGGATTAAAAGGATAAAAATAGTAGCTTTAATGTAAAATAAGCTCAATGAAATTAATTGATGGTTAATGGTGCCTTTAAATCTGAAAATAGGATTATATGTTGTTTTTTTTGGTCGGCTAAAAATATGTTTCTATATATTACCAAAAACTTTGGGCCCATGTACAAAGGAGGACAGAACCCCAAAATAGAAAGCAAGAAAATGAGGGCAAACCACTCATGGTCGCACCGTCCTAAACTAAACCAGGAACAAGAGAACGAGAAAATAGGAGACCTAACAGCCACAGATGTTGTGCAACCATCATCAAAACTCTACACCCGACAATAAAGAAAATATAGACAATAAACCGAACACTGAAAGAAGTATCTTATATGTTGTTAAGATAACCTTAATTTGAAAAATTGATAAGATAATAAGGGTTTATGAGTAATGGTATAAAATTAGGGTTTAAAATAGTAAAAGATGAAGGGAAACCCTAATTGCAATGGAAACCCTAAAAGTGAACTAGAAACCCTAGGAAGGGAGCTAGGTTTAATAGATCTTGATGACCTGAGTAATAAAAGGAAATTGTATGGTTATTTCAGGATCTTGTATGTGTGCTTGCTTGGATTTCCTACTTGCATGGATTATTCTGTCTCAAATCATCCTGCCAGGTATGTGGTTACGCTTATGAATAATCACTCTAGTTTCATGGTGATTCTCGAACATTTTATCGGTTGCTTGGAAATAACTGTTGGATGCCTATTTATTTAATGCAACTATAAAGTGACTATGATTATCACTATAAATGTGCATACATGACTGGCTCAGATCTCGGTCCACCTCTATGGCTTTGCAAAGGCTAAAAAGGGGTAACCTAGAGCTAGGTCTAGGTTATCGTGAGTTAGAAATTGGGCAACCCACGTGTAGTGCCATGAGACTCTTTAGCATGCCATGATTTAAGGAGTGGGCTATCTATGGGTAGTGCCATGTGGCTCAACCCTAGAAACTGGTTCACCTGTTAGGCAGGATCATGAGGGGTTTAATGGGGATCTACCATGAGGAAGGTAGCATCCAGGTCCACTGCAGGGACATCGCAGAGGCTAGGGTATGTATGGATTGAGCAGTTATGCAGAAAATGTAAAGATGTTTGTTTAAATCATAATTGATTGATTACATCGTTATCATAGTTGCATGATTATTGTTTCCCCCAAATACCAGCTTTATGCTGGCCAAAGTTTTGTTTCTTAACATTTTAGGTACAAGCCAAAAGGACAAACAGTAAATCGTCATATTGTGAAATACATGAATTAAAATACAAGGAGGATTAGTTAGAGTAGAACTCATATGTGGCTAGAAGTTTAGACATCCAAGTTTTCAAAACGTATGCAAAGTTTTTATTTTTACCATATTTCAGTATAGTTGGTAGAATTTAATAATTGTTATTGATTACTTGTCGAACCTGTGATCCTGTTAATTGGGATAATGGCTATGACCTTCTGGTCTCCCTTAATTGGGGGTTATCGGGAGGTGGGGTTGTTACATCACCACTTGTTTCCTTCTCCATCTTTATCAAAAAAACAAGGTTATTGTAAACATCAAATAAAAGGATGTCATCAATTTGTCCATATGGATCACAAAAATTACTAATCTTACATCATATTTCAGACATGCAAATGACTAGGTTCCTGTTGTGTGGCTAATCTTTTGAAATTGTCTGGTTGTCATGTTAGTTATATACTTCCTCTATGAAAAATATTGCACTATTGTGCATATTATTTATCTGGTTGGTAAATCAAGTATCAATGAATAGAAAAATAAATATTACCTTCCATCATTACTCCTCCAATAATCATCATCATCATCTAAGCCTCAATCCCAACTATGTTGGGGTCGGCTACATGGATCCTTCATTTCCATTCAGCTTTATCATGGGCCATATTCTGATTGAGATGTAGAGATTCAAAATCTCTCTTTATAAGATTATCCCATGTTAATTTTGGCCTTCCTTTTCTTATAATTATAGTGTTTGGCTCAATATCATTGCTTCATATAGGTGCACTAGTAGGTCTGCGTTGCACATGTCTGTTCCATCTGAGTTGGCCCTCACGCAACTTGTCCTCAATGCTCGCCACCCCCACTTTATTCCTGATATAGTCATTTCTCAAGCGATCTTTTCTTGTCTTCCCACACATCTATCTCATCATATGCATTTCGTCCACATTCACCTTGTGGAGACCTTATTTCTTCACCGCCCAACATTCACTCCCATTGAGCATGGATGGTCGTATAGATGTTCTATAAAACTTACTTTTTAACCTAAGAGGGATCTTCTGATCGCATAATACTCTAGTTTCACTCCTCCATTTCAACCATCCTACAGTGATCCGGTGACAAACATCATTTTGGACATCCCCGTCTATTTGAATAATAGAACCCAAGTAACAGAATTTATCACATTTTGGTATATCTACTCCGTCCAACTTGGCTCCATCATTCACACTGTGAGATTGGCTGAAATTGCAATGCATATACTCAGTTTTTCTCCTACTAATCATCAATCCATTTGATTCTTATGCCTTTCTCCAACGTTCAACTTTATCATTCAATCTATCTTTAGTTTTTTCAATTAAAACAATATCATCAGCAAATAATATACACCAAGGAATATCATCCAGAACATTCTTTGTCAACTTATCCATAACAAGAACGAATCGATATGGGCTGAGTGTGGATCCTTGGTGTACCCCAACTGTGATAGGAAAAGTTGGTGTCTCTCCTCCAGGAGTCTTGACACTTGCAGTAGGTCTATCATACATGTCTTTGATCAAGTCAATGTATTGGATAGGCACACCCTTTTTCTTCAAAACCATCCATAACACTTCTTTGGGTACTCAATCATAAGCCTTCTCTAGATCAATAAACACCATATCAAGATCTATTTTTCTTTGTCTATACTTCTCCATTAGCCTCCTTATCAGAAAAATAGCATCTGTTGTTGATCTTTCAGGCATGAAACCAAATTGGTTGTTTGATACCTACGTTATAGATCTTAACCTCTGCTCAATAAACCTCTCCCAAAGCTTCATCATGTGACTCATCAGCTTGATACCTCTATAGTTTGTATAGCTCTGAACGTCACCTTTGTTCTTGTAGATTGGGAATATAGTACTATTTCTCCACTCATCCGACATCTTCTTGGTCTTCATGATCTTGTTAAAGAAATTTGTTAACCATGTAACTCCCTCATGCCCCATACTCTACCATACATCAATGGGAATAATGTATGGTCTGCATGCCTTTCTCATTTTCATCTTTTTCAAAGCATTTTTGACCTCAAATGGTGAAACTCGTCATGTGTAAATGATATCTCTTATATTCATGTCATATGAGTCGCTAACATTATACGCAGTATCTCCATTGAAAAGCTTATGGAAGTAATTTCTCCATTGGTTCTTGATATCATTGTCCTTCACCATACTCTACCATCTTCATTCTTTATGCATTTTACTTGACTCAAGTCTCTTCCTTTCCTTTCTCTCATACGAGCCATTTTATATATACTCCTCCAATAATCCAAGAAATATCCAATGAGACTTGTCCATGTAGGGAACAACTTGTTCAAGTTGTTGTACATATAGACTATCTTCTAGGAAGTAAAGTCTCTAAAACTCCCACTTGTGGTCCCTCCATTTTTTCCTAGTCTCTTCATTGTCCACTCCTTTAGATCTGAAGACATTGTGAATTTACTCTACCCACATAAAGGATATAAATTAGAAGCTTCATTTAACCATTCAAATATAAAATGTAATAATGTACCTTCACAAAATTCCATATAGAATCTTTTTTGTTTGCTAGAAATTGTCTCCAGTCCTCGTAGTTTAGTAGACAAAGATTGGTTCTCTTGCAATAGTTCTCAGAAAACATGATAAGTGACAATGGTTTTCACCTACTGGTTGCCCAAACTGATTTTTCTCAATGGGAATTGGATCGTCAGGCTTTCTTTTCTAGATTTTCAAACATTGTGTTCGGTCACGACTCAATGTTTTTGACCTAAGCATTCAATCATAAAAGATAAAAAATATATGGAAAATTTTATGTCATTAATGAATCACTAGAAATGCAATGATATGAATAAAATGATTACCTAGCCCATCAGAAGGTGTTGTTGTAACATTCAATGACTCAACATGGTGATCAGAGATGCCATTTTGCTCCATGTTATCAGGAAATTCATTGTTGTTTTGGCAATTCGCAGCTCTATTTTCTACACTTCTTGACTGAATAGACACAGAAGCATTGACATTAGGCACACATGATAGCTATGAATTTCTTGATCTTGTAACTTTATCACCACTTTCTTTGTTGTGCTAATTTTGGAATCTTGTTCCAATCTCCTTTTCATTTGTGCATGTTTGAGAGGATTTGGAACCACCAACCATAATAGAGTCTTGGGGAGACGTGGCTGACTGGGTGATTTTTGCAGAGCTAGTAGCAATTTTATTGAATTTCTTTGCTCTATATTTTGAATTTTAGCTGGAAGGGAAGCTAAAAAAAATTTGGAGCGATTTGAGGATGACAGGTTCAAAGATTCCCAATAACCATGTCAAGTAATTCTAGGTAAATGAGTCATCGTACAAGAGTCATTGTTGTTGTTTTTATCATTCCTTGTGGCTATCTTGTCATGGCAGTTGCCACTGTATTGTTCTCTCATCCTGAGTATATCAAATCATATATATTAGGAGATATTTAACAAAATATTGAACAACATATTAACAATTATGTAATCAATATTTAAAAACTAAGAACATATATTTTATCAAATATATGTATTTATAAAAATCACAAATACTAAAGACATAAAACTACATCATTATAAACAACAGCAGAGACAAGGATAAACTTGATTAAGACGAATGTCAGACCTACAAAATGCATACACCTAGCTAGAGCACAATGTGAGGCAAAAAATTAAAGAGATACATCCAGCCAAAACTGGCTTGTACAAGTGAAATAATAACGACAAACTAAAAGAAACATTTGTTGTTATTTTGTAATCTCCTAAATCGAAACTTTCATCATCACCACTTTTAGATACACTTTCATGATCCTACTAAATTTGGGATTGGTCTTTTTCAATTGTTTAACAATCAATAGTAATTCCTTCCATATCCAATCTAACTATGACACAATTAGTATTTTCATCCTCTGATGTCATTGATGGCCCATCTCTAGTTTCACTTTACACATAAGCTTTGACATTCTCAATACAAGATTGTTCTCCCATGTTGAACATATCTCATGGGGCAATCTTTACAGCAAAATACCAACCTTTTATAGTGAGATCTTCTAGATAAAATACTTGTCCAACTTGAGATGCCACTACAAATGGTTCTCCTATAGTTTGAAGTCATCTCAAATTAACAAGGGTCAATCCATGTTCATCATGCTCGATTCCCCTCTTTGAGTATATGTCCACCCAATCACACTTAAATAATGTCACCATAAAGTGTTCCTAATAATTGAGCACAATAACATCCTTCAAAACACCATAGCAGGTAACATCCCTAGTAATTGGGTTGCAGTCAATCGTTTTAGAATAACAATCAGTCTTAGCTACCAGAAAGACTCCACTATTTTGTGTTGTTCGGTTCGCATCTTTTTCCTTGGTATGAAATCTATGACCATTGACAACATAGTCCTTGTACTTAATGGCCACTTGATGTGGACCTTGAGAAAGAAACTTGATTTTATCATCAACCATCTATGTTCTTGTGTGCGTCTCAATCTAACAAAAAAAGCTTTTTAGAGTTTATTCATGAAGCATTACAAATTAAATTAGCCTGTATAAACTTATATGTTCTTTAAACCATCCATCAAATGAGTTACTATGTATTCTCTGAACCTCCTTTAAGGACTTCTGAGGATGTGTTTGCCTAATGATACCATAGTGCTTCCTGAATACAAATTTTTTGCAATTGGAATATGTTATAGAATTTTAACAATAGAAGATAATTGTTACTAACTTACTTAATGTAGGGTTCAACTACTTCACAATTGAACAGTACATGCTTCTGGGCTTGTTTCATTGTATGTTCGTCCAAAACACATGTTGCCATTTTACCAACACCACGACCTACTGTCGAGAAAATAGACCAATCATCATTGTCAGGTGTTGGCTCATTTTCCAAATCTTCTTTGTTAGTATCATTTCTATTTGGCTGATTTAATTTTGTTTCAACTCCTTCCAAATATCTTGAACAAAAAGTTAGGCACTCTTCCACTATATATCCTTCTGCTAATGATCCTTCTAGATATATTTTATTATGAACATATCTTTTTAGAGTCATCAGATACCTGATAACAAAGTTGAGGAAAATATTATCACAAATTACATTCCAATAGGTACAATCATAATGGGGTATGAAAAGATACCTTTCAATTAGATAGATCCAACAATATTGAATAGGGCTAGATATCTTAGCTTCATAAGCGAGATGGATTGATAGATGCACCATGATGTCAAAACAATGGTGGGAATATCTTCTCCATCTCACAAAGTGTCATAGATATTGTGTATTCCAATGCAGCAAAATCATCTGGATCTATGAATTTAGTGCATAACCTTTGAAAATAGTGACAAAGATTAATAATACATGACTTAGCATTCTTAGTGGGCAAAGACACAGCGAAAGCCAAAGGTAGAAGTTGTTGCATCAGGATGTGATAATTGTGACTTTTCATTTTTAGCATCTTCTGATCAGTCGGTCGTGCACATCTACATATATTAGACGCATACCCATTTGGAACTTTGATAGATTGTAGGAGGTTGCAAAACAATATTTTTTTCATTTTTTCTCATTGTATAGCAAGTTGGAGGTAGGAAGGTATATTTACCAACTTTTGAATGAAGCAGAAATCTAATTCGCATATCCTCCAAATCCTTCCTTGCATTCAAGTTGTCCTTACTTTTGTCCTTCAAACCTAGCAATGTTCCAACAATACTCTCACATATATTCTTCTCAATGTGCATGACATTGAGATTGTGCCTTACAATGTTAGACTTCCAGTATGGTAGCTCAAAAAATATGCTTTTCCTATCCCAATTGTGTGTGAATCTTTACCTCTTGGCCTTTTATTGCTAATTGCAGTTCTTTCATCCTCCAATTGTTATAAGATTTGAGCTCCATAAGGTGGTTTAGGTGGAGTTCTAAATTCTTGATCACCGTCAAATTCTTTTGGTTCTTTTCAAAATCTATGGCTACTTGGAAAAATCCTACGATGTCCTCTGTAGCAAACTTTACGGCTATGTGGCAACTAATGTGAGACAGTATCTTTATTACAATAAGGACATGCTTTGTAGCCTTTAGTACTCCAACCAGAGAGATGGGCATATCCTGGAAAATCACTAATAGTCCATAGTAAAGAAGCACACATCAGAAAGAATTCCTTGGTTCCAGCATCATATGTATGTACACCAGTATCCCATAGTTGTTTTAACTCATTAATCAATGCATGTAAGTACACATCTATATTTTTTGGTGAAGTTGGTCCATGAATGAGTAGGGACAATAGAAAATATGATTGCTTCATGCACAACCAAGGAGGTAAATTATATGGAATAATCACAATAGGCCATTTATTGTAAGAAGTGCTTGTTGTCCCGAAAGGATTAAATCCATCAGTTGCAAGTCCCAATCAAATATTTCTAGCATCGCAACAAAGTCTGGATGCATAACATAAAATGTTTTCCATGCAAATGAATATACCGGGTGTCTTAACTTGTCATCTTTTTCATATTCTTCTGCATGCCACCTCATTAAGGAAGAGGTTTTTGATGACATGAACAAACACATTAGGTGTGGTATAAGTGGAAAGTGTTTGAGCACCTTGACACGTATTCTCTTAGTTTGTTTTACATGTTCATCATCATCATATGGTCTTGTAATTGTTTTCCATCTTGATGCTCCACATGTATCACATATGTCTTTATCACCATAATCCTTCCAAAACAACATGCAACCATTTGGACAAACATGAATCTTCACATAATCTAAACCCAACTCCTTAATCATCTATATTAGCTCATAAAAGGAATTAGGTAATTGTTCTCCTTCTGGTAGCATCTTCTTAAAGAACATAAGAAACATAGATGATTCTTTCTTACTCAATCCATTAAGACAAACCAGGTGATACAATTCTAGGATGCAAGCAAGTTTGCTAAATTTCTTACACCCTGGATATAATTTTGTCTCAGGATCCTTAACAAGATATAAAAATTGTCAGCATTGAAATGTTGATCAATAGCCGACTCTACTCCTTCCATATTTTTGTCTTCACTGAAACCTAGAAAAGCATCATGCAACATATCTTGTAAATTTTCACCATTTAGGCAATCACCATGATCAGTAGGAGCATCTATTTGAACATTGACATTTTCACCATGAAAAGTCCAAGAAATATAGCTTGGTTAGAAGCCATGCCACAATAGATGGATCAATGTAGTCCTTTGGTGACCTGGTATACATTAGCACACCTTCTATAAGGGAATACAATCTTGTCTCCAATCGCTGAATGTTCAAAAGCAAAATCCTAAAATTTTGATACTGCACATAAATATTTACTACTCATTTGGTCATCCACTATTATCCAAGACTTATCCATTCTATAAAAATAGTAAAACATATAACATATATGAGTAAGTATGTCATATAAAAAAAGACTATACAATATGAGAAAATACTAGTGTAATCATGCAAATGAAGTTCACGAGCATTTTTGAAATACTTATTATAAGGATAAAACATAATTATTATAAAGATAAAAGAACATTTACAATGAAATTTATCACTAATTTGTAACATAATGCAACCTAGGATAAGCTAGTAGTTTGAAATACTTATTGATCCTTGACACCAAAAATAATTACCAAGATCAATATTTGTATCTTTGTGGATGATACTACTCATTTGGCATGATGGTGTCTGAAGGATTGGATATGTATATTTCTTTTTGTTGTTGGGTTTCCAAGGTGTCTTTAGATATAGCTTCAACCATTAATATATATCATTTGGATGCATGTAAATATTATCTCAGGTGTGACTTATACTAGAAGGCATAGGCAGAACAAAGGCTAAGATAACCAATTATATACACATTCTTGGCATGTTGATCTCGTTACTCTTATTCATAATAATTACTTGTATGCTTAACTACCATGGTGCAATGTATGATTACTTGCATAGTCAAGAGAGTGTCTTTGGTGATATCTAGAGTATAGAATTGTGTGAATGTACAAGAGTGTTGGATCACTTGAGTTAATGATCATTTTCTTATATGATTGGTTGTTTATATTTCATTTCTATATTGAGGTATGGTTGTAACCTAGATATATCCTAATCTCAATAGAGGAGGGAATGGACATAAATGATGATTTCTCAAAAACTATTCTAGGGGTATTTAATGGATTTGAGTGCTCACATATTTGGTTAGTTTTTGGCTGGTAAAACCAATCAAAGTTCCCATAATGACAGAGTCACGGCAAAGTTCTTGAGAGAAGATTACATAGTTTGTGGTTCTCGATGCAACAAAGTTTTCATCTATACTAGGGATGACCAATTATTACAAATTCTTAAAAGTGAATCATACCTAAGCTACGTCCAACCTTATCCACTAGAACTCAGTCTGGCATCTAGCAATCTGGGAGAAACAATAGTCAAAGTTTGGCTGCCTACTGCTCAACATCGTACTTCTTTACCAGATGATACTCAATCGGTCTATTTTATTTAATGTTTGCTCTAACCAAATTATTATGCATTTCATTTTTTATGCTATATGACAATTTTCTTTTAGATTCTGATAAATAACGAGCTAGAGAGATGATCTCATGCAATTGGCAGTTACAAGTCAGGATGACTAAGGTAGGACATATTGAGCGGTTAGTGTATGATTTTTACATGGCTAGTATCAAATTGTACTTTTTATCTAAGGCAATACCATTTGAATGCAATAATGTTATGTTTTCTCTAATTTTGAGCTTATGTATGTATATACATATATATCACAATATTCGTCAACAAGGAGTGGTTCAAGTGGTCAAGCACGGTGTCTCCTAACAAAGGGACATGGGTTTGAATCTCAATTGCCGCCTTGATTTACCACCTGAGCTCGGCCACGGGCATGGGAGATGGAGGGAGAAATATTTCTATCTTAATCCCATATATATCGCAATATTCATGTTTTTAAAGTATACACCTATCTGATCTATAGTACCATAAGAAGTATGAATAGTAGTAGCAGAATTGCTGCTTAGTGATAGACTCATTGTAGTTAGAAATAAATCTCACTATGACGTCTTGGTCAATTGTTTAGTAAATTGTATAATATTAGTGCACTATGTTGTACTAATCACTTTGGTTGAGATGTGGGATGTGACTGGACAATCTGCTCTGGAAGCTTAACAAGTTCTGTTATGTTGTTGCTAATCACTTCTCACAGTCATCTCTATTGGCACTTTACTTTGAGAAAGCTTGTATTTGCTCCGCTCTGAGGAGCTCTTGTAACAGTCTCGAATTCTTGAGATACACTAGTATACCACGGGCTTCAGAAACCTCATTTCTACTGTAATAGTTGAGGGCGTATGACCAAAGTTTGGTCCATAATGTGAAAGATTTGGTTTGATGGTTATTTCCCTAGTTTATTTCCCCTTCTTACGTGTAGTGTGTGATATATCATTTGTGGTTAGATTTTAACTGCAATTGTTGCTTTATATTCATCCTCCAACTACCTCACTTGACCTTGCACCATCCCCTACTTCTCCCTTCTAGCCATCACCATTCACCTTCATGTCACTGACTGTTGATGCCTCCCCCTTTTTCCCTGTTCACAGTAGCCAAGCACCCCCAGTCCCCCACCACCTACTGCACCTCTATGACAGCCATCTCATCAACGACCTCCTTTCTCCCTACGGCCTCAATTACAACCACATCCACAAGATGTTGTTGCTACTTCTCCCTATTCCCACAACCTCCCTCACTTCCATCCATCCCGCCAGCAACCCTCCTTTAGTCACTACTATAAACTGATCTCCATCTTTCTTTTCTGCCGATGTAAATGTATGTGTGTGGATGTGTGCATATCAAACCATTTAGTGACCATGATTTTGGAATCAATCTAAACAATCACACCTGTTGTTTGGTCAATCAGGAAGGTTTCCAAAGTTCAAAATGTTCACAAGATCAAATACGAGAGTCCAAAAAATGTCTTTGTTGTACTTACGACTAGAAGTATAGACATCTATGCATAACATCAAGATGTTGTGTTGATTAAAAAACAAAGTACCGACTGTTGGAATAATTGACTAATATAGTGTCTTATATGAAAATTTTGGTATAAACACAATGTCTTGGAAGTTGATATGAAGAACTTCCTATGAATAAAAACCATTTCTTCCAAGAAATAGGTGTTTCCAGTTTCACTCCAAAGTACCAACAATTTTGATGGATCAAGCTAAACCATTTTTTGTTAATTCTTCTTTGCTGAAGTTGTCATTTGATAGTGACGAGTTTCCAAATAAACATAAAAACTAGAGAGCAATGATGTTTCCATGAACAAAACAATAAAGGGTCATCCGTATTGATTCTTTAAAACCTGGCGGCGATGTGGCACTCCGTCCGGTTGGCTTCCTCAGCGTTGTACTTGGGGCTCCCTCCAACCGCCGGTAATGTGGCACTCTAGTAATGTGTCACTCTGGCAATGTAGCACTCCAGCGCTAGGAGTCTTCCCAGTTGAAACCCTCTGCACAATGTGGCACTCCGCTGCTAGCAATCTTCCTAGTTGAAACCCTCTATGCGGTCCTCCAAGACACCAGTTAGGGTGACGATCCATCCGGCTCTATCTCCTTGACATGCTCATCTCACGAAAGTGAGGAATCAAGGACAAATTTTTGTGGAGAGATCAGTCTCGATTAGTGTGGGAGCACGAACGGAAAGCGGGAAGTCAATTTGTTAATTATTATCAATTAGCTAGTTCCACTTTTAGTTTAGCAATATTAGATTGCTACTAATTGAATATAAAAATGTCTTTAATGTTAAGTCCTCTTTTGAAACTCTATAATATGTGGTTTAGAGGCATTTTAATTAAAAATGTCTGTAAATTAGATAGATAGTGTTTTTTTTAGAAAAGCCACTAGAATAAACACCACTAATGGGCATTTTTGTTGTAGTATTTATAGTTATCATTGAAATCATACATATTGGTAGGATTCCTATATCCCCAACAAATTCCATGTTCTATCCCCATCATGAAACTCCACTTCTTTTATAAAGCTATATGTTCTTGGTTTATACAACTCCAAATAGTTCATACACATGATTACATCAAATTCATACATTCTAAGTGCAACAATCTGCTTGAATGTTATGAGTCCCATCAGCTAAAACACACTTTCAACATATTTTAGTGATATACATAGGTTTTATTGTATGAACTTCTAGAAACAAATCATAAGGTAAAGGAATCACTAGAATATTACTTTTGTCTATCATATACCTAGTCGAAAAGAGTGAGTGACACTAAGGTCATTTAGAAAAGATATTGGTGTAATGGCATCACTAAATTACATCGTCTAACTTTTCATTACTTGTGGAGGGACCAATCCTTCTTGTTGATTCATAGATTAAGCTCGACCAATTGTGTGTGTCTTTCCTTTTCTTCTACTAATAACACTTTATGATGTAGGTCCCTATGCAATGGATCCTTCCTGTGAAACTATACCTCTAATACCAGTCTGTAAAGTCTGTTGGATTTGTTGGTATTAACCCTTTGGCCTTTTTCCTGATTGTTGTTGTTGTCCTCCTTGTGAGCATTCCTTGAAATAATTCCAAGTCATCCATAGTTGTAACACGTAGGAGCATTGGAACCCCAAAACTTCCCTGATGCACATGTCCACAAGTTGTGCATTGTTGCGGAACTAAAGCATAACTAGGTTCTCCATACTCTTGAATACTTATGGTTGTAAAAGACTCTATATCTCTGAAGTTGGTATCCCCTGTTTGTATGTATGCACTGAGAGCCAATCATATGATGATTGGATTGGCATACGCATGATTGATTTGATAAATATCAAAGCCAAGATTCCAAATTATTTTAGCTCAATTGATTATGAGATAAATTATGGAGCAGAATGAATGTCTAAAGAATAACAATACTCAATGGTGTATGTCTTCGAGTTGAGGAACTGAACCATGAGATCATACGGATGCTAAAAGTATGTACATTCTTGTTATGTCCCTAGTCGGATGTCATGGTGGAAGGTTGATAGACAACAATGACACATCAAGACTTGAGTGTGTGTTGGTTGATGACAGTGTCTCATTAGTCATGATATATGACATCAAACCAAGCACACAGATACATGTTGGAGAATAGTGTATTAGACAGACACACCATGAGAGTGACACATGGAATCATGACATGGTAGTCAAAGTCATCTCTCATAGTGATGGTGGTGATTGCGATTCTTAGACCTGAAATCACTACACTCGTCGAATGTGATTGGGTACACTTTGACATCATCAAATGCAGTCCTGAAATATGAGTTCTTTTAACTGTGACAATTTGGTGGCTTTGATGTATGAGATAAACTGTGAGTGATAGATATGGGATTTTTCCCTCCTAAAGGAGTATGATGTACAGGCCACTTGATAAGTGAGGCTGAGAAAGGCATGCGCATGCAGATGTGAATCAATATATGATATTGATGTCACACATATCTCAGACAGTCTGCTCTAGTTCAAGATGAATGAACGTTGAAAGGATGACAACTCCATGCCTTGAGTTCAATCAGGATATCAGAGACAAAGGAATTATACATTCACTGGAACACCAATCACAGACTATAGGATTGAAAGTTGTTCTCCAACTTTCCTTTTCACTTAGGTAGAACTGATGTGTGACTAGGCACCACTCTTTTCTTGTGATGTCATAAGCTAGTTATGGACATTCACTGCCAATGTGAAATGGGGCCTATAGGGTCACACACAAAGGATTATCCTGGAAGAGGAGTTTATCCATGAATGATGTTTGGATTGATTACTAAAGTGTTTATGTACTCAATCAAACATTCAATCAATAGAATTGACTCATAATCATCAAGTTCAAGTGTTGTACCAACTGATTAGAGTGTCAAATTGATTGAGAACAAAATTGACTGTGTTCTGCACAATCTAGACCACCAACCGACTGGTTCACTGGGTGAACCAATCGGCTCATGGTCAGTGAGACGACCTGTTCACTCTGGTGAATCGATTGGTTCACTAGACCAAATGAGCAGTGTTGGGTTGTCCCAGTTTGTGAGAAAAAGTTTTCTATTTCACTTGTTCAATTCGATTGGGACAAGAATTAATCTTTGCATTAATTAGAAATGAAATAGAAAAATCAATTGCAGGCAAGTCTGGGAAGTAAAATGACTGGCTCACTAAGTGAACTGACCGGTTCACACTCCCAACTAATAGGTTCACTAGTGAACCGATCGAATCACCTTGCCAAATGACCGCTTCAGTTATGAAATGACCGGTTTGCCTACCGAAGTGCAAATTGTTCGTTAAAATTTTGGACCCTTCTACTCCCACACAGATTGGAAACTCTAACCCTACCCTCTACTATAGATAGAGGGGTACATGGGGCTTCTCCAGACACACAACTCAAAACATCTGTTGCTCTAAAAAGTTTTTGTCATCTTTGGTTGTGGTAACCGAGAGAGCCCAAACAAGTTCTACCCATCCAGGGAGGAACAATGAGTGAAAGACAACTACAGAAAAGTGAGTGGTGGTGGGAGAGTGTGTTGGTGACTAGTATGCCGACAGAAGGGGACAAATCCTTCTAGTCCATTCTTCAGGATGACTAGAGTTCCCGATAGTCTGTGTGGACTATCTATAGAGGAAGGAGACTTCTTCCACTCAGGAGGACAATAGTCAACCACAGTTTGGGTCAAGACCAAGAGCTGCACAGATGTGGTCATAGACAGATGGTTGAAGACCATACTTGCTGCAAGGTATAGTCATTGAGCAAGCCTCAAGACCAGGTATATATCGCTAAAACCATCCTTCCCATTACACAGATGTTGATGCTATCTGCTAGTTATGGGTTTATGGTCAAGTACATTTTTGTTTCTGCTGCCTACTCCGACCACATAAAACCCAACAGTGGTATCAGAGCCACAGAAATACTGTATGTTTTGGGATAATCGATATGATCGGATTTTGGTTTTACCTTATTTTATTTATTGTATACGATGTGAATATTTAAATAACTAATGAGAATATCCGATTAATACCACATGATCCCAAACTAATATATACATATATGATATGGTATATATATAATCCATACATGTCTCCCTAAAATAGTTTTGATGGTGGATGTGTAGTATGGTTATGGCCAATAAACCCTATGTGTATGTGTGTGGTTGGTTATGTTTGTTTGCATCTCAGTCTATGCACCGATCCCTCTTCTACTATTCTAAATGTAACTCGAGATTCTCTTCAACCATTGCTCCCCTTGAATGTAACTCGAGGTTTCACAAAGATTATGTAAAAGTAGGATAGTTTTATTTCATATTACGTCGAAGAATGGTGGGTGCCTAGACAAGTAGTTGGAGGAGGCAGATGACCCAACGACCTGGTGAACTGATGGTCTGGAGGAGCCAAACGATCAGTTGGTGACAACCAACCGACCGGCCAAGAGGTGAGTCGACCGGTTCAAAGATTGAACCAATCAACCTGGATTGGCAAGCACAAATGTTCATCAATAACAGGTTGCATGTGATGTAGATCTTAGATGACCGTAGTTCCTTGTGGCTCCATGGAACTACAATAGGATGACCATAATCATTGCTTTATCGTTATTGCATGTTTTCATTTGTGGGATATAGCATGTATATGATACATACTATATATGTGGTGATTGGATACATATATGCATATATAAGCATATTAAAACCACTCAGCAAAAAATTAAGTTTAAGATGACTTCCAAAAGAAGCACACATGAAAAGCTTGATCGACTAAGTGTGGGCACGCCCTACTGTGGTGCACCGTCTATATCATGAAAGTGTAATGGTGAATATGTGGGTCTTCCCTAGCAGGGTGCATATTCATTGTGTTGGTGTTTGGGTCGGACTTAACAAGGTGACCTTGATCAGATCAAGCACCTTGAGGCATGCAGATGTTCATGACAAAGTGTGGTGAATAACATCAATCCAAGAATTGCATATGATGCAATTGGTAAATGTTACCTACCTTAATAATTGATTATGGATGCTGGCATTGGCTGGGTAATAACTCAATTGCTTTGGATCTTGTCTCACTAGAAGGTTGTATGTTGCAATCTTCCAAATTGATAGTGAGGGCTATCAATTTGATCAAAATAGTGGGAGAGATAATTAATTAATGACCTAATTAATATCGTCAATTTTCAAATCAAATCAATCAAAAAGATTTTTGAACTAAAATTTCAAATTTCCTTTTTGTACAATAAATGGCTTCCAACAACAATCACTTTTCATTGTGATCGGTCCTTGAGAATGACAAGCTGAATGGGAACAACTTCCACGACTAGTTTAGGATGTCGAGAATTGTTCTCACTCAAGAGCAAAAGCTCTATGTCCTAGATACACCAGAGCAATATGAACCTGCTCCCATTGCACTAAAAGATGAAAGAGATGCTTACAAGAATCATATTGAGGATGCCATTGATGTGAAATGCTTGATGTTGTGCTCAAAGAACTATGAGTTGCAGAGACAACATGAGAACATGGACGTCATTTAGATGGTTCAACATCTCCAGAACATGCGTCAAGAGCAAGAACGATAAGAGAGACATGATGTCTCCAAGGTATTGTTGAAGTGTGTCATGATAGAAGGAGATCCAGCAGGCCCTCACACACTCAAGATGATTGGGTATGTGGAGAACCTAACTCGACTGGGATTTCTTCTGAGCCAAGAGTTGGCTACTGATGTGATACTGCAACCGTTGCCAGAATCCTACAGTCAGTTTGTGATGAACTACAGCATGAACAACTTTGATAGGTCAGTGACAGAGTTGTTGGGCATGTTAAGGACAGCTGAGGCACAAATGAATAAAGACAAACCCAAATCTATGATGATGATCAACAGAAAGAAGGGGAAGTCAAAAGGCAAGCGCAAGGGCAAAGCAAAGAAAGGTTCTTATGCTAGCCAGCAACCCAAGTCATCTTCAACTCTCAAGGCCAAGGGAGGGTTGAACAAGGGAGAAAAATATCACCATTGTCATGAGCCAGGACATTGGAAGAGAAATTGCCTTCTCTACATAGATGAATTGAAGAAGAAGGAGGAGGGGATGGAAGTATCCACCCCAGGTATCATGAAATAAACTGAAAATGCTTCTTTATCTTAGGTATATGATACCAAGATATAGATCTGACATATATGATGTGCATGATCTGAAAAGAAGTGATGGCCTTTATGAAAGGACCAATAAGGAACACTCATCAACATTGGAGCAAGTTTTGCAACCATAAATAGTAGTATCTTTTAGTTTATTTCATCCCAAAGGGCATGTAATAGAGTTATGAACTGCAATTTCATTTTTCCAATAAATAGAAACACTTTATTTCTACATCTTATAATGACAAGGATGTCTATCAATAAAGTTCATGTTTCAATTTCAAAGATATGATCTTTTATGGTAATTCCTTATTTATCTTGTGGTACTCGGTATGCATAAGATAAAATAATAATACCTAAAAGTTACTAATGACTCAAACAATTAATTAGCATTATCATCTAATGGAATGAATGAGAAATTCATCTCTAGATTTTATGTTGATGGATAAACTAGACTCTCTTGGTTAATGAACCATTAAGAGATATGAATGTCTTGTTTATTGGGCATGATGATAAGTCAATCTTCACAAGATGAAGTGGGAGAATGACTATTCTATTAGGTATATTACATATTGATGTATATGCATACCTATTGAAGTAAATGCTAATACTTAAGATATGGTATTTAATGAAATACTAATATGAATATCTTGAAATGTTCAAGAATAACATAAATGAAGAACAAACTTGGTAAAAGTATTTATTCTTTGATATGATCAATGAATGAGATACTTAAACCAAATGTTTAAGGACCTTGTGAGTAACTATGATAGTGTATCGTAGAGAACTCATGATTAAGGCATAATGATGTCTAAATCAAAGAAGGAATCATACTCTAAATAGTAATAGCATGATCATCAAACAAATAACTAATCTTCTAGAATTCTTCTAAAGAACATGTTTTATACTAAATAAACATACAGAAGGAGACTAAGAATCACAAGTGTTGTGGAATCTCAAATTCCTTATGTAATAGATACACCTCATATATCTAGTAGATAACACCTTGAGCTTGATGGATAATGATATCCTAAAAACTCAAAGGTAATGAATTAGTCATATGGCAATGACCCAATAATCTATCTAGATGATGTTGAGGAACTAGATTTTGAGTTATGGCTTGAAGCCATAAGATCCAAAATAACTTCCATGTAAACCAAATTAGGTATGACCTTAATGGTAGCACTTATAGGGATAAAACCGATAAGTGCAATTGGGTCTTAAGAGTTAAGACTGACATGGATGACATTTGAAGAGCTGATTGGTTGAAATGAATTCAAGTGTGTTCAAGGTGTTGAACCTGATGGTTTTATTTAACTAATTGTAGTGCCTATAGGACATAAAGGATAATGCTTGCTATTGGAACTTAAACACTATGAAATTTGGCATATGGATATTAAAACTGCATTCCTAGTAGGAATAACATGAGGTTGTGTACGTGACACAACCTAAAGGGTTTTATAATTCCATAAATACAAATGCAGTCTACAACTTACAAGAGTTTAATCAATATGATTTATTAAATATGAGCAACTTAGAATTGGAGTCTTTACTTTGATTATATAGTCAAAAGGGTTTGACTGATATATCAAAATAAAGAAAGGATCTGTAATTACAAATATTTAATGGGAGTGTATTCTTATTCCACATGATGATGAGGAATAAAACAAAACTAGTGTGGAAATACCTTCTTTAAGGGAATAACGAGAAATGTCCTATGTGATAGGAATAGAGGTCTATAGAGATAGTTCTCGAAAGTATCTTGACCTGATAAAGAGAGAGTGTGCATTGGCAGTTTGTACTAAAGGGTTCAACATGTAAAGATTCAGTGGGATAAAACTTGTCCATATTACATGGAGTTAGTCTCTCAAGATTCCAAGTGTCCCAAATTCTTATGAAGAATAGGAGCACATAGATAAATGCCTTATGCATGTGCAATTGGATCTATCATGTATGTAATCATCCCATTGTCTAGTATCTATGGATATTACAAGAAAATATATATGCATTCATCATCATGTATGTATTAGACATGACAATGTGATATGCTCATCCAGTTATCTCGTATGTATTGGACATGACAAGTGGATGTCTGTCTACTTCCAGTGAGAGTCACTAGAATACCATAAAGAACTTATTTAAGTACTTATGAAGTGTTAAATTATTAGTTCTATCGTAATAAAAGAAAGAGTTGAATGTAAATAAGTTACATTGATGCAAGCTTCCAAAATTACAGAAATTGATAACAAAATACAAAATACAAAAGTGGATATGTGTTGTTAAGTGGAAATGTTTCGAGTAAAATTAAAATCCATTTAATTCTAAAAGGGAATGACGGGTATCCTTTGTTATGAAAAACATAGGATACTATATGGATATAGAAGTTCATACAAATGAACTTATAGATATTCCAACCATTGATGACAGAGTAGAAATACTGAGTCAAATAATGGAGCTAATTATTAGGCAAGGAATATCAGATAGCATATTATGACAACTCCATCTCATACGAACTGTCATGCGACGAGGAGATGTGAAACATACAATATACCAAATAAAGCTAACTATTTATAACTCACTAGATTAGCACTAGCGTAACAGAAACATGTGGGACATGTTTAGATATCACTGAGAATATGATTCAAAGGTGATTGGCTCTAAGTTCAAGTGGGAGTCTATTGGTATGTATTCCCTGAGAGCCAATATGGTGATTGGATTCACATATGCCACGATTGATTTGATAAATATCAAAGTTAAGCTTCCAATTTATTCCAGCTCAATCGATTATGAGATAAATGATAGAGCAGAATGAATGTCTAAAGAATGAAAATACTCAAAGATGTATGTCTTCGGGTTGAGGAACTGAATAATGAGATCATATGGATGTTAAGAGTATGTGCATTCTTGTTATATCCCTAGTTGTATGTCATTGTGGAAGGTTGATAGACAATAATGACACATCAAGACTAGAGTGTGTGTTGATTGATGATAGTTTTTCATTAGTCATGATATATGATATCAAACCAAGCACACAGATACATGTTGGAGAACAGTGTATCAGACAGGCCCACCATGAGAGTGACACATGGAACCATGACATGGCAGTCAAAGTCATCTCTCATAGTGATGGTGGTGATTGTGATTCTTAGACCTGAAATCACTGCACTTCTTGAATGTAATTGGGTACACTTTGACATCATCAAATGCAGTCCTGAAAGATGGGTTGTTATAACAGTGATGATTGGGTTGCTTTGACACATGAGATAGACTATGAGTGATAAGTATGGGATTTGTCCCTCCTAAGGGAGTGTCATGCCCATGCCACTTGATAAGTGAGACTAATAAAGGTATGTGCATGCACATATGAATCAATATATGATATTGATGTCACACATATCTCAGACAGTATGCTCTAGTTCAAGAAACATGAATGCACGTTGCAAGGATGACAAATCCATGCCTTGAGTTCATTCAGGATATCAGATACAAAGGAATTATGCATTCATTGGAACACCAATCATAGATTGTAGGATTGAAAGATGTTCTCCAACTTTCCTTTTCACTTGGGTAGCACTTATGTGCAACTAGGCACCACTCTTTTCTTGTGATGTCATAAGATAGTTATGGACATTCACTGCCAATGTGAAATGGGACCTATAGGGTCACACACAAAGGATTAACCTTGAAGAGGAGTTTATCCATGAATGATGTTTGGATTGATTAATAAAGTGTTTAGGTACTCAATCAAACATTCAATAAATAGACTTGACTCAGAATCATAAATTGCAAGTGTTGAACCAACTGATTAGAGTGTCAAATTGATTGAGATCTGAATTGACTGTGTTCTGCACAATCTGGACTACCAGCTGACCGGTTCACTGGGTGAACCGATTGGCTCATGGTCAGTGAGATGACCAGTTCACTCTAGTGAATGGACCAGTTCACTAAACCAAACGATTAGTGTTGGGTTGTCCCGGTTTGTGAGAAAAAGTTTTCCATTTCACTTGTTCAATTTGGTTAGGCAAGAATTATTCTTTGTGTTAATTAGAAACGAAATAGGAAAGTCAATTGTAGGCATATCTGGGAAGTGATATGACGGGTTCACTAAGTGAACAGACCAATTTACACTCCCAACTAACCTGCTCACTAGTGATCTGATTGGCTCACTGATCCAACCCTATTTTAGGGTTGTATCTTGCGTCATTTTGTACTTTTATCACATTCAAATGCATTAGAATTACATGTTATTCTCCCCAATATGATTATCATTGCAAATACGCTTATGGATGTTCTTTGCACTGTTTTTCAGGTACTTGGGCCATGCTTAGATGGATTAGGGAGAGAGAGGGACCCAAAGAAGGCCCCAAAGTCTCCCTCAACCTACCTCAAGTGGCCAAGACTCATCCCCGAGAAAAGACATCTGAAATTGACAAAGTAAGAAGAGAAATCAAGAAGTCAAGCCCCACCACGGCCGTGGCCCCAATGCCACGATCGTGGCTTTTTTGCCAAAATCCAACAGGCTGCAACAGGGAAATCCACAGATCGTCCACGACCGTGGCCACTGAAGACAACCCGGCCGTGGCACCCTGCCACGGTCGTGGGAATTAATTTATAAGAAGTCAGGTTGCAACAGGGAATCGGCCTCACTAACCACGACCGTGGCCGGTGCTGATCAAGACGCCCGTGGCCCCTCCCCACGGTCAGCTCCAACCCCTCCAAAACAGCTGTGTTACCCAACACGGCCGTAGTGCATACTACCCACCACGACCGTGGCACCCCGCCACGGCCGTGGCCACCACCATCTCACCACTTCCTTCACCCCACAACGGTGTTCACCACCCCACGGTCATCCCCCACTACCATCACCACGGTTGTGGTACACCCACCACGACCGTGGTGCTCACCTACCCTATACAACTTTCCACTGTTTTTCCTTTTTTGCCCCCACTTAGCCCTAGCTCCTATAGAAGCACTAGTTGCTTCTAGGGCTCGGGGAGAGCACTCCCTAGCTGTCACCTAGCTGCTCACTTGCATCCATTGCTCCCATCCACCCATTTCCTTGCATTCACCCCCATTTCCACCCACTTTCCACTCATTTCCACCATAGAACCCTAGTTTCTCTAGGTTTCTATCCACCCATTCCACCATTTTCATGCACCCCTGCACCATTGGAGGAGGGAGGACGTCTGCAGCTGCTTGGAGGTGAAGAAGAAGGCCACTTCATCAAGCTTCATGGAGTTTCTTCCTCTTCTACCCCTTTCTTTTCATGTTTTCATGATCATGTATAGCTAAGCCCCCTTGTGGTGGGCTGTTTGGGATTAAAATGTTACTTTGATACCATGTTGGGGGATAAATTCTTGTAATGAACTCAATTCATATTTATGATGATTACTTCTTGCTTCCATCTCTTTTCCTATCTTATTGCATGTGGTTTGTGCTTCTTGTATGAATTGCTTGTTTTGAGGTTTTTGATGACACTTCATTTCTAGGAGGAATTGGGGTGTATGTGGCAATCTTAGGAATGGCTCCTAGGTCCAATTATTGGATCCCTAGCTAGCCCCCTTTGTTCCTACATACACATCCCTCCTCTTACAAATGAGTGTGAGATTTAAGTGGCTAGTGTAAGTGAGAGTGATGCAATTGCCTAGGGCCTTCTAAAGCCTAGAGTGGCTACTGGCAGGAGGATTACCCCCTTCATCTCCACTCCCATCTCTACCCTCAACCCTCAATTGTTCACTATCACTTACCCTAGAAACCTAGATTCGATCAATCTCAGTAGAACTACACCTAACCCTAGTCTTCTACTAGTAGTATAGGGTATGTTCTAATGGCATTGCCCTTGTTGTTTGGTTTGGTAATCTAGATACGAATTGAGCACCATGCATGTTTAATGAACTCTCCCAACTAAAATCAAAGTGACATTTTCCGAACGGCCCACCCACCTTAATCATCTTGCTTAAAACCCTAATCGCTTAGTCTACTTGTTAATGCTAGCTTAGTTCAATTGCTTTAGTTTAACTTAGTAAATTGCTTAGTTCTACCATTCAGTGTTACCTTAGGTTCCTTCTCTTGCTAGTAGTTAGTTTAGTTCTTATTTACTCCTTACCCTGCTAGAGTAGTGTAGCCCTTCTTGCTCTTGCTTAGTTAGCTTGATAACTTGGTTCACTAATTTGCTTTCTCTTTCATAATTTAGTTTCCTTTTCGCATTTCTTACTTGCTCATTAGTGTAATAAACCAACAATCAACCTTAAAACCCTAAAACCCTTCTCTCCGCACTAGGAACGTAGCTCACGCGGTCTAACTCTAGCGCCCCCTTTATCCTCGCAAATCGACCCCGTACTTGCCACCTCACCTATACTACGACACGACCCCGTGTGCTTGCGGACGTAGTGTCTTAATAGACGTAGGTAGTTAGTGTGGGAGCATATAAATTTTGAAAGCACAATCCCATATCTAGTGCTCTCCGACCTCGTGGGGTGTAAAAGCACCACTAGCGGAGATGCACCAAGCTTTCTGGCGCCGTTGCCGGGGATAGAGGCGCTCGGCCTAGTTAGATAGTGTAGCTTAGCCTTTCCTTTTGCCCTCACCATTGCTATTATCTATTCTTTGTGCTACTCTTGCATATTGGTTTGCTAACTTGGTTCCTTGTTGTTTGTTTGTGACTTGCGCAGGTGACAGTTGTGCATGCGTAGCACGTGTTCGACTTGCACCGACTTGGTGGTTTACGACCCCGAGATTGGGAGAAGAAGACGTCAAGCTTGCCGCAACCTACACCGAGAGGTCGAGATGGCACAGAACGACCCGCCATCGGAGGTTCCACCGCCACATCGCCCGCTTCATGAGTATTTCACGCTGGGGAACTACAACTCCCCCATCGCCACTCTAGTTGACCAGATGCCAGGTCAACAGTTCTCCATCCCGCCGGCACTCTTGGGGCTTCTCCCTACATACTTCGGTATGGAGAACGAGAACCCCTACCACCACATAGACGCGTTCCTTGAAACGTGTTCTACCTTCCGCACGCCGGCCGCCACAGACGACTCGATCAGGAGGACGCTCTTTCCTTTCTCCCTCAAGGAGAAAGCCAAGGAGTGGTACGTCTCGAGGCCAGAGCTCGTCACAAGGAATGAAGTAAAGAATGAGTTTCTGAAGAAGTTCTTTCCAATAGCCAAGTTATCCTACATGAGAAGATGCATCACGTCCTTCGCCCAAAAAGAGAACGAACCCTTCCACGAGGCGTGGGAGAGGTTCCATAAGTTGCTTCATGACTGCCCTCATCATGAGGTTCTGCTTTGGTAGCTAGTTCATGCCTTCTACACCGGGCTTGAGGAGGAAAGCCAAAACAACGTCGATTCTTCTTGCGGGGGCACGTTTATGGCAAAGCCACCCGAGGAATCATGGCCGCTGTTTGAGCATCTCGCCGAGAATTCACGCCACCGAGCTTCCACTAAAGGGGGACATTGCGGCAGGAACTACATCCCTCCCCCTTCTTCCGTAGCTCCCGCACGCAATGCCACTGACCCCGACATGATGAAAATGATGGCAGATATGATTCATATGATGAAGAATCAAGTGGGTGGCTCTTCTAGCCAACCTGCAATGGCTGTGGACACTGTAGATGAGGAAGTTAATGCTTTACATTCCTTTGGTGGCCGCAACAACCAGGGCCCAATGTCCCAATCCTACACCCCCGAGTTGAGGAACCACCCAAATTTCTCTTGGAGACAACAGAATGAGGATGGGCAAGGACAGGGGCAGCAGAAGCCATGCTACAGCTCCAAGTTTGAGGACGAGGTTCTAGGAAGGCTAAGGAGCCTAGATGAAGTAAAAAAAGATGTCAATGCACATGGGCAATCCATAAACCGTCTTGAGCAGAGGTTGGACCAAATTTCTCTCTCTTTGGCTAGGAGGGAAGAAGGTAGACTTCTGTCTCAACCACTGCCAAATCCAAACAATGATGGGGTTTTTCTAGGGAACACTTCAAGTGCTTATGTTCCACCATCTTACCAAGCCCCACCAAACCCCTATGCTCCTCCACCTCCCCAAGCACCGCTCAATTATCAATATGCTCCACCTCCACCTCACACTTACCAACAACCACCTCCACAATATCACCCCCCACCACAACAACAATCACAACCCCAATTCATCCTTCAAAATCCCAACTCCCCTCACCAAAGGCCTCCACCACCCCAACAGCCACAACCACCTCCACAAGCTCCCTCTTCTACCACCCATGAGCATGTGAAGGCTGTAACTATGTTGAGGAGTGGCAGGACCTTGGAGAGGCCCCATGGTGCAGTTGTTGGCAGAGATGACACCGAGGCAGGGCAGGTTGATACTGAGATGCAGATTGATGATACTGTGATAAGAGGCAGTGTTGATATCGTGACGCCGAGCAGTGATACTGTGATACCGAGCAGTGATACTGTGACTCCAGTGATATCGGTGGATGATACTATTGATTTGGACCGATTGGGTTCCCAACTCCCTCCATATCCTGATGCACTCGAGGAGCCTTCTGCAGCAAAGAAAAAGAAGAAGCATGCGGAAGATATTCTAGAGATCTTCAAGCAAGTGAAAATCAATGTACCTCTTATAGATGCAGTCAAGCAAATTCCGTCCTATGCAAAGTTCCTTAAAGAATTGTGCACCTTCAAAAGAAAGACACCAGGGAGGACGCCTAAGAAGATCAAGCTCACTGAGCAAGTGAGCTCCATTCTCCAACACACCATCCCCCGGAAAAGAAAAGACCCCGGTGCTCCCATCATCTCATGCTACATCGGGGCACATCGCATAGACCAGGCTCTTCTTGACTTGGGGTCTAGCGTAAACTTGATGCCATATGATCTGTTTGCTGAGCTCCAAATGGGGGAGTTGAGGCCAGCCCATTGCACTCTACAGTTGGCCGACCGATCTGTGAAGACGCCTAGAGGGCGTGTGGATGATATGCTGGTCCGTCTTGATGAGGATACTTCTGCCTTCTTCCCAGCCAACTTTATCATTCTTGATATGGAAAAGGAAGCTAGAAAGGTTCCAATCATCTTGGGGAGACCTTTCTTAGCCACACCTGATTCTGTGATCCATGTGAGAATTGGGACCATGTATGTTACTTTCATGCACATGAAGATCCGGTTGAACATTTTCAAGTCTTCCACTACAGCTGAAGTGATAGGGGCCACCGAAGAAGATTGTTATTTGGTGGAATGCCTAGATGAGATTGTTGAAGAGTTCCTACCTGCGTGGATTGAGACTGCTACTCAAGGTAGAGGTCTTGAACCAATTGTTGAGTTCCCTGATGACGATGATGAGGAAGATGAATAGTGCGAGCTAGCCTTAGTGGCTGCAAGCCAGGACCTCCCGTCTATTTCTGCACCTTTGAAAAACTCCCTTGAAGCACCCCCAGTTCTTGAGTTGAAGAAACTTCCTGAAGGATTGAAGTACGCTTTCCTTGGCTCAAATGACACCCTCCTGGTGATCATTTCCTCCATTCTCTCTCCTGAGCAAGAAGATGCCTTGATGGAAGTCTTGAGGAAGAACATCCAAGCCATTGGATGGTCCATTGCTGACTTGAGAGGGATTGACCCCTCTATCTGTGTGCATCGGATATACTTCGAAGAAGATGTGAGGCCGACCCGTCAAATGCAAAGAAGGCTAAATCCAAAGTTGAAGGATGTTGTAACTTAAGAGGTTGTTAAGTTTCTTGATGTGGGGAACATCTATCCCATTTCTGACAGTACGTGGGTGAGTCCCATCCAAGTTGTACCCAAGAAGGGCAGGATTACGGTTGCAGAGAATGTCGATGGTGAGCTTATGCCGGTGAGAGAGCAATCAAAGTGGCGAATGTGCGTGGATTACCGGAAGCTCAACGAAGAGGTGGTGTGTAATTTCATGAAATCCAACATCTTTAGCCGTTTTGGTGTTCCAAGGGCTATGATTAGTGATGGAGGGAGTCATTTCATTCACCGCACCTTCGAAGGGCTGCTAAAGAGACAAGGAGTTAACCATCGTGTAGCTACTCCTTATCACCCTCAAACGAGTGGTCAAGTTGAGTTGGCAAATCGAGAGATAAAGCTCATTTTGGAGAAGACGGTGCGATCGGACCGTAAGGATTGGTCACTTCGACTCAATGAAGCTTTATGGGCATATAGGACTGCATATAAAGCCCAGATTGGCACTACACCGTTCAAGCTTGTATATGGTAAGAGTTGCCATTTTCCGGTTGAGATGCAGCACAAGGCATTGTGGGCCTTGAAGACGATGGACTTCGATGAAGAGAAAGCCGGAATGAAAAGAAAGTTTCAATTGCATGAGCTAGAAGAAATGTGGCATGAAGCATACGAAATGTCAAAGAACTCCAAGGAAAGAACCAAGTTTCTACATGAAAAGATCATAAAGAAGAAAGAGTTTGAGCCCGGCAAATGGGTATGGTTGTACAATTCAAGGATGAAGTTCTTCCCCGGAAAGCTTCGTTCTAGATGGGAAGGTCCTTACCTTGTCAAGAAGGTGTACCCATCAGGGGCAGTGATCATTTGTGCAAAAGAAGGAGCTAAGGATTTCGTTGTTAATGGGCAAAGGCTAAAATCTATTGTTGAGGTCAGCCCAGACAAGGCCAACCAAGATTTTGATATTGTCATGCTTATAGAAGAAGATTCTGAGGAAGAAGAATGCTTGGACGAGGATGAGAAAGGGATTTACTACAAGGATCTTTTGAAGATTCCCAAAAAGTGAAAAAAGTCCAACAATCAATAAGCCTGGCTGAAGGCGTTAAATTTAGCACTAGTGGGAGGCAACCCACGTGGTTTGAGATTCTCAAACCCTTCTTTTGATACTTTGATTTTGTTTTTCACAAATACACACACGCACACTTGTGCTTTATAGTTTTTGTTTGAGTTTTGATGATGGAAGGTGATAGACATTAGAGAGAGAGGATCTAGAAGTTAATCATGCTCATTCAGTCATGGTTGTGGCAAAAAGAACAAATAAAATCCAAAGCTCAAGTTTTAAAGTTTGAAAACTGAAGAGACAACCCCAACACGGCCGTGGCACATCGACCACGACCGTGGTGCTCTTGGCCAAACACGGTCGTGGCACTTCGCCACGGCTGTGGGAATTATTGCTACAAATTGGCCAAAGTTACAGGTTGTCATGAAGATCGGCCACGACTGTGGCGAGACGACCACAACCGTGGTTTGAGGACAAGGCCACGACCGTGGCGAGGTCAGACCAGGGTTCTCTTCATCGACAACACGACCGTGGCACCCACCACGGCCGTGCTACCCAACCCTGGCCACGACCGTGGCCCCCTGCCACGACTGTGGCCGAACCCGGTTCAGGAAAAAAAATATACTTTTAAGTGTCCCAAATCGACCCCCAGCCTTCCCTCTCCCATTCCCACCGTCCAATCTCTCCCAATCGCATCTCCATCTCCATTCCGCCCAGCAACTCCCCCACACAAAACCTCCACAAAAACCCCTCCATTCTCGCCCAAATCCACCACTACGCATATAACCATCATCCGTACACCACTATCCTTCCATTCCACCCATAAAACCACACCCACACCACCTTCTCCACCATATCCGAAAATCCCCCTCCTACACCACTTCCACCTCCATTTCTGCAATGAAGAAGATTGGGAAGGCTATCATAAAGGGGACGAACATCCTCACTGGAGGGAAATGACATTCTAAAAATGCCCCCTCCGACGTGTCCATTCCATCCCACACCCCATCACCCACCACTTCCGCCCACCATTCTCTCCGTCGGTCGCAATCGGTGAGCGGATCACACTCCCGCTCATCTGATAGCTACCACATCACAGACGCTACCTACGAGGGAGAAGACGAAGAAGAGGAGGAGTCCATGGGGGTCGACATGGACAACCTCATTGACGAGATTGAGCCGGCGACCGCAAGAAGAAACCAGCGATCCAAAGCGGCGCCGTCCTCAATCAGGCTGCCTCCAAAGCCCACACCACCCCGCCACTCAACATCCAGCGCGGCGGCGAGACGTGAGGTGCAGCCGCAACACTCGCGGCAATTGCAGCACAACGAGGAGCAGTCGGCCCACTGGTACAATTTTGATACCAGTTCGGGGTCGCAATCTTATGCGATGGAGGAAGAGCAAGATAGCGAGGATGAAGAGGTGGAGCTGGAGCCGGAAGGAGAAGATGTCATGACATTTTTGAAGGTAGACAGAGAGAAGACCCTAGGCAAAGCACCAGCGGGGGTGTCCTATGGTAGAGGGCACAGGAAAAAGAAGGTTGATCTTATCTACCCCGAGTGCATGACGAGGCGAGTCGTCGCCACCAAGTATGGGTCTCAGAAAGTGATCGAGGATCTAGGGATCAAGGAGGCAGTGGAAAGGAACTTAAAGAGAATAGGGTTGTGGGATGTCCTTTTCACACCGCAGCCAACCTACGTCGCCTTGACCCAAGAGTTCTTCGCTACTCTCGAAAAGACTAAAGTGAGGGGCTGTGACGCAATCAAAGTTGCCATAATGGGCAATGTGCACACCCTCACTTCCACTGAGCTGAATGGGATTTTTGCTGCAAGTCCTGAAGAGGCCGTCAAGATGAATGACGGCTTGCTAGAGAAGGTGAAAGAATTGGATTATGCCTATTTCTGGGAGCAAATCACAGGCAGTGGCGTGTACGATGCAGGAAGATCAAAGACAGCCGCCATAAGCAATCCAATGATGCGCTATGTGCAAAAGGTCGTGGCAAACACAATTGTAGGGAGGTATGATAATCAAGGATCTATCTCACAAAAAGATATGTTTGTCATGATATTAATGTACCTCAAGAAGCACCTCAACCTTGGTGTTCTATTGATTGATCATATGAAGTCTATACCCTATAAGAGCACAAAACCCTTTGTCATGGGTGGGTTTGTGACTTCGATTGCACTAGCGCTGGGGTACGATCTCTCGGGGTTACAGGACGCACTTGAGGCAGAGTTTGTGGACCTCAATTACTTGGTGCGCTCGCACACTATAAAGATAAAGGACAAGAAGATGATCTACCTTACTACTAGTGTGTCGGACTTCGAGCTCGAGCTGCCATACCACGCGGTACCTCTTCTTTCCGCATTGGGAATTAATTTCAATCTGAAAGAAAAACTTTTAAAATGGCAGCAAGAACACCAACGAGAGACGTATACAAGGGGAGCCACTATCGTACATGAATAAATCGCTGAATCTAATGTACAAGGGCAGGAGCATGAAGCAGAAGAAGAATGGCAGCCCCGAAGAATTAGAAGGAGGGATGAGGGTACATCCCAGCTGCAGCCGCCCTCAGGGAACGCCTATGACATGGCTACCATCCAGGCGCACCTTGAGAGTATTCAGAAGACTCAAGGTGACATGCAGCTTGTCCAGCAGTACATGTGGCAAGATCAACAGCAGATGCACTACCAGATCAACCACTTGTACCAATACCAACATGCCCAAGCAGCACGAAACCCCGAATGGGGTGCAGACTTTTGGGGTGGTATAGTTGGACATCCATAGGCGTATCCTCCACCCCAGGACGACTAATGGGGTTACTATTACCAGCATCCTCTGTCAAGCTCAGCTCCAGACTCGGCGCCTCCTCCATATCCTCGAGCATGCCAGACCAGCCACCACAGCCATGATACTTCCCCTATCTCCCCTAAGCTATAGTTTCATGCTGAGGACAGCATGATTCTAAAGTTTGGGGTGGGTAGGGCGGTATGCATCATCCCTTCTCTCTAGTTTTGGTCATTTTGATATCACCCTGCCATCTAGTTTAGTTTTACTGTTTTCGCTCTTTTCATTGCATCTTTGCATAACATGTAGTTGATTTCTGCATTTTTGAGTAATTTTTCAAAATTTTTGCTTTTTCAGCCATGCATTGCATATCATGTAGTTTTTGCTAATTTCTGCATGTTTTAGCTAGTATTTACTTGCTTTTTACTTAAAGTTGTGATTGAATGTGATTTAGTGCAATGTGGCACTTTTTTGACCAATTTTGCACAGATTTGATGTTTCTTGTCCAAAAAGCGTGTTTTGACTCAATCTTTACCATATTGAATGAAATTGCTTATCTTTGACAAATACAAGATGATATGTTGTGATGAAGTGCTATGTGGTATCAACGAGTGACTTCTTACATGCTCATCACCTCCCTTGGGAATGTGTTGGTTTGATTGAATTATGATCCGATCAAGCATAGAACGTTTAATGTTTGTGGAGTTACTGGTTTGATATATGGATTTCATTTGGTTCATTCATGTGATGTGATATCTATGGTGAAGTGTAGGACTAGTTTTCATGCAGGAGACCTTATGTGGAAGAGTATGCCAAGTGACCCCTCTTTGACCCGACCACTCTCTCATCATCTTCATACCCCTCCGCCTCATAAAAAGATGCCAAAGCGCACATATTAGCCATGGCCACCTCCAAAAGTTTGGGGTGGCCACATCTTTACCTCTCCGCTTCACTCTATCCACCATATGCCCTATCTACACCAGGGGCAAGAAAAAAAAAGAAAAAAAAAAAGAAAAAGAAAAACAAAACAAAATAAAAGGATGCTCCTGTTTAAGAGCATTCAAATAAAGAAAAGATGAGTATGTAAAAACACTCCAAAAATCTTACCGCATCCCTTTCTTCCACTTTTATACCCTTTGAGCTAGGAAACTTTAAACCTAGCTCACTTTATCCCTTTTCCGTAGCCATGTGGGTCATTTGGCATAGCTTGAAGCATAAGGTTGAACGCATGAAAGTGAAAACAACACTCCTAGTCACCGGCGATTAACATCATCATGAAACGGTCTACCCGGAACCGTATGAATGAGATATTGACGACTTGTGCAATCCATGCATTATATGCGAAGTTCATGTGCTCTGTGCTCTCTTCATGGTTGGTTTGTGAAAGCAGAAGAGGAGGGAAGTGATTTGCATGTACCTAGTCACCTTTGATCCCATTTAGCATTTGTCGCCCATCATATTGTATTTGTCATATCTTTTGATTGTGGAAAATGGAAAAGAGATTGAGTTGGAGTATACTTGAGGACAAGTATGTTTCAAGTTTGGGGTGGTGATCCAACCCTATTCTAGGGTTGTATCTTGCGTCATTTTGTACTTTTATCACATTCAAATGCATTAGAATTACATGTTATTCTCCCCAATATGATTATCATTACAAATACACTTATGGATGTTCTTTGCACTATTTTTCAGGTACTTGGACCATGCTTAGATGGATTAGGGAGAGAGAGGGGCCCAAAGAAGGCCCCAAAGTCTCCCTCAACCTACCTCAAGTGGCCAAGACTCGTCCCCGAGCAAAGACATCCGAAATTGACAAAGTAAGAAGAGAAATCAAGAAGTCAAGCCCCACCACGGCCGTGGCCCCAATGCCACGGTCGTGGCTTTTTTGCCAAAATCCAACAGGATACAACAGGGAAATCCACAGATCGCCCACGACCATGGCCACTGAAGACAACACGGCCGTGGCACCCTGCCACGGTCGTGGGAATTAATTTATAAGAAGTCAGGTTGCAACAGGGAATCAGCCTCACTGACCACGACCGTGGCCAAGTCGCCACGACTGTGGCTGATGCTGATCAAGATGCCCATGGCCTCTCCCCACGGTCAGCTCCAACCCCTCCAAAACGGCTGTGTTACCCAACACGGCCATGGCCACCACCATCTCACCACTTCCTTCACCCCACGACTGTGTTCACCATCCCACGGTCGTCCCCCACTACCATCACCACGGCCGTGGTACACCCACCACGACCGTGGTGCTCACCTACCCTATACAACTTTCCACTGTTTTTCCTTTTTAGCCCCCACTTAGCCCTAGCTCCTATATAAGCACTAGTTGCTTCTAGGGCTCGAGGAGAGCACTCCCTAGCCGTCACCTAGCTGCTCCCTTGCATCCATTGCTCCCATCCACCCATTTCCTTGCATTCACCCCCATTTCCACCCACTTTCCACTCATTTCCACCATAGAAACCAAGTTTCTCTAGGTTTCTATCCACCCATTCCACCATTTTCATGCACCCCTGCACCATTGGAGGAGGGAGGACGTATGCAGCTGCTTGGAGGTGAAGAAGAAGGCCACTTCATCAAGCTTCATGGAGTTTCTTCCTCTTCTACCCCTTTCTTTTCCTGTTTTCATGATCATGTATAGCTAAGCCCCCTTATGGTGGGCTGTTTGGGATTAAAATGTTACTTTGATACCATGTTGGGGGATAAATTCTTGTAATGAACTCACACTACTACAGAAATAGCATTCAGTGTCGCTTTTCTGGGCGTCGGTTATTAAGGAACACGGACGCCTTATATTAAAGGCGTCGGTTATTTAGAAGAACCGACGTCTATATTCAAAGACCAGCCAAACACGGGTACCGCTTTGTATACAGCGTCGGTTGTTTATACAAAACCGACGCATAATGTCATCCAATTTTCGAGCGAAAAAAATAATGTCACTTTCGGCGTCGAGTCTGTAGTTAAAACACCGACGCTTATGTGCGATGGAAATTTGCGCGAAAAGTGTCCTTTTCCGCGTCGGTCGTTCTTTAATCACCGACGCTGAAGGTGGTTCCCACCAAACATTTTCACGAAAATATCGTCCAAATGGACGTCGGATGTTGCGAACGACCGACGGTAAAGCTGTTTAGGCGTCGGTTTTTGTAAACAACCGACGCTATTTGGGAACTTCATAACCTTCGATCGCCCGACTCTTCCCCTTTCTTATGTTTCATTGCTACCCTATTTCCCTATTGCGGCGATTTCTCCGGCGATTTCTCTGCTGGTGGTACTAGTTTTTCTCCGGCGCTTCTCTCCGGCGCTTCTCTCCGGTGCCCCATCTCCGGCGTCCCCTCTCCGGCGCCCCTCTCCGATGTGTTTCTTCTCTGGCACCCCTGCTGCCCGCCCTGCTGCTCCAACCGCCTGCGCCGCCGCCACGCCTGACAACCGGCGCCGCCGCAACGCCTGGTGCCGACCTGCCTGCCACGCCTGAGAACCGGCGCCGCCGTACCCCCTTCTCCTTCTCCTCCGCCTGGCCGCTGCCTGCCTGCCGCCGCCTGGCCGCCTGCCTGCCTGCTGCGGCTGACGCTCCTGCTCGTCGGAGTCACTGCCGCTGGTTCTGGAGCTCGTCGGCCGCCACCCACGTACTCAACCAGCTCGACCTCACCCTACTCTTCTTGCCCAGGTACCTGCAGACCTACCCAGGCGCGAAATTGGTTCTTTATGTGCTGACCTAATCTGCTTGCCTAATCTGCTTGCACGAAATTGGCTCCCTACTCTGCTTGCTTAATGTGCCTAATCTGCTTTAAGTGGTCCTAATATCATAACATGATAGTTTTATTATATGATTTGTGGCACTTTAGGGTGTATATACATGCAAATTATATAAGTGATAGATGTTGGATGTTTGTCAAGGTTTCTTGAAGATTGAATAAGTGATAGATGTTGGATGTTTATTTATTTCATCTATCCATGTTGCCTATAGTTTATAACATTGCATTGTGAATTATTGCATGTTTGAAACTATGAAATTCTTGATTTATTAGATGATATTCAAGAAAACCCTAGTTTGATGAGCATGTTGTTAATCATGTTAATTATGATTCTTCTATATATTCTGATGTCATTATATAATTATGTGATCCCAACATATTAAATTGAATTAGAATGATTTCATGAATTATAGGGTTTATATAAGAATGACAACACATGTATTTGTTGGCCTAGAAACCCGTCCAAGATTTACTCAGTAGGAGTAAATCTTGGATAGTCCCCAGTTTGGGACTGTTCTTGAACACCTAATCTCACTTAGGATGTAAGTGTATAATGTGTATTGGGTTTTCGAGAAAATTTCGGTAGCATTTCCCCGTTTGTTCTCTAAGTACATATGTACTTAGAGAACAACGGGGAAATGCTGCCGAAATTTTCTTGAAAACCAAATACACATTATACACTTACATCCTAAGTGAGATTAGGTGTTCAAGGATGGGATAGGTGGTACACATTTATTATATATAAGATTGACATCAAATGTGTTTGTTGGCCTAGAAACCCGTCCAAGATTGACTAATATATACTTGTTTCCTAATATATACTTGTTTAAAAGGTTAACTGATGTTATACAACTTTTTTTGAAAATATATAACATCGTTATATGTACTTACACTTTGTTAATACTAATATTGTGCAGTCTCTGTCTTCCCATAACAATGACTATGAATTGGGCCTCTATGTCAATGTTAACGTTCCCTATTGAAGAACAATTGGACATCATCCTAGATGATCGTTCCTTAAACCAATTGGTCATACCCAAACATTGGCGTTTTCTAAAAGGAAGACACTACATGCCTGGTAAACTGACCCTAACTTTTGGAAATTATTCACATGTAATCGAGGTTGAGTATGATTTGGCGGGAAATCTTGTATCAAAATCCGGTTGGCGTGATTGGATTGGAGAGCTGTATCTGGTCCGTTGGAATAGGCTTTTTCTCCGTCCAGTTGGCGATAATTCCATCAAAGTTTGGATAACCAACAACAACTGTGAGACCCCCGATCAACTTCTGCGGTATGAGCGCACGGCGTCGGATATCATCTATGAGGAATCGGAATCTGAATCTGAGGCGTGATTGGATTGGAGAGCTTCGTGACACAGCTTCATCATCAAAAAGAAGTTATTGATGCATGCGGGACCATGTTGGTGTAGTATTTAGTTGTCTATCTATCTAGACTTGTCTGTATTAATAGTTTTTTTAATTATGCGCATGTTTAGGGGTACACCAACCCCTTTGTTTAGTTATTGTTATAACTAAAGTGTGTGTTCCCATGAATGGAACTGTAAGTTGCTACATGAATGCTTATAACTGAAGTGTGTGTTCCCATGAATGTTCCCATTTACATGATTACACTACTATTTTCTCATATTGTCTTGCCTCAAAAAAAAAATTCTTTTATTGTTTAGTCTATTTTAATACGACATACTTGCTTATATCTTTCTTAATGATGAACTGTAATACGACATACTTGCTTATATACTTGTTTCCTAATATATACTTGCTTTCCTAATATATACTTGCTTTCTCTGATCATAGAATGGATAGATCATGGATGTCCATTCGTAATCGTTGCACCCCAGAGTTTATATCTGGTCTTGATCAGTTTATTAGATTTGCCGAGGAACATAGGAAAAAACCTACAGATAGGTTCTACTGTCCATGTAGGCATTGCGGTAACAACTTGAAACTCAACACTGGTGAGGAAATCAAAAGTCATGTCATGTGCAACGGGATTGTACAAGGCTATACAGAATGGCACTGGCATGGAGAGATTTCAAAATCGAATCCAGTAGATGTCAATAGCAGTGCTTGGGTGGAAGAAGAAATTGCCTCCGATGACGTAAATGTGAACGAACCAGTTCCAGCAGACATTGTTGATGCGATGCTGGATAGTTGTAGGGTAGAGCACACCGATCCACCTCCTATCTTTACAAACATTGTGCATGATGCTGAGATACTGTTATACACAGGCTGTGCTAAGTTTATGAAGCTTAGCGCTGTGCTGAGATTGTATAAGTTGAAAGCTAACAATAGATGGAGCGACAAAAGCTTCACTGAATTGTTGACTTTGTTGAAAGAAATTCTTCCTGAAGGAAACGAGCTGCCAATCTCAACATACCAGGTAAAGAAAATGTTGTGCCCAATGGGAATGGAGGCCAAAAAGATACACGCATGCCCGAATGATTGTGTATTATTTCAAAAGGACTATGTAGATTTGAAAGATTGTCCAAAATGTGGTGTGTCACGATATAAATTGACGACTTCGAGGGAGTCCAAAACTGGTTCTCCTGCCAAGGTGTTGTGGTATCTACCTATAACATCACGGTTTCAACGCTTGTTTGCAAATCTGAAAGATGCGAAGAATTTGAGGTGGCATGCAGATGTTAAGAAAAATAATGATGGGATCCTACGACATGCGTCTGATTCCCCACAGTGGAAGAAGATTGATGTATTGTTCCCTGAATTTGGTGAAGAAGTCAGGAATCTAAGACTTGGGCTTTGTATAGACGGGATGAATCCGTACGGGACATTGAGCAGCCAACATAGCACTTGGCCAGTCATGCTTGTTATATACAATCTTCCTCCCTGGCTGTGTATGAAAAATAAGTACGTTATGTTGTCATTGTTGATATCGGGCCCTAAACAACCCGGAAATGATATCGATGTTTATCTTGAACCTTTGATTGATGACTTAAAGAAACTTTGGACTGAAGGTGTGATGACCTATGATGCTTCAGCAAGAGAGACATTTCGTTTGCATGCTATGTTGTTTTGCACTATTAATGACTTTCCGGCATATGGGAATTTGTCTGGATATAGTGTCAAAGGAGCTAAAGCGTGTCCTATATGTGAAGAAAACACTGATTCAATAAGACTAAAATATGGCGGCAAGACTGTATATCTTGGTCATCGAAGGTTTCTTTCAAAATTCCATCCGTATCGTAGGAAGCGCAAAGCATTCAATGGATGGAATGATGAACGGAGTGCACCTAAACCTATACCAGGGGATGTTGTTTATGAAAGAGTAAAAGACATTGTCAATGAATTTGGTAAGAAATCACAATGTAGTATGGCCACACGGAGTGACAATTCTTCATTCAAAAAGAAGTCAATATTTTGGGATCTTCCTTATTGGAGTTCTTTGTCAGTCAGGCATTGTATCGATGTAATGCACGTTGAGAAAAATGTCTGTGATAGCATCATTGGTACTCTATTAAATATACCAGGTAAGACTAAAGATGGGATAAAATCTAGACTGGACCTACGTGAAATGGGAATAAGGTCAAAATTAACAGAATTACGTGAAATGGGTAATAAAATAACATACTTACCCCCCGCTTGTTACACGTTGTCTAGAAAGGAGAAGAAAACTTTTTGTGAATGCTTGGTAAATGTTAAGGTGCCACATGGTTACTCATCCAACATCTGTAGATTGGTATCAATGAAAGATCTGAAGTTGATAGGTCTTAAATCTCATGATTGTCACACTCTAATGCAACAAATATTGCCCGTGGCAATTCGATCTATATTGCCAAAGCATGTAAGGTTTGCAATTACCAGACTTTGTTTCTTTTTCAACAGTCTATGCAGCAAAGTTATTGACCCTGATACTCTCGATAATTTGCAAAGAGAAGTGGTTGTTACCCTATGTCAGCTTGAGATGTATTTCCCTCCTTCGTTCTTTGATATCATGGTACATCTTGTTGTCCACTTGACTAGGGAAGTGAAAATCTTGGGACCGGTTTTCTTGCATTGGATGTATCCCTTTGAACGATACATGAGCGTTTTTAAAGGTGATGTTCAAACCGTTATCGTCCTGAAGGGAGTATTATTGAAGGTTATGTGGCGAGAGAGGTTATGGATTTCTGCAATGACTTTCTCAGTGGTAATGACACTCCTGATAATGACAAGAATATTGAGGAGGGCAAAGGAATTTTGGGATCACGGGTGAAAGTAATCAGCCGTGAGCAGTTGGAACAAGCTCACTTGTATATTTTACATAATATGGACGAAGTGAGTGTTTATATCGAGGAACATACCAATTTCATAAAGAGACAACATCCTCGAGCAAGTTCAATGTGGCTTGCTAGAGAGCATAATAAGACTTTTACTAAGTGGTTTGAAGATAAAGTCTTACATCAACTATCTCAAACACCAAATGATATTACAGAAACTATCAAATGTCTCGCCTTTAAACCAAAACCGAATGTTATGTCTTATGAAGGGTTTGACATTAATGGATTCACATATTACACAAAGCGCCAAGATGATAAGAGTGTCGTCCAAAATAGTGGGGTCACTCTTCAAGCGTCAACTATGTACTTTGCAAGTGCAAAGGATAAGAGTCCACGTGAAGCTAAAATGTCATATTACGGTGTCATTGAAGACATTTGGGAGTTTGACTACATAGATTTCAATATTCCGCTCTTTAAATGTAATTGGGTTGATAACACCAAAGGAGTTATAGTGGATGAATTGGGTTTCACTTTGGTGAACTTTGAAATGATTGGCGAGAAGGCTGAACCATTCATATTGGCATCACAGGCAAAACAAATATTCTATATCGATGATCCTGCAAATGATAAATGGTCGGTTGTTCTTCATGGTAAAAGACAGTTCATTGAAGATCCTATAGATGAAGAAGAGTACTATGATAAGTATGATGACTCCAGTCCATTCTCAGTTGGGTTGCCAACTCCACAAAATATTGAAGCTAATGATGACTTATATGTGCGCGGAGATCACAATGAAGGATTGTTAATTGATAAAAGATCACAATTTTAGAGACATGTATGTTTATACAAATGGTAAATGTTTTCCTTTTTCTAATTTATACAAATGCTAAATGTTTTCCTTTTTCTAGTTGATACAAATGCTAAATGTTGCCTTTTTTATGACATTTTCAGATGGCTGACCATGATGAGAATGATGTTCATGATGAGCATGAAGTCCATGATGAGCATGTTGTCCATGACGAGCATGGCGAGGATACCAATGTAAGTTCTAAAAACATATCCTGTATTTCTATAAAATTCATTATCTTCTAGTTATGTCATATATCCTATATTTCTATATTGGCCTAATTCAGTGTGTTTATTTTTGTCAAATTTTAGGTTGATGATGCACATGTACCCACTGAAGCACTGGAGCAACTTGATGCGCGGAGAGGACATTCCAACTCGAGATATCGTCTACCGTTTCCTCCTCCTCCGCAATAATATCCTCATCTCTAAACGTTTCTCGTAGGATTCTGAACCCCTCCCTTCCCTCTACTACATCGAAGCCATGCCGCAGTTGAACCCTTTCGCCGAGCCCTACCCGGCCAAGCAGGCGTCGCCTGAAGCACCACCGTCATCGTCGTCTCCACCTCCATCGCAACTTGCTGTGCTAGTCCTGACAGTTTATCACCCCACATGCCTTCCTCCTCAGTTCCTGCCGCTAGACGACCACACAATGGATCCAAGAGGATTGCAGGCATTCCTCCTAGTCTTTGGCAAACGCCTGCATATCCTCTTGGATCCATTGTGTGGTTGTCTAGCGGCAGGAACTGGGGAGGAAGGCATGTGGGGTCATAAACTGTAAGATATAATTGGGATGTTGATAGTGATGATGAATGATACTTTGTAAATGAATGTTTCTGAATGTTAAAACATGTATTTGAATGATTCTATATGTGTGAATGTGACAATTGAATTGATGTCTGAATGTATCTACTTGTGTGAATCTTTTTATGTTAATTTTGCAGGTTTGTGGCCTGTTTGTAGGCTGATATCAATGGATGTCGTAAACCTGCAGTTCAGAAAACTGAACTGCAGGTTCTCATCCTGCTGACCAGCCACAGCAGGCCTGCAAACAGATTTATAAAAAAAAAATAGATATAGGCGTCGGTTATTTACCGATAACCGTCAGCACAGACTTACAGCGTCGGTTTTTTGTTGAGCACCGACGCCAAAAGTGTTCGCGCTACAGGAAATGGGAGTCATCTAGGACACTTTTCTGTGTCGGTTTTTTAGTATATAACCGACGCAGAAAGCGTCCTAGATGACGCCGTTTTCTGTGGCGCGAACCCTTTTGGAGTCGGTGTTTTATAATAAATCGACGCCTTGATGTTAAATAGGCGTCGGTTTTTAACCGACGCTGAAGTGTCCAACCTTTTAGCGGCGCCCACATAGGCGTCGTTCAGAAACCGACGCCAAAGGGGGTTAAACAACCGACACTAAAAGGCACTTCTGTAGTAGTGTCAATTCATATTTATGATGATTACTTCTTTCTTCCATCTCTTTTCCTATCTTATTGCATGTGGTTTGTGCTTCTTGTATGAATTGCTTGTTTTGAGGTTTTTGATGACACTTCATTTCTAGGAGGAATTGGGGTGTATGTGGCAATCTTAGGAATGGATCCTAGGTCCAATTAGTGGATCCCTAGCTAGCCCCCTTTGTTCCTACATACACACCCCTCCTCTTACAAATGAGTGTGAGATTTAAGTGGCTAGTATGAGTGAGAGTGATGCAATTGCCTAGGGCCTTCTAAAGGCTAGAGTGGCTAGTGGAAGGAGGATTACCCCCTTCATCTCCACTCCCATCTCTACCCTCAACCCTCAATTGTCCACTATCACTTACCCTAGAAACCTAGATTCGGTCAATCTCACTAGAACTACACCTAACCCTAGTCTTCTACTAGTAGTATAGGGTATGTTCTAATGGCATTGCCCTTGTTGTTTGGTTTGGTAATCTAGATATGAATTGAGCACCATGCATGTTTAATGAACTCTCCCAACTAAAATCAAAGTGACATTTCCCAAATGGCCCACCCACCTTAATCATCTTGCTTAAAACCCTAATCGCTTAGTCTGATTGTTAATGCTAGCTTAGTTCAATTGCTTTAGTTTAACTTAGTAAATCGCTTAGTTCTACCATTCAGTGTTACCTTAGGTTCTTGCTCTTGCTAGTAGTTAGTTTAGTTCTTATTTACTCCTTACCCTGCTAGAGTAGTGTAGCCCTTCTTGCTCTTGCTTAGTTAGCTTGATATCTTAGTTCACTAATTTGCTTGCTCTTTCATAATTTAGTTTCCTTTTCGCATTTCTTACTTGCTCATTAGTGTAATCAACCAACAATCAACCTTAAACCCCTAAAACCCTTCTCTCCGCACTAGGAACGTAGCTCACGCGGTCTAACTCTAGCGCCCCCTTTATCCTCGCGGATCGACCCTGTACTTGCCACCTCACCTATACTACGACACGACCCCGTGCGCTTGCGGGCGTAGTGTCTTAGTAGACGTAGGTAGTTAGTATGGGACGATATAAATTTTGAAAGCACAATCCCATATATCGTGCGCTCCGACCTCGTGGGGTGTAAAAGCACCACTAGCGGAGACGCACCACTCACCTTGCCAAATGACTGTTTCAGTTATTAAACGACCGGTTCACCTACCAAAGTGTAAATTGTTCATGGAAATTTTGGACCCTTCTACTTCCGCACAGACTGAGAACCCTGACCCTGCTCTCTACTATAAATAGAGGGGAACAGGGGCCTTCTCTAGACACACAACTAAGAACATCAGTTGCTCTATAAAGTTGCTGTCCTCTCTGGTTGTGGTAACCGATAGAGATCAAGCAAGTTATACCTGTCTAGGGAGGAATAGTGAGGGAAAGACAACTGCAAAAAAGCAACTGGTGGTGGGAGAGTGTGTCCATAACTAGCATGTTGACAGAAGGGGACAACTCTTTCTAGTCTGTTCTTCAGGACTACTAGAGTTCTCGGTAGTTCGTGTGGAGTATCTATTGAGGTGGGAGACTTCTGCTGCTTAGGAGGACAACAGTCAACCGCAGTCCGGTTCAAGACCAGGAGTTACACAGACGCCGTCGAAGACAGGTGGTTGAAGATCGCACTTGCTACGAGGTATATTTGTTGAGCAAGCCTCAGGACCAGGTATATCTTGCTAAAATCATCCTTCCCATTACATAGATGTTGATGCGATCTGCTAGTTATGGGTTTATGGTCAAGTAAATTTTTGTTTATGCTGCCTACTCCGACCACATAAAACCCAACATCCCCTACCTTGACCTCTATAACCTTGACTTCTACCAATATTTTTTTGTTATTTCAGACGTGCACTAAATGAAGATGGTGCCCTTTTGCATGGTTTTGGTCGAGCAGTACTTGGATGACTACTAGAGAATGATTTCAACATTTTAGTGCAAGTTACCATTCACCACTTGGGTTCCCTTCTGACTTAACTAGATTTTTCAACTCTTCTTGATGCATCTACACATGTATGAAAACTAGAGTGACTCTCCTTGATTGCCACCTCTAATTTCATCCATGAATCCACCTGCTTTCAAAGCTTCTAATCTTTTCTTTATTTGTCACACATAGCTCAAGACTAAAAATTAATACGTCTAAGAACAAGAACTTATATACAATCATTGACATATATGTTGTTTTAGTTTCTCAATTTCCCTAGACAAATATGTTTGATGATAATATAATGACTCAAAATATCTTCTAAATGCTATCTATGTCATGTTGTTTCCAACTCCTTACATCTTCTCTAGCCGCCATCATTGGATAGGACTACCTTTTAACAGGTATACAACATATTCCACCTCCTGTTCCTCTAGTACATGTGCCAATCAAATAATGTTTTTTTATCTCCAATAGCCATCCATTAACTTCGTATGGGTATGAAATGTGATTACTCGACTGGGTACTCTGGAGATGGTGGAAGTGATTCCCAGGGGGTGGCGGCACAGGTGGATGAGCTATTACAACTAGTATTCGAGATGGAAGACCTCCTACTCCTGGTATTACCCAGCGGAATGACATGAGAAAGCAACCTAATTATATCGGGATGGAGAAAGAGACATACCACTGGTCAGTATCTTTTCAAGAAACCTACATCTGAGGAGGAGATCGGAGCTCTTATTGTGAAAGAGTTGACTATTTGGGAAAGGGCTATATTGTACTCGAAGGTGATTCCAAAAAAGAACTCCACTAGATGGAAGTTCTTAGCGGCATGTTATATAATAGATCTAGAACCACATTGGTTGTCACCACACACATGCCTCTAGAATTTATGGAAAGTTGAAGGGACTATAGAATTCGCCTCGAGAGGGAATGGTTATTGCATTGTGAATTTCTCTGAAGTGGAAGACATGGAGACGACCATTGATAAGGGCCCATAGTTTGTAGTTGGGAAACCTCTTATCATGAAGAAGTGGGAGAGAGGCACTTCTTTAGAGAAACTAAATCTTATTGAGCTACCTATCTCAGTGAGGTTGTTTGATCTGCCATTGGACCTCTATGATGAATAGATATTTAGTATGATAGGTTCCTACATTGGCACACTATTGTAGGTCGATAGAACTAAATTGGATTTTAAGAGGCTGGAATTTGTGAGAATGTTAGTCCATATTGCTGCTACTTATGAATTTCTAATGATGGTTACTTTAGTGAGAGATTATGGGGTTGAAGATAAGATCAATATGTAGTATGAATGGGTGCCAAGTAGGTGTGATACATGTGGTACATTCGGGCATGAGAATAGGTTTTGGAGAGGGGGAAAAATTGGTCTCAGTTCCAAAGAAGGTGTCAGCTGAATCATTGAAGGTGTAGAATGATGATGACGAAATTTCTTCTGATGTTGAGCAATTTGTGGATGATGCTAATGTATCTTCAAAGGAAATGGAGTGGATGTTGAGATTGGTTTGTCAACTGGTCATGATAGTGAGTTGATTACTCCAATTAATAGTGCTAATAAGAATGATGGTCTTATGCCTGCTCCCAATAGTTCAAGGAAGAATAGAAGGAAAACAAACTCACCTTATAGAGCTCCTTAAAAAACTATAGAGGTGTCCTTTAGATCTGAAGTGCATATTTCTCTGAACTCTTTTCAGCATTTGTTTGTGGATGAAGGTCATATTGGATCTACTAAAGTTGGTAGGCTTCCAACCACCATGATTCCTAATGGTTAATTCTCTCTGTGTTTCCTCCTCAAATGTGAGAGGACTGAATTCTCATGGTCGACAATCTGCACTCTAGGAGATGATGTTGACAAATGAGTTCTCCTTAGTTTGTATCCTAGAGTCGAAGCTGAGAAGAAAGAAGGTTAAGAATACTATGAATAGGATGTTTGGATATGTCTTTTGGAGTTCTAATCATGATATGAATGCCTTGGGGATAATTATTATTGTGTCGTTTAAGAATGATATAAATGTTCTTAAAATCTATGAATCAGATCAAATCTTACATGTGCACGTCTCTACTTCTATTTGTGATTCTTTCCTAACTGTTATCTATGTTCACAAAAATCTTAATTGAAGAAATGAGTTGTGGAATTCTATTATGGACTTGAATGCTTATGTGAACGGGTCATGGATTCTCTATAGGGATTTCAGTGTTTTGAGGTTTTCTAAAGATAAGATTGGGTTATGTGAGCCTTGTTATAACTCTATGCCTAGATTCAATGATTGCACCCTCTCTACATCTTTAGTTGAATTGGATCTTAGAGATTCTATATTTGCTTGGGATAATAGGAAGGAGGGTACGAAGTTGGCTATTTCCAAGTTTGATAAATCCTTCTATAATCTAGATTTTTTGGATAAATTTCTTAGTCTTTGGGGTGAGGTGAATGCTAATATCCATAGTGATCATAGAGATGTTATCTTACATATGGATAATGTCCATAATAGGAAGAAAGCTCCTTTTCATTTTGTTAATGCTTGGTGTCAGAGAGAGGACTTCATTTATGTGGTGAAGGATGATTGGTGCATTAAGGTTGAGGGTAATCCCATGTATCGAGTTTGAGGAAACTTGATAATGTTAGATTATATCTTGCTAAGTGGAACAAAGAAGTGGCATGTGATGTAATTGAAAATAGAATAATTAAAGAATATGAAGCTTTTCTGCCTCAGAATCATGTAGACCAGGACCCATCTGACCTGTAGGTTGTTGAAGAGGTAATTGTTAAAAGAAAGGTGGCCATCAATGCGTACAACCATGAAGAATCCTTTTCAAAACAAAAGTCTTGTGTCAGATGGTTGAAGTTGTGAGATAAAAACTCGAATTTTTTATATTTTTCTATTCAAACTAGAAGGATGAGTAACTCTATAGGAAGTATTCTTATTGATGGAGTCAGTTGTGCTAATGATTAAGTTATTCATGATCATTTCTTCCAGTTTTATAATAGTTTGTAACTCTTGTGGTGAAAGTGATTTATTCTAGGATGATGATTGGGTGCTTCCCTATATATCTATCTGATTCTCATACCAGTTCTATGTGTGCCTTGGTTTCAAGGGAGGATACCAAGAAGGAGTTGTCAGTAGTGATGGAGAAAAGGCCCCAAGGCCAAATGGTTCTAATTACACCTTTTATAAATCCTTTTGGAGCATTGTAGGTGATGATGTGGTGTGTTGTAACGTCCCCGTATTTTCTAACACTTAATCTGATGTGTGACATCCAAATTGAAACCCTCACCTCGGTGAGAATCCCAATTTAAGCACCACACACTAGTCTAAGAAGACAAAAATCAAAGGAAGTCTGAAGGAAACAAACAGTAGTACATGCACATGAACAATAATAAAACCATACGACACATGTTCACCATTCAACATATAATTACATAATGAATTGTTACAACATTTTATATTACATATTGAACATCAAACTATAACATATACATGTACTACCACTAAACAACATGATCTTAAGACAACAATTCCACCTATACATCAGTTCGCCATACAACTCACACTATCTTGGTTCTTCAAAAGCATGACTACAACATAAACAAAATATTACATGTGGTACACTTCAACACAATATTCAAGAATATTGTACTGAGTACACCTACGTGCCTTTTTATATACCTCTCATTACTAAGCTTGGCAATAAAATATAACTAATACTTGGTAGATATAAAGAAATATAAGAAAAAACAAATACTTGCACAAATATGTTCACTAACAAAAGAGAACACATGTTTTAAGCTCAATTTCCATTATATCATCCTTACATTTACTACCTAAGAATTGAATGTATTAAGGCCTTTATGTTCTACTAATAAAGAGTTCTATCATTTCACAATGTGATCTACTATGAAAGAGTTGGATCACTTCCAAGTACTTTACTACCAAAGAGTTGAAGTACTTGCTTTCCAACACTTTACTACTAAAGAGTTGAGATATAATGGAATAGATATTTTATGTTTCATGTGTTCATAGCAATTAGTATGGAAATTCATGCAACATATCATTCAAGAATAATCATTTCATCCAATATTATATGCCAAGTATTTTACTACACATTATAACACACGCATATTGTATAATAAGCCAAGTAAGAGGTAATGGCATACCTTGATCAAGATATCATAAACACATTCCTTCTATCAACTATATCTTGTTAAAACCCTAACTAAGGCAAGATAATATATGCCATGTATTACATTCCCATCATCTTAGCCCTAGTTATGTTCATTAGGGTTTTCTTAGTTGATTAGGACATGTACTTTATTACTTATCTTTTCTTCTTGGAATTAGGTTACTAGTCTTGGATTACAAATTTATGCATATAATCGGATTATTTGATTACATATAATTGTTTGCACATGTGAACCCTAGGTTACATGTATTAATCATATTAGGGTTTTCTCATCATTTTAGGGTTTATATCACATTAGAGAAATCATCATGATATAACATGGATTCTGTGCATAAGATTGATGTCTAAGTTCCACTTTAGCTTCTAGTTACTGATATAAGCTTACTCTGTAACTTTCAGGATTTCTAAAGCATATTTGTAATTATTTCACATTAATTAGGGTTATCAGACCTAATTAGCCACATTAAACAAATTACATGATTTTGGGTTAAAACAATCACCATATTTGACATCATATGAATTATATATCATAAATTACAGATACTGATGAATTTTCAAAATTTTAAGTTATTATTTGATATTTATTGCTCATGATATTATCATTTCACAACTTACATGATATTCCTAATATTAGTGCATCAAAAGCCTAATATCGTGGTTCCCTATTGTTCTACTCATTTTTCTAAACATTTCGACATATTATATGTATTTTTCTAATGAGTGGGCTAATTATTGTGATTTATATAAGATCTAAGTAATTTAATGTGATTTTACCTCTACTGGCTAGGCAGAACTCGTCGTGTGGCCTCTAGTGCACGACTCAAGGCTTGGGGGTAGGTGGGCCAGCCAGTTTTCATCTGCTGAACTCGATTCAAATGGGTTTGGCCAGTTCGTCGTCTTCACTGTCTTGCGATCTCTCTGGCCCAATGCGTGGTCTTTTTTTTCTCCGCATGCGTGCATCGTCACCCGGATTGGAGCGTCGGTGAGAGACTGGTGGTGAGATGCACCTCCTCATCAACGTCTGATGTTGCTTCAAGCTTTGTGATCAGCCTACAGAGCTCCTCCATGCCCTGATTTCTCCTCTACTGCTCTCAAGCTCTGCGCCCGTGAGCCATTAGTGATGGCTTCCGTCGTTGGAAGGGACGACTCTGGCATGCCATTGGTTGCTACTTTGACAAGGGTTTGGATGTCTACAGATCATCATGACAGCACAAGGGATTCTCTCTGGTTTGCCTATCCAGTGCTACCATGAAGGGCTTGCTCCAGTCTTTCGACCTTATTTCTTGGGTAGGGCTGGAACCTAGCCTCCAATGTCGACGAGAAGGCCCATCTGCCAAATGTTGAACCCTTTTAAGTGTCTCCTTGGTCATCACTGAACTAGGCTTCGTCTTCCATAAAAACTGAACATATGTTCATGGTAATGATGGGGATATCCTCCTCTTAACTTTCCCCAAAAATTGCACGCTACTTCTAAGGTGACCAAGAGGATGGGGGAGTTCATTCTCTCTTCTATGCTCCAGTAAAAGCAACAAACTAAGCGAGCGTCTGGGTGGATATCTCAAGGGAAAGTGAGGACAACTACCCACTTTGTTTCCTTCCTAGTCGCACCTCCTCGTTGTGGCAATGCAAGTGAAATACAGACACCCCACATCTCAGCCACAAACCATAGGAGGTTGAGGACCATCATCCAACTATCAAATCCCTAATCTTCTTCCTAGATTCATATTATCTATAGGCCACTATGTGACATCTCTACTCAAAGACCAAGTCCACCAGATTAGAAATCCAAGGCCACACAATCCATCCAAAGGGATAATAAAAGGATTGGATGACATCCTTGTTATAAATATAGGCTAAAAATCAATTACTTTGGTTCAATATACCTCAAAAAGCCTATTGTTTCACAAAAATCAACCTAAATAGCTTCATCTAGAAACATCAAAACCTAAAGAAATTTGACCATAGCTTTATTATCATCCAAGCTACCTCCCATCCAAAATTTGGTGCCAACACTCACTTATTTGACCATTCATATAAGCACTTAAAAAGGCATAAACTTATGAATCATAATCTTGATGTCAACATCAATTAACATCCATATTTTATTAAAGCACATAGAACTCTTCAATTTCATCAAGTATTTGTGCTCTGAATATAAATCAAACAAGATTAATTCTAATATGTCACTAGATATGTGAAGGCCTCAAAAGTTCACTCCATCACATCCTACACACCTTAAAAGAAATTTCATCCTCGAAATTAATCCAAAAACCACACTATCACATCATATACATCTTAAAAGAAATTTCATCCTCAAAATTAATCCATCATCTTACCTTAAGGAAAAACCAAAAATTCTTCATCTACATGTAGTGGACTAGTCTAGGTGCAACATATCCACATAGGATAACTAGAATCATATATCCAAAGCACTTATAAGAGATTTTAAAAGCATTTAAGGTGAACCCCTCAACATATAACATGATGTAGTTGCTTAGGCAGTGTCATTTTTCCAATTAGGATTTTTACACTAATTTCACCCAAGCATAAGATTCAAATAATAGATTATACATGACATTTTTCACATTTTAGTACTTACATCCTCATTTATCCAAAAATCATGTTCTAATGTTATGTCCTCATTTTGGGAAGGGTTATTTATAATTAACTCTATTTTTTATCCATGTAGATCATACCAAAGGTTCCATCATCATTATATTGTGCAAAATTTTCAGACTAGATTCAACATATTAATGAAGCATTAACATTATCATTGATGGTCATATATCATTAAGATGATCCCATTTCACTTTCATATAAAGTTACAAGTGCATTATTGAATTCATCACTAGATTCACCAACCATATTATGTCATCACTATTTATATAACACATATCACTAGTGTAATCTCATTGTACTTTCTCTTATTAGGTTTTAAACCCTATTAGAGATTCATCACGAGATTAGCCAAATATTTATATCAGCATCATTATTAATTTATATGGTTAACCATTTATACTTTGATATCTATTAAACCATTTCTAGATTTCCTTTATGTCATTTCCATATGTCAAATATCAAGATTAGATCACATCCTAGCATGTATTATCTCATGGTTGTTCTAAACAAACTTATGCGAGTGGCATGTCAAACATGTAATAAAAATTCATCTAGTCTAAAAGAGGTTCTCCTGACCTATATCATGAGGGTAATGTCATGCTCAATCTCTCTCAGCTCACTCAACTCTATGAGTATCTCATATGCATATACTTTATCTTTCCTCTCTTAGTCTAGGATTCTCGGATTACCTCATAGGCACTAGTGATAGAATTACAAGTTCTAGACACATAAGTGTGAACCAAGCATGCTATGACATTCTATTCATAGGTCTCTACCAATAAAACATGCTTACCTAAAACTCTCCTATATATATACACCACTAAAGTCCTACATGGGGAACCACCAACCTGAGCATGAGGCTTTATAGAAACTAACACATTTAATTACCTCCTCTAGGGTCTTGGGACTCTCCCTCACTCAGACAGTAGGTTCTCATATGGATATTCCCATATGCATAAAGAAGCCTTTCTCTAACTCTAGGGTTTGGTCCTCCCAGGGACGTAGGGTTCAACAAGACTATATGAATCATGCATAAGGCAACTCATCTCAATCACTTAGGAGTATTCTAGTTTAGGACATATCATATCACATGTTTCTCATATCCTGGAGTTTAGGTTCTCAAATCTTCTCCCTCTAGGTCTCACTCTCTAGGATTTAACCCTATATTTGGTCCTAACACTAGAGGTCCTCCTTTTTAAAAGAGATTGAGTCTCATGATGATTCACAACCTTGTCTTAGATAAACATATCTTATCATATAAAAGCCTAGTTACGTACATCATCAAAACTTATCTCAAATCCTCAAAATTGAACCTTAATCCTTAAAGAAAAAAATCATCATCATAAACCATCTTATATAAACTATATATACCTCATATCATCTATATAAGACTTATATCATATCATCAAAACTTATATCATTTATTCCATCTATCATATATTCTAAAAAGGCTCTAGACATCTAATCTAGAACTACTCTCTCTTCTAGACTAATGTCATTTACTTTCACTTAGGTTGCATAACCACCTCCTACTCGTACATGTGTGGGGACACATTTTTATAATACTTACATATCTAATAAAATATTATATAGTTTTTCTCTGATAAAACATGCATCAGAGAAAACTATCAAGGTTCAATCTGATTGGAATAAAAAACCAAATCCTGAAAATGAATGTCCCACACATAGTAGAGAGTATAGTGCCATGAAAACTAGTGAAAAGGATGAGAAGAAAGTGTAGACTAGTGTAGCTACCCTAGATAATGTGCACTATATGTCTAGGATTTCTCTTCCCGTGAGGTATGTCATTTTCAAATAATGCAACATCCCATACCGCTGCACTATAAGGAAAGAATGGCATCTAGGGACCTGCTATACAACAAGCACCAGTCTAGACCTAATTCTCTAACATCTATGTGCTAACCTAGAGGCTAGGTTAGATCTAGTCTCTAAAAGATGACTAATCTAACCCTAAAGATTTGTTTTAAGTTCAAAGTTCTTTAGTTTGAGTTACATAATGAGCATATGCCAGTCTTTGTTATGGTTCATGCTCTGATGCCACCTATGATATCTCCAGATTTTCTAACACTTAATCTGATGTGTGACGTCCAAATTGAAACCCTCACCTCAGTGATAATTCCAATTTCACCACACACTAGGCTAAGAAGAAGAATATTAGAGGAAATTAGAAGGAAACAAATAGTAGCATATGCACATGAACTATAATAAAACCATACGACACATGTTCACCATTCAACATATAATTACATAATGAATTGTTACAACATTTGATATTACATATTAAACATCAAACTATAACATATGCATGTACTATCAATAAACAACATGATCTTATGACAACAGGTCCACATGTACATCAGCTCGCCATACAACTCATACTATCTTAGTTCTTCAAAAGTATGACCACAACCTAAATAAAAATTTAAATGTGGTACATGTTAGCACAATATTCAAGAATATTGTACTGAGTATGCCTACACGTATTTTTATATACCTCTCATTAAAGCTTGGTAATGAAATAAAACTAATACTTGGTAGGTATAACGAAATATAAGAGAAAACATATACTTGCATAAAGATGTTCATTAACAAAAGAGAACACATGTTTTAAGCTCATTTTCTATTATATCATCCATGCATTTACTAATTGAGAGTTGAATGCATTAAGGTCTTTATGTTCTACTACGAAAGAGTTGGATCATTATGCAATGTGATCTACTACCAAAGAGTTGGATCACTTATAAGTACTTCACTACCAAAGAGATGAAGTACTTACTTGCCAGCACTTTACTACCAAAGAGTTGAAGTGCTTGGATATAATGGAATAGATATTTTATGTTTCATGTGTTCATTGCAATAAGTATAGAAATTCATACAACATATAATACAATAATAATAATTTCATCCAATATCATATGCCAAGTATTTTACTACACATATAACACAAGCATATTGTATAATAAGCCAAGTAAGAGGTAATGGCATACTTTGATCAAGATATCCTAATCACATTCCTAATTTCATCTATATCTTGTTCAAACCCTAATAAGACAAGATGATATATGCCATGCATTAGATTCCCATCTTCTTATACGTAGTTATGTTCATTAGGGTTTTCTTAGTTGATTAGGACATGTACTTTATTACTTATCTTGTCTTCTTGGAATTAAGTTACTAGTCTTGGATTACATATTTACATATATAATCTGATTATTTGATTAGATATAATTATTTGCACATGTTAACCCTAGGTTACATGTATTAATCATATTAGGGTTTTCTCATCATTTTAGGGTTTGTATCACATTAGAGCAATCATCATCATATAACATGGATTATGTGCATAAGATTGATATCTAAGTTCTACTTTAGCTTCCAATTACTAATATAAGCTTACTCTATAATTTTCAGGATTTCTTGAGCATATTTGTAATTATTTCACATTAATTAGGGTTATCAACCCTAATTAGCCACATTAAACAAATTACAGGATTTTGGATTGAAACATCACCATATTTGACATCATATGGGTTATATATCATAAATTAGAGAGGCTAATGAATTTTCATAATTTTAAGTTATTATTTAATATTTATTACACATGATAAATCATTTCACAACTTACATGATATTCCTAATATTAGTGCATCAAAAGTCAAATATCATGGTTACATGTCGTTCTACTCTTTTGTCTGAACATTTCAGTATATGAAATGTATTTTTCTGCTGAGCGTGCTAATTATTGTGATTTATATAAGATCTGAGTAATTTGCTGAGATTTTACCTCTGCCACGTGGCCTCTAGGCCGTGACTCAAGGCTTGGGGGCAGGCGGGCCGGCCGTTTTCATCTTCTGAACCCAGTTCAACAGGGTTTGGCCATTTCGCCCTCTTCTCTGTCTCGCGATCGCTCTCGCCCGACGCGTGATCTTTTTTATTCTCTGCGTGTGTGTGTCGTCGCCCAGACTGGAGCACCGGTGAGAGATCAGTGGTGAGATGCACCTCCTCACCAACGTCTGATGCTGCTTCGAGCTTTGGAATCAGCCTGCGGAGCTCCTCCACTCCATGATTTCTCCTCTACTTCTCTCAAGCTCTGTGCCCGTGAGCCATTGGTGATGGCTTCCGCCTTTGCAAGGGGAGACTCTGACAAGGAGTCCGATGCTACTCCGACAAGGGTTTGGATCTCTGCAGATCGGTGTGACAACACAAGGGATATTCCCCGGTCTGCCTATCTAGTGCCGTTGTGAAGGGCTTGCTCCAGTCTCTCGACCTTGTTGCTTGGGCGGGGCTGGAACCTTGCCTCCACTGTCGAGGAGAAGGCCCATCCACAAAATGCCGAACCCTTCGAAGCGTTTGCTTGTTCGTCACTGATCTAGGTTTCGTCGTCCAAAAAAACTGAAGGAGACCAAGAAGATGCGGGATGCCCTCCTCTTAACTTTCCCCAAAAACTGCACAGTGCTGCCAAGGAGACCAAGAAGATGCGGGAGTTCGTTCTCTCTACTATGCTCCAGCAAAAGCAATAAACTAAGCGAGGGTCAGTGTGGATATCTCAGGGGAAAGTGAGGCCAACTGGCCACTTTGTTTCCTTCCTGGTCGCACCTCCTCCTCGTGGCAACCTGAGTGAAACATGGACACCCCACATCTCAGCCACAAACCTTAGGAGGTTGAGCACCATCATCAACCGTCCGATCCCTAATCTACTGCCTAGATTGATACTAGCTATAGTCCAATCCGTAGCATCTCTTCTCAAAGACCAAGTCCACCAGATTAGAAATCCAAGGCCACACAATTCCTCCAAGGGTTCAAATCTTCTGTACCCATCGTCTGTCCCAACCTCTGTCCCAACCTCTGTCCCTCAACATCCGATCCATTGGTTTGTGGGCTCCACAACAAAGTGTGTGGTTGGGATATGTGCGGCACATTGTCCCGGGAACAGAGGATGTGAACCCTTCGTCCAAGGAGCTAATAAAAGGATTGGATGACATCCTTGTTATAAACTTAGGCTACAAATAAATGGTTCAATATACCTCAAAAAGCCTATTGTTTCACAAAACTCAATCTAAATAGATTTGTCTAGAAACATCAAAACCTAAAGAAATTTGACCGTAGCTTTATTATCATCCAAGCTACCTCCCATCCAAAATTTGGTGCCAACACTCACTTATTGACTATTCATATAGGCACTTAAAAAGGCATAAACTTATGTATCATAATCATGATGTCAACATCAATTAACATCCATATTTTATCAAAGCACATAGAACTCTTCAAATTTCATCAAGTATTTGGGCTCTTAATATAAATCAAACAAGATTAATTCTAATATGTAAGTAGATATTTGAAGACCTCAAAAGTTCACTCCATCACATGTGTGTTGTGCAAAACATATTTCAGAGTGGTTGTCTTCTGAAGGATGTTAACATGACATTTATCACTTTAATTCCAAAAAATAATAATAATACCGATGTGAAAGATTGGAGACCGGTATCTTTGTGTAATACTATGTATAAGATCATTTTGAAGGTTCTTGCTAATAGATTACAACCTGTGCTACCTGAGATTATTGATAAGTCTTAGTGTGCATTCATTAAAGGTAGGTCTGCCTTGGATGATACCTTGTTAGTTAATGAGCTTTTGAAATTATCATGAACAATTTTTCATTGAATATTTGTATTAAAGTTGACTTGATGAAAGTGTATGACTTGCTCAGTTGGCCGTATTTGCATCTGGTCCTTTCTAGGATGAAGTTCCTTGATATTTGGATTAGGTGGATCTTTAAAATTCTTCACTCAGTCAATTTTTAGATTCTTATATATGGTATTCCAATGGATAGTTTTATCCATATAATGGTATTAAATAGTGGGATCCATTGGCCCCTTATCTATTTGTCATTGTGATGGAAGGTCTTTCTGCTATGATAGATAGCTATGTGAATAAGAAGTTGATTGAGCTCTTAAAGGCAAGGAGTGATATGGAGATCTCATACATTTTATTTGTTGATGATGTTGTTTTGTTCTCTGATGGGAAGGTTGATTCTGTGAACGAGATGAGTAATATCCTTAGAAACATTTGTGGAGTTTTGGGTTTGAACATTAGTAGAAACAAGTCTTCTTTCGTTGCTAATAAGTCTATTGATGTTGGGATGGTGGAACGTACTCTGAATATCAAGAAGGAGACTTTGCCAGTAAAATGTATGGATCTTCATCTATTTGTTGGAAGACTCTCTATAAGTCGTTGCTCCCCTATTTGGTTATAAAATCGAAGGTCGAATAGAAGGATGGAAGTCGAGAAATTTTTCCATTACTAGAAGAGTGGAGCTTATCAATTCTACTTTGTCTTATTTCCAAATTTACTAGGTTGTGTTTTTTCCTCTACATGTGGTTGCAACAAAGTAGATTTGGCTGTGACAAAGTATATTGGTAGGTTATGTAGGGACTTCCTCTAGGGAAGGGGGGTCCTGAGCTAGAGAAGAAGATGCATTTGGTTTCGTGGGACCAGGTTTGTCTACCAAAGAAAGAAGGAGCTTTGTCCATTAGAAGATCAAGGGATATTGTGAGTTCTTGTATTGTTCTTAACCTTTGAAATGTTGCTATAAAGAAGGATTGTCTATGGGTTCAGTGGGTACATGGGAGGTACCTAAAAAGTGATTCAGTTTGGAGATGTAGGGTTGCTTCCAACTATTTTGTGAGTGTGGAAGCATTTTCTTTATCACAAGGATAATGTTATTAGATCTATCTCTTTCTCTATGGGTAATGGGAAGTTGATTAAAATTTGGAGAGACCCCTGGTTTGAAGGGGTATATCTTGATGATTTTTAGGGAGAAGGTTCTATTATGAGGAGTGGTACTGGTGAGTACACCCCCCTCAATTGCCTTTTTTTATGAGTAATGGACTGTGTCTAAGTCTAGGCATGTTAATGCTATTATTCAGCTACTTTAGAAGACTGTTAGGCCAAAGTTATCTAAGGATGACTTGATTCTGCTGAAGGGAAATGAGGTTCTAAATATCAAGGATGTGTGGAAGGCAATTAGACCTAGAGCATCTATTCCTTTTGGGTTTGATTGATTGTGGAAAATAAAAGGCTCATGAAGGTACATTATTAATGGTTGGAGGTGTTTTTTGGATAGGTTTCTTACGCTTGATCATCTTCAAAGCAGAGGATTTCAATTCCCTTTGAGATGTATTTTATGTAAGGCTAATACTGAAGACTTTATGCATATCATGTTTGAGTGTGACTATGCTTTGCAAGTGTGGAATGAAGCTTGTGGAGACCTGTATATACCTCGTATCCCTTCCTCTTTCACTGATGCTTGTTCCATGATGATGATGAAGTACAAAGTTTCAATTTTGGCTATCTTTCATGGCTCGTGGGATGAGAGGAACTTGAGAGTTTTCATAGACATGAGTTTATATGCATATAGGAGATGGTTTCTTCTAAAGAAAGATATAGATTACCTACTTGTATATCTTCTCTTCTATTTCTTGCTTTTATTTGGTTTTTTGGATCTTAGCTCAAGCTTTTTACATATTTTACAAAATCTATAAAAGAAGTTACACACTGTTCTGATAAAAAAATGAACTACCCATAAAGTCATAATTATCGATCTATCTTAGCTTCACATATAATCTACTCAATTTATCTGATAGGGTCTGACTATGGTGCAGGTTCCCTAGAACCCTCTTTTGCCTCAAAAATTACAGTCATACAACCTTGTTCCATTGCTACATTTCAAGTGAAATCCATGGAGTGGGAGCATTATAATTGTGTTGAGGCTTCACTATCTTCTAATGCATTAGGTACATGCTCAACACCATGAACGAATTCTACCCTAAATGATGGAGGAGGTTATGGATGAGGACCATTTTCTACATGTCCTTCTAGAGGTGTTTGGCATCCACTCATACCAAGAATTAGGTCTAGGGTTCGATCTCCTCTTCTTGCATCCATACATACAAAAAAATATGTACTACATTTAATGACAAAAGAAAAGACTCGACATGTCCTATGTTCCAGTAATGACTTAGAATCTTAGGCTCTGATACCAAGCTTGTCAGGACCCAATTCTAGTAACAAAAAATATTGATTATTAAGACCAGATCCTATTGTTTACATCATACTGACTTCTAATTGACAAATGAATGATTACAAATAACTATCTTTCCATAAAGATATATTTACTTACGATAGATCATTATATATCATTTACCATTAATAAAGAAAGTATAACTAGTGTGATTTTATTTAGTTGTTCATAACTATATTACAATGGTCATAAAAAGATTAATTGTTCAGCTTATATACAAGACTTTGCATGCAATATGTTAGCCTAAGCTAAAAAATACAAGGAAAACCATAGGTCTACTCCATGACCCAAATTTTGGAACAAACTAGACTTCACAAATTAAGTATGGGCATCACCTATATGAGTAAGTTACTTTGTTGGAGAAGAGGGTTGACTAGCTGGTTCCTTGTCTTCAAAAACTAAAACTTGTTCATTGGTTTATTAGCTAATGTCTAAGTGAGAAGATACATACACGTAAAACATTGCATCAACTTTATTTTTCTTATACAATTGAATAGATAATACCAATCATTTATGATTCACTAATCAATCAGACAACTTAAATAATATAACAAACAAAACATTGGAAGCAAAAATATCATGATTTATCTTTCTTGATTAGTTTTGCCTTGTATCTACCTCACCTATACCAATCTCTGTAGACATCATTATGGTATGTTCACATGCACGATTGCACCATCCATGCCTTAGAGTTTAGTCAGTCACCCTAAGACAAAAGCACATACAAATACACCGTTGGACATGTAGGGCCTATAACCTCTCTCCTATTTCCCACCTCAGTATCAGGTAGTTGTTCAAACAAATATTAAAAAAAAACAAATTTTCTCATTTCACTACGGGTCACCCCCCAATATATTATCTCAACTAAAAACATGGTTGAGGCAACGCTTCCATCTTAATGGAAATTCCCCTGATTAAAAAAAAAAGAAGGTCGTTGTATCGCTTCCACTTGTGTGGAACTTCTTCTGGCCTTCAAAAAAAGAAGGTTGGATCTCCCTTCACCTATATGGAACTTCTCCTAACCTCTCATAGATTAGCCCTCATGGTCTAATCTACTCCATGCTTCACCAATTGGGCTTGACCCAAAGTCTGAATGAGCAGTTTCACCATCTCAGGACAAACTTGAGGATGGATCATGATGCCCAAGGTACTTACTTAATTAAAACTGTTTTTCTCTTTCTTATTATGTCTCCTACCCCAACGTAAAAAGTTATGCAAAATAACACTTCACAAGCATAATACCACACTAATATATAAATGATAGTTCAAGAAGAATTTATTTAAGTAACATTCAGTTATATTCAAGCCTTAATTGGACACAAAAGTATCATATATATTCATCCGTCTTCCATGTATCTAGTACTAAAATGACCCATTTGATCAAGAATCTTAAGATACTACTACCACAAATGTCATCTAAGTATAACATAAATTCCAGTAACTTATAAATTCATTTTCACCAGTCAAAGCTTACATTCAGACTTGTAGCCATAACTTCTCAAGAATGGGAGATTAATACCTTGAATATCAATGAATTATCATAATAGCAAACAAACAATCATTTATGTCACATTTTTGTGCATTTCATGTGTTGGATACTCCTCTAAAAGTCAGATTTAAAAGGTAGTAGTTGGGCAATTTCATACTTAGTTTATTTTAAGAAAATGTAGAAGTAATCAAGTTTGCATATAGCTAAGATCTTGTTTGTTTAAGATAAATCAAAAGTAAGAACAAGTAAAAATTAAGTGAGATACATCATAATAGAATCCATTTCACATTTCATTCAACATCGTGTTCACACAAGTGCATACAACAAGTAGTTCATGACAAACAAGGAAGGAAAAATAGGTAGAACCACTTGTTCAATATAAATGTGTCTATTCAGCTTACTTTAGAAGAGATAAATTTGAAATCTAGAAAGAAAATCACTATCAGACTTCTATTTATCTATTTTTTTCTCAAATCAACCTACTTTTATTCAGAAAATGACAATGGAGAAGAGAAAAAACAAGGAGAAGAATAAATCAATGCTTTTCTCTAAAAATGAGTGAATAGAGAGAAATACAAATAAAATCAATAGATAATCAAAGATATGGGCTGAAGAAATATTAAATCCAAGAAATATGATAAAAAAATTAGCAGATTTCATCCATAAATCTGTAAGAAAATAGCTTCGTTCGATCTTCTTCACCAATGTTATCCCTTTGTTGGAATGGAAGTTAGCCTACAGACCTCCAAAGCTTCTATTTACAGTTTAATTGGTAAGTGGATCCGAACATGAATCCACATTACTGAACAGTATCAAATTTTGTTACGTATATTAAAAGCTATGCCATTTTTCATGATTGGTCACGAATAATGGACACAATAACTTTCTCATTAACTCCAATTCAATCCATTCTTTTGTGTTGGATTCAGAATTCAATTTTAAGTAATCATGAATTATAATTTTATCAAAATATTAAACAATATTTTTAATAATTTAATTGCATAAATCATTGAGTATGGAGTATCTCCATTATGTGTGTTATTTTCTTTTTCTACCATTAAAGTTCTAATTTGTAAATTAGGCTTAAGACACATCCATTCTAGTAAATCTTTATTGGTTCCTCATTCATATCATGAAATTATAATTGTAGTATTAACTATATGAGAGGAGGTTTATACTAATCATAGTGACTAATATATTATTTTGAAATAACTTGAGTTAGTTTCTTTATAACATATGTGCTTACAACTACTTATATGCCGCACTTAAAACATTTGAATGACTGAATATGACATTTCCAATTCCATCAATAATTAACCGTGTAGATAGTAAACAAAGAACTTTATTTGATTTTTCTCTACTTCAGTCAAGTTATTTTGCTTTGTGAGGAAAGACATAATTTTGTCTCCTTTCAATGTTAGGTAAGTTTCTATTTCTTTGTTTGTAATTTTAACTTATTTATTACATTTTTCCTTGATTTTTTTGTTTGTGTTTTTCTTTATTCACAATAGATGATGTGTTTTCTTGGCCTAGTCCACATGGGTCTTTCACTATGAGGTTTCCTTATTGGAGGGGAATTGTGGATGCTGAAATGTTTCATATTTATAGGTATAGCGATAGCTTCAACCTTGCAACTTATATGGATAAGTGTGTGGCCACCTAAAGTGGCACATTTACTATGGAGGGCCAACACATGAGGAATAGCTACAATAGAAAGACTTGTTTGCATGCACTGTAATACAGATGGGCCTTGTTCTTTACGTGGTAAAGTAAAGAGACAATAAATCATATGGCATGGCTATGTGAAAAAGTAAAAAGTATCTGGGATTATTTTTATCATGATGTGAGGGATATTGTGAAAATTGAGGATGGGCTGATGCTAGGGGATATTATTGTAAAACTATAAGATGGGTGTGCAAGAAATGAGGTTGAGGGGATTGTGGAGGTCATATTGGAAATATTCACTAGAAGGAATAATGTGGTGTTCCAAAAGGAGGAAAAGGAGATTAAGTATCTTTAGCATAACTTTCTATCATACATACATGAATATCAAAGAACAAGGGATGTTACTTGTGTTGAAGGAAGTAGATAGGGGGTAGTTACTAATAGTATGAAGTGGACAACAACTGAAGAGGGGGATTACAAGGTCAATTGTGATGTCTCAGTGAAACATGATTCTACAGCCAATGGAGTTGTCTTCTACAATCATGATGGGAAAGTGATCAAAGTGATGGCCGAAGGGAAGATGAAGGTTCACGATGTCATATTAACAGAGGTTATAGCAATACGTGTAGTGGTTAGTAAGGCAAAGTATATGAATCTATGGATGCTAAAGGTAGAAACATATTTTTAAGTCCATGTGTAAGCATTGGAAGCATATGTTAGTAGAAGAGATCATTTGGGCATTATCATTGACAACATTAAAATAATGTTTAATATATTTTATAGATTCTCAATTATTTTTGTTAGTACGCTTGCTAATAGACAACTCATGTAATAGCTACACATGAACATAGTAGTACCACATCTTTTTATTTTGATACTTTTCCCTTCTTACCTTGTTGATGTAGCGTTGGAAGATTTGGCAGTTTGAGTAATAGAGGATGTGGTTTAAAAAAATACGCTTACTAAGTATTATCTTGACCCATTGGATGGTAAATCAATAGGTAAGGGACATAAATTAAAATTCCTAATTGTAAGGTAACTCTAAATTTTCATCTGTCAACTATTTATTAATGTTTATATAATTACATAACTATTTTATAATGAAAAAATGTATTACTATAACTTATAGGTGGAGAAAAACATTTGGCAAGTCCAGAGGACATATAAAACTTATATTGGAGGGGATTTAAGGTAGTTTTATGACTCCAAAAATAATTCCAACTTTGCATATTTTTATTTATGAACGTCTCACATAACTCTTACTGTGTAGTGCCCTACATAAAATGATGATTGGGTGTGTGGATATTATATGATGGAGTATATGGATGTAAATGTCATAATAACGTCATAGGACATCCATAATACACAATACATAATAAACTTTAATCATAAGTGTACAATATAGTTTGAATCATAGATGATACTTTATGCAATATAATTTTATGTTTATATCATCTTCTGTAGGTATTTAACACCAGACAATCTTATACACGAGACTGTGCATGAGTTTTGAGAATTGTGGATAAAATGCTTCAATTAAGAAGTTCATTTTTATTTTGATTGTTATTGATAAATATGTACGAAAATTTAAATTTGATTGTATGTATGATTATATATATGATTTCGTAAGTAAAACTTTGTATTTAAATTTAAACTATAATGAATGTGAGTAACTTTAGAATTTGATTCAATTGAAAATTTTAATATGTTAATGTAAATGTACAAAGGAATTTTTAATGTGTGTGCAAAAAATTGGATTTTGAAGATATGAATATGAATACAATTGGGCAATTGAAGATGTGGATGTGTCAATATATGTGTATGTTATTGGAGGTTTTACAGATTTGAAACCTCTTGTTATTAAGTTGAGAATGTGAATGAATAGAGTGAACAATAATTTTATAATCCTACTAAAAAGTCGGATTACTGATAAGCATACTACCACGAGTTAAAAACATATTCCAACATAAATTATCATAGGAAAATGAACGTCATAACTCTTTTCATAGTGTCCGTTTTATATGAATGGTAAATATGACTATATTGAGATGCCTTACAACTGATTACAAGCCTTGTGTAAATAGCGTATTGATGCAGCAACACCCTTGTACTCAGCAATATGTGAAGAAACACATGTAACCAGTACATACTCTAATACTCCCTCTTAAGATGTAGCATGGATAAAGAACATGTGAAACTTGTAAAGAAAGACACAAACATGGTGTAGCAACCCCCTCCCCCAGTTATACCCTATTCAGGCAGACCAAGAGGGCAAGGGCCATTACCGTAAATAGAAGATTAATGGTTTAGTAAATAACCAGAAAATAATAAATAAAGTTTCATTGAATGGGAAAGTGTTTGGAAATTATAAAGATAAACATTCCAATAAGGACTTACTTGATATGGGAACTACTGTTGTAATAAATATGAAACTAACTATCTATATCCTCTAGGTATTACATTAAATCTTTTCTTTCTAGTGCCTTTTTCTCTAGGTGCCCATTTTTCATCATTAATTGCATGATATCAACATATTATCCTAAAATATCATGAATCCAAAACACGGTAAGTATAAAAAGTTATACTGATATGGGGGGAAACAAAATACTTGCATCTAGGTGTAACAACATATTCACAACAATTATTGTTATAGACTCAAAATTAACATTTTTATCATAACTTCTCAACCGATTTTACTTAACATATAGGATACCCTCTTTTATGGTCTTCTCCCTACAGTGGACATTAGGCCACATTCTCAATCTGGAGCTAATTGCCACACTGGTCTTCCCAATCTGGGTTGGACCAAATATGAGCTTCCCAATCTGGGGTCGGATCCTAGTATTCTCACACTTAGAGTTGGTATGAGGGGTTCGAGTAAGTTATAAGCATATAATGTGATATCCATAGTGACTTTATAGATTGCAAGAAATAAATAAACAAACAAGCATTTATTTGCAATCCATTTGATAATCCTCAGAAAACATCGACAAAGTAATGTGGGTATTCTTAGGCATAACCACAAACATTTTTCATGAGTACTTGATGTCCAAACAAAAGGTAACAAGAGAAACCAATCAAGAAATCATCCTAAAATTAAATCATTTCACCCATGTATCTAATGGGACTAGTCTTAGGCATAACCACATACCTTTCTTATGAGTAAAGCATATTAATAATGTATTATTATTTTATCCAAAACATTACCACTATGACTGACTTGGATTCTAAGATAAAGTTTTGAGGTCATCTTTAGGGTTTCATTATGATTTTGGCTTCCCAAACCACAATTACTACTCTTCATGCTCTTTTGGTTTACAAACCCTAATCCTATCATTATTTGCACTTTTAACTCAAGAAAACCCTAATTTATCAAATTATGGATTGTTAATCTTAAATTAGATCCAAGTTGTCCTTTATACAAAAAGACTAGTCTTTGTTTATTAAGATCATCAAAACCAAGTTATTAGGATTTTCATTCATTAAACACATTAAAGATGGAAAATTTGAGTACATTTTAAACTAGATATATATATATATATATCTTGATTATATTTTTATTGCATTCCTCATATTTTTCTTATCATTTTTCATATATTACTAGCAATCATCTGATTATCGTATACTTTACTACATTTTTTACAAAATAAATATATATAGACCAATCACAAGTCATCACCTAGGCATCACCCCAATCTCGGCCTTGCCAACTAGGATGGTCCCACCAGTGTGCTGGCACCACCTAGGCTCGGCTTGCCTGTATGAACGCACTCTCGCATAAACAAAACAGAGGGAAAAATATGGCAGTGACCTTAGCAGTGTGAAGAGGAGTCGGAAGTACTTTGGTCTTTTCGCCACAGGTCTTCTTCTGCCTTCATCTGATCATCCCGTGCTAGCATCTGGTCAACTCTCTAGTTGACTTCATGAATCCGATCTTCTGGGTGAAAGGCAAGGATACTAGAGCCACTGTCGTGCTTCCACAAATGCGGTGGTGCCTTCAATTTCTTTGATAATGGTCAGAGTTATCAGGACGACGGAGGGGATCTCTAGCGAGGAAGCAGGAAGAGGGTCAAAGTGAGGGACGAGACCAGTAGGGAAATTGAGACTAGAGGAATGATTGTAGGGTATGCTTGAAGATCTGGAGATAATTTGCAACCTCACAGAGGGTCTAGGGTCCTCTATTTATACCCCCTATCTCAGCATGTTTTAGTTCTAGAATGTTAGATTCGGTGAATCCCCTAGAAGCCTTAAAACTGGTTAAACTCGAGGTAGGTAGAATCGTCTTGTTCTCACGAAGCCATTGGGCTTGTTTCCCCATTTTCTCATTCATTAATTAACTAGGGAATCGATCATGAAGATCACCAGTCTGGGTTCTAGTTTCTGTATCTAACTGAGGTAGGTGATAAATAAATCACAGTTGAATATGGGATCCGATGGTCTTCAAGTTGCATGAGAAGTCTGAAAATCTAGATTTATCAAATTTAATAAATATTCTTATGACATTTAATACAATCCTTTTGTAAACCACTCACTTAAGGAATTCTAAAAAATTCCATATCTCTTAATCCTTAATTCCATTAATCCCAAATTTTAAGGGAAATTTGATAAATACTTTATCTAATTATGGGTAAGGTTTGAGACCAAAATTTGAAAGGAAAAGGCACTCTTCTCAATATCCAAGTCTTCTCCTTATAAGGCACATTTCAATCATTAATTCAATCCTTTTCTCTTCCTTATCTTTTCTATATCCTTTATTTTGATAACCTTTCCTATTAGAAATCATATGAACCAAAATTTAACCATTAATGATCCTCCATATTGTAGCATCCTAGGATTTGAGGCATATGAAAAAATGATCTTAAAAGGAATGACTGGACTACCCATATCACAAAGGTGCACCTCCTTTTTAGGGAGCCTATCACTAAAGAACTTTCTGGTCAAGCCTGCTTAGCCCAGAGTAGTAATAGGAATGGTGACCAGTCGGGACGTTGGCTCTGGCTTGTGCATGAGTGAGGACAAATCTCGTAGTTAATGCTAGTGGTGGTCTATGGGGCCATTCATCATTTCTGAAACTGTAGTATAGCCTCGAGCAGTGGGATCAGGTGTCACAAATGGTATCAAAGCCATAACACCTCTAGTAGGTGGGGCCCCCATGGACATGTGCATGCTAGTCTTGTGTCGTATAGTCCATGCATGTTGAAAAGGGTTGTCCATAGTGACATAGCCACCCATGCACTGGTATTATGTGATTGGGAGCTGGGTGTTAATGAGCCATTCTAGGGTGTCACTAAAATGGGGAAATATTATGACACCATATTGTTGAGCTTTGGTGAGGACGTCAAGAGTCTAAGTTGGGGAGATTCTAATATCTTAGGATTTAAGACCTGAGTTAAAATGATCTTAGAAGGAATGATTGGATTACCCATATTATCATAGTGCACCTCCTTTTCAGGGAGCCCGTCATTAAAGAATTATCTAGTTAAGCGCGCTCAACCCAGAGTACTACCAGGATGAATGACCAGTCGGGAAGTTAACCCTAGCTTACATGTGAGTGAGGACAAAGCCTCCAATTAAGGCTAGTGGCGGTGTGTGGGACCAGTTGTCATTCTTGAAACTCTAGTAGAGCCTTGGGAAGTGGGCTCTGAGTGTTAGCATGACATACAAACTTGAACTATTAAAAGAAAGATATACTCAGCCCCTACAAAAATCACCTACCCTGAACCACATCGTAGTAGATACATGAGAGCATGAACCAGAACTGGAGAAATCTTGATGATGGTGTCGGATAAAAGTAGTTGTTGGTGAAGACACTTGCTTTAGCACTAAAGAGAGCATGTAGTTGGTGCCGAATTTCTTGGGGGTTGGAGTTCTCATAGGAAGAAGAAAAATAAGAAATATAGGTTGCTTGTCCATGCCTTACCATTTGAGACTGAAGAAAATCAACTTTACCACAAGAGAGAAGAGAGGGTTGTGTACAGAGATGACAGCACAACAGGGCAACCAAGAGAAGTGAAGTTGGAGTTGTCGCATTTGAGCGCCAAAAGTTAAACCTTCTTATTGGAGGATGATGTGGATGCCATGGAAGAAGATGATTGAGAAGTGCAAGTGGGGCAATACAAGGAGGAGGGTGGAGGGGACAAGGGGGGAGGGGTAAGGGAAAGACGTCATGTGCAAACTGAGATGTCAGTCAAGATGGCTTGGGAAAGTAGGGGAGGGTAGATCGATAGTGGAACCAAACATGATTTGAAACAAGAAAGAAAAAGAGAAAGGAAACGACAATATGAATGGGTCAAGGAGTGTAAGGATCCACTAAATTCCAGAGGTAAAGAGAAATCAACAGGAAAAAAGAAAAGAAACATGAGAAAGCAAATGAATTGGACAATAAAGAATGGAAGTGGAAGAAGAATAAAAGAAAATAAAATGTTGAAAGGAAACAAACGGGAAACAAAAACACTAAGAGAAGGAGGTTTATCAATGTGTGTTCTTATAATAGAAAAAAAAAAGGGAAAGAGGTTATGGGAGAAAGAAAAGAAGAAGAAAAAATAAGAAGTTGAGAAGGAAATGGAATAAGAGTAAAAAATAAAGATAAATATATTAAAGAAGGGAAAGGGAAAAGAAAGATAGGAAGGTTTTGTCAAGGTGCACCTCTTTGTCAGGGAGTTTATCACTAAATAACTTTGTGGTTAAGCATGCTCATCCTAGAGTAGTACAATGATGGGTAACCAGTCGGGAGGTTGGCCTCAGCTTGCATGCAAGTGAGGACAAAGCCCGTAGTTATGGCTACTGGTGGTCTATGGGGCCAATCGTCATTCTTGAAACTCGAGTAGACCCTTGGAAAGTGGGCCTGTGGGTTACAAATGATATCAGAGCCATAACCCCTCAGTATGTGAGGCCCACATGGGCATGTATTAGGCTAGACTTGATTTGTGCAGTCCAAGCATGTTGAAAAGGGTTGTCCATAGTGATGTAGCCACCCATGCGCTAGTGCTCCATGATTGGGAGATGGGTGTCAATGAGCCATTCTGGGTCTGCACTACAATGGTGAAATTATGACACCGTATAGTTGAGCCTTGATGAGAACATCTAGAGACTAAGTGGGGAAGTTTGTAACAACCTAGGATTTGAGGCCTTAGATAAAATAATCTTAAAAGGAATGAGTGGGCTACCCATATCACCAAGGTGTACCTCCTTTTCAGGGAGCTCGTCACTAAAGAACTCTGTGGTTAGATGTGCTCAGTCCAGAGTAGTACTAGGATGAGTGACCAATCAGGAAGTTGACCCCAATTTATGCGTGAGTGAGGAAAAAGCCCATAGTTAAGGCTTGCAGTGGTCTTTAGGGCCCGTCATTATTCTTGAAACTCTAATAGAGCTTTGGGAAGTGGGCCCGAGTGTTACATATGACATACAAACTTGAAGTATTAAAAAAAAGATATACTCAACCCCTACAAAGATCACCTCCCCTGAAGCACATTGTAACACCCCTCCATAGGGTTTCATACATAACCAACGGAAGCACAGCCTAATCCCCAACATTATCCATAATGTGGGGTACTTGGCATTTTAGGGAGGGTTGTCACATAAAGTAATCATTGCAAGTAAACAAATAATTCACCATTGAGATTCATACATTATTATATGAATAGGAAACTACAAACAACAAGTCTAGAATTCTATTCATCCCTTAACATGGGAGACTAAACATAACAATAAGCAACTCTATATGATTGGATCGCCTAGAATGGATGGCACCCCACCAGATAACTCTTGGATGTCTTCTAGTCTTGGCTTGCTCTTCTTGAGTCCTTACTTGCTCCAAATCCTGGGGACATCACGTCCCCAGCCATGCAAAGGGAAAAACAACACATCAGTAAACGGTACTGCACTTTATAAGATAAGTAAAGTAAATATACTTCACATGTAAAGAAATTGACATGAATTAACTTTAAGCATTCTTGAATCATCATTATTAACATAAATAATTGAAAATAAATCTTATGCATCCCTCTGTAACGCCCCCTTAGGAGCACATGATTGCTAGGAAAGCCCTTGATGCTAGGAAAGCCCTTAATGACCCTTTTAAGGTCCATGATCGGGAGCATAACAAGACCATTTCAATTCCAATTGCTTGACCATTAACATGATGTTGACATTAACATAAATCATGATTCTCTAATCATAACATGAAGGGATTTCTCCCCACTTGATTACTAACATGATTTTCATGATTCTTTCATGATAACAATAATCATGGTGAGCATTATAACATAAGACATAGCATGTGACAAACAACAAGCAATGGTATATTGAACATGATTGTAACATTAAACTTGAAACAATAATGTCTATTTTATATCTAACATGCAATCAATCATAAATATTTGTGCTTAGCAGCATGGCCCGTTTACCTTGGAGCAAGGATGATCCTTGAATTAGATCTAGGTCAAACCTTCTTTTGACTTAGCTCTACAACCTGTTCATAATCATTAGACATAATTAATCAATACATAGTATTGATCTTAGGTGATTTAGGGCTTGGGTGTATTCGGATCAGTCTCATGAATCAACATTATTATATTAAGAAAATCTAGGTTGACCCAGGTCACATTAATCATGTTGATGCATGATTAGGGTTTCATGAGTCCAAAATATCGTTTCCAACAAAACATCAGAACAAGAGATCAAAACATGGTCTGGAAACCTTAAAATCATATTCTGCTTGAAAAACCAAATCCAATGACTATTTATTCATAATTTTCCGACAAACGGTTGAATTACTATGAATTTTCGAAATTGTGGCCAATGGGAATTTAGGAAAAAGCCATGTGGATAAAACTCGACCCAAGACAGTGGGTCGGGTCTGAGTTGGACCAACCAGGCTTGGCCAACTCAGCAGTGCGGATCGCCTCTGAGGGCTTGCGATCAAACAAGAGTAGATAGGCGAAATCCCTGAAACACCCTCGCGGTGGAAATCGTCGAATGAATAAAGGACAGGGGCACTTAGGTCATTTCAAGACCTGCGATCTTCTGTGTTGCTCCATGGTGAGGAGTCGACTGACAGGAGCTTTGCAAGATCCGATCTTGGACCAGCTTCACTGCTCAACTGGAAAAGTCACCCTGCCCATTGCGTTCCTGGAGGGAAACCGCACCCAACGAGCCTAGGCTCAGGTGTTGAGGAGCAGTGGAGCCCGGGGACCTGCTCTAGCCATGGCGGGCATAGACCAGGATCAAGCAGCAGGGGGACGAAGCACACTACGACGACAGTGAGGGGGCGAAGCAAAATAGTTCGTCATCTACAACCGAAGCCGGACGTCTTCTCGCGAAACCAAACACACCAGTGTTGCACTGGGTTGCGAGAAAAACAAAGGAAACAGGGGAAACACGGTTTGAAGATGAAGCCATCGTGAAAGGCCAAAACAAGGCAATTTGAAGGTCAGAAAACATTCAGTAATCCTAGGCGACTTCGTCCGATGCCTCAGCACGGCAGGACGGACACTTGCCTGCCATGGCAAAGGTCGCCGGCGGAGGCTCACACGGTGGTCTATAGGACCCAACAATTGGGAAGTGCCCAGGGCAAACCAACAGGTCGGAATCAAAGCAAGGGAGCCAAGGATGCTCACCACGACCGCAATTGAACAGCGGTGGCCAGAGATGTCGGGGCGAGGTCGGGATTGCTGGAGATATATCTCGAGTAGGTCGGGGAGGCTCGGGGTCCTGTGAGTTCAATTGATGGTGGAGGAACGATCTATGGGGGCGGCGGTGCCATTGGAGTAGTTAAATAGGCATGAGGATGGCTACCTCAGCCTCTGCAAGTCTCGGGGTCACGAGGGGGATAAAGCCCTGATTGGGCGTTTCGTCAACAGAGAGAGATGGAGAGCGAGTAATGGCTCGGTCGAAATGGGAGAGAGAGACGAGCAAGATGGAGGAAAAACTGTGCGATTTGGTGCAGTGACGAAGGAGATCGGGACTGAGAAAGGAATCTCAGTTAACCGCTCACAAACCAGCGTGATAGCCGGAGGAAGGGGACGATCGAGGGCGCGTCAGATTAAGATCCGACAGTGAGAAAAGAATGCGCAAAAATTAAATGGGAGAGTAACGCGTTACAGGCATTAAATCACAGACTTTATGTCTAATTGCTTGTATTAAAAGAAATCATATTCAAACCTATATATAAGTCTTTTAAATTCTATTTGGATGGTCAAACAAGGGTCAAATGAGTTCAAATTTGAACTATAGGCCAATAAGAAGCTCTAGAATATTCTTGTGAAGCTAGATTTCGTTTTTGTACATATTATAGTCCATAACTCCCATATCTTAATTAGAATTCATTTAAAGGTAATATAATTTGAAAAGAATCCTATTGTTGAATTCTTGAGTCATAATTCCAAGATTACTATTAACTAGTCACCTTATAACCTTTCTCTATGATTTATGGCCATTTTGTAGGAGAGAGAAAATGAAAGGGATTAATATGAGTTAATTGAGATACATAAAAATTGACATATGAATTTGGGTCTTATCTTGAGTTTCCTCATCCGATATTTGTATAAAGACAACCATTATAGATATTTTGCATTAAAACCCCTCAATTATTCGTATTTAGGAAAAAGCTCATACTCAGTTTAAGTTAACCATGAAAATTGGGATGTGACAATTCTACCCACCTTGAAACAAATTTTGTCCTCGAAATTTCCTAGGGTACTACCCACCTTAGGATTTTGTTACTTCTTCATATGATTAACATATAAATAAAATTTTCATGGAAAGTGAATTTATTTCATAAAAAGGTTCAAATGAACGTAAGCTACTTATTACATCACTTTTCATCTTCCTTCTCTACTTCCATAGTGAAGATTCTAGCTTGTCTTTTGGTAGGTGTAGGGTGGCCCTTGTTCTGGTCATGGTCCTTCTTTGTGAGCTTAGGGAAGTTTGACTTGAGGTGTCTGATTTCTCCACAATAGTAACATGCACCTGTACCATACCTGCATGGGCCTGCATGGTTTTTCTTGCATGTCGGACATTGGGGCTTCTCAGCTTCAACTGTAGGTTCAGGTACCTTTCTCTTGGGGTTGTTGGGAGGCTGGTATTGGTTGTTCTTTTGGGGAACTTCTTTCTTGTAGGACCGTCCAGGGTGATCTTCAAGCTCTAGGGCTGCATCTAGGGCTGCTTGGAGGGTTCTATGGCCTCTTCCTGACAAGGCAAAACTCAAGTCGGGCTTGAGTCCTCGGATGAATTTCTTTGTTCTACGTGTTTCATCATGATCATGGCCATACTTTTGGAGGACCCTGAACTTCATGGCGTATTGGGTAACAGTCATGTCACCTACTTGAGCCAGGTTGGCAAACTCTAGCTCCTTCTTCTCAATCATTGCTTCAGATACATAATGCCCCTGGAAGGCTTCAACGAACCCTTCCCATGTGAATGGAGGTGCATCACCTGCCCTTGAATTGAGGAGGTTTTCCCACCATGTGCGGGCTGCCCCCTTGAGCATGTGGGTTGCAAAACGAACCCTAGAGTGTTGAGGGCAATCCATGTCCTGGAAACAGTGCTCCATGCCTCTAATCCATTCTTCAGCCTTGGTGACTACATCGATTTCTCCTTCACCCGAGAAAGAGTCAGGCCTTATCTTTAAGAAGTCTACTAGAGTGGGCTCGTGATGCCTAGGCTATTGTTGGCCTTATGCTAGGACATTGGTGAGTGCTTGGACAAGATCTTCTATGGTTGGCCTATTGTTCTCTCTTGGTCCATTTTCCCCACTAGCAGAGCTAGCACCATCATTGTTACCATTTCCCTTGTCTGCTCTCTTAGGGGCCATCTGGAAAAAGGGTCACATAAACCTAGGGTTAGAACATATGAATCAAATTGTAGCTTTGGTGGCCATCCATTTATTTGCTCTGATACCATTAATGTAACACCCCTCCCTAGGGTTTCATACATAACCAACGGAAGCACAGCCTAATCCCCAACATTATCCATAATGTGGGGTACTTGGCATTTTAGGTAGGGTTGTCACAAAAAGTAATCATTGCAAGTAAACAAATAATTCACCACTGAGATTCATACATTATTATATGAATAGGAAACTACAAACAACAAGTCTAGAATTCTATTCATCCCTTAACATGGGAGACTAAACATAACAATAAGCAACTCGATATGATTGGATCGCCTAGAATGGATGGCACCCCACCAGATAAATCTTGGATGTCTTCTAGTCTTGGCTTGCTCTTCTTGAGTCCTTACTTGCTCCAAATCCTGGGGACATCACGTCCCCAGCCATGCAAAGGGAAAAATAACACATCAGTAAACGGTACTAGCACTTTATAAGATAAACAAAGTAAATATACTTGACATGTATAGAAATTGACATGAATTAACTTTAAGCATTCTTGAATCATCATTATTAACATAAAGAATTGAAAAGAAATCTTATGCATCCCTCTGTGACGCCCCCTTAGGAGCACATGATTGCTAGGAAAGCCCTTGATGCTAGGAAAGCCCTTAATGACCCTTTTAAGGTCCATGATCGGGAGCATAACAAGACCATTTCAATTCCAATTGCTTGACCATTAACATGATGTTGACATTAACATAAATCATGATTCTCTAATCATAACATGAAGGGATTTCTCCCCACTTGATTACTAACATGATTTTCATGATTCTTTCATGATAACAATAATCATGGTGAGCATTATAACATAAGACATAGCATGTGACAAACAATAAGCAATGGTATATTGAACATGATTGTAACATTAAACTTGAAACAATAATGTCTATTTTATATCTAACATGCAATCAATCATAAATATTTGTGCTCAGCAGCATGGCCCGTTTACCTTGGAGCAAGGATGATCCTTGAATTAGATCTAGGTCAAACCTTCCTTTTACTTAGCTCTACAACCTGTTCATAATCATTAGACATAATTAATCAATACATAGTATTGATCTTAGGTGATTTAGGGCTTGGGTGTATTCGGATCAGTCTCATGAATCAACATTATTATATTAAGAAAATCTAGGTTGACCTAGGTCACATTAATCATGTTGATGCATGATTAGGTTTTCATGAGTCCAAAATATCGTTTCCAAAAAAACATCAGAACACGAGATCAAAACATGGTCTGGAAACCTTAAAATCGTATTCTGCTCGAAAAACCAAATCCAATGACTATTTATTCATAATTTTCTGACAAATGGTTGAATTACTATGAATTTTCGAAATTCTGGCCAATGGGAATTTAGGAAAAAGCCATGTGGATAAAACCCGACCCAAGACAGTGGGCCGGGTCTGAGTTGGACCAACCAGGCTTGGCCAACTCAGCAGTGCGGATCGCCTCTGAGAGCTTGTGATCAAACAAGAGTAGATAGGAGAAATCCCTGAAACACCCTCGCGGTGGAAATCGTCGAATGAACAAAGGACATGGGCACTTAGGTCATTTCAAGACCTGCGATCTTCTGTGTTGCTCCATGGCGAGGAGTCGACTGACAGGAGCTTTGCAAGATCCGATCTTAGACCAGCTTCACTGCTCAACTGGAAAAGTCACCCTGCTCATTGCGTTCCTGGAGGGAAACCGCACCCAACGAGCCTAGGCTCAGGTGCTGAGGAGCAGTGGAGCCCGGGGATCTACTCTAGCCATGGCGGGCATAGACCAGGATCAAGCAGCAGGGGGACGAAGCACACTACGACGACAGTGAGGGGGCGAAGCAAAATAGTTCGTCATCCACAACCGAAGTCGGACGTCTTCTCGTGAAACCAAACACACCAGTGCTGCACTGGGTTGCGAGAAAAACAAAGGAAACAGGGGAAACACGGTTTGAAGATGAAGCCACCGTGAAAGGCCAAAACAAGGCAATTCGAAGGTCGGAAAACATTCAGTAATCCTAGGCGACTTCATCTGATGCCTCAGCACGGCAGGACGGCCACTTGCCTGCCATGGCAAAGGTCGCCGGCGGAGGCTCACACAGTGGTCTATAGGACCCACCAATTGGGAAGTGCCCAGGGCAAACCAACAGGTCGGAATCAAAGCAAGGGAGCCAAGGATGCTCACCACGACCGCAATTGAACAGCGGTGGCCGGAGATGTCGGGGCGAGGCCGGGATCGCTGGAGATTGAAAAACACTAGAGGGGGGGTGAATAGAGTTTTTAAATTATTTTAACAATTATTTAACTCAAACAACCAATCCACAAGAATATTGGACAAGGGGACAAGGATTTAGAGTGGTTCCTACCTTAGAAAATACTAAGGTAGTCAGTCCACTACCCGGTTGCTTACCCAACCGGGATTTGGAAAGAAATTAATTTTATTACCTCGCAAGGACTTTACATAAAATTACAGTTCTTTCCCTAAACCCTTCAAGCAGCCTTCACCTAGAAGTAATTGCACCAACCTTGAAGCAGCCTTCACCTAGAAGTAATTGCACCAACCTTGAAGCAGCCTTCCTCCTGAAGTAGCTTCCCGTTGCAATAACCTTCTTGAAGTAGCTTCCCGTTGTAATAGCCTTCTTGAAGTAGCTTGAAGTCCACCTTCTCCTCCGAGAAGAACCTTCTCCAAACCGCAGCCTCCAACCCTAGGAGTAGCAAGGAGAATACAAAGAATAAAAGGAACAAGAAGGAAAATGGAAATTACAACTTATCCTTTGAAGCACAAGGCTTGATTTGCCTATATCAAGCGTGTAGATTTCCTAACCAATGTATATGCATGTGTGATTGTTGTGGATAGGAGATACTAGCCTATAGGACATGAAATTAGAGCAAGTAGAGGAATCTCCAATGCAAGTGTTGCTCAATTTCTCAAAACAGATTGCCAATTGTAAGTGTATGCTCAAGTGTATCACAATTGTAGCTTAGGTAAATTTTGGTGTCCTAAGGCATGTCCTATTTATAGGAATGACCTACAAGTGCTTAAGGACGTTCTAGACACTTTCTAGGGGATTCTAAGTGCTTAACTAGCCGTTAGGTACAAGTTAGTTGCTTTAGCAACGGCTAGTTAATTAATTCTGCAGTTGCTGTCAGAGTCCAACTCGGTCGAGGAATTGTCGACCGAGACACCTACTCGGTCGAAGTTTTGTCGACCGACAGGCTCTCTGGATCAAGTGTTAGCAACGTTCATCTCCAACTGCCAACTACTTTCTCAGCTGTGTCTAACGGCTACTTGGGTCATTCTCGGTCGAGAAGTTTGTCGACTGAGAGTGTCTCAGTCGAGGAGTTTGTCGACCGAGATTGACCCTGTTTCAATGTTTCAAATAAAGACATTAAATGTGTGTATGAGTGTGCATATGTGACACTATTGAAGGGAATGACCTATCTAAATGTGGTGTTTAGCTAGGGAAGATCTAACGCTTGATTTACATGAAGTCTAAGTACTTGTACATTATATATTTGTACAAGTTTACAATTGATTACATTTCATGACATTTACAATCATTCAAGCATATAGATTCCCTAGTACTTTTTCATTCACCTTATTCCTGCAACACTCAAGTAGCACATTAGATCGAAAAAAATGAAATGTTTGTCATCATCGAAACATAGGGATTATGCTAATGTCAATTTAGCCAACAATCTCCCCCTTTTTGAAGATGACAAACATTTCCTAAATATAAAATAAGGAAATATAAATCATGTGAGTTTCATACTTGAAGATTACCTTTTGTAGCCATTCTTGTTTTGCAAGTGGATGCTGGCCGAGATATTATGAAACTCATATTATATGTTTTATATTATTTCTCCCCCTTTGTCATTTCAAAAAGATATCCAATATAATAGATTTTATTTCTCCCCCTTAATTTTATGCTATGCTCCCCCTTAAAGAGATATTCAATTAAAAACAAGGGATTAAAGCAAATCAATTATTGTTAAATTTAGCCACAATTTATTTCTCACTCATTTGCAAAGGATGTTAAGCCTTGAAATGATATGAGTTCCTTTTAGGTTCATGGCATTTGTGTATTGATTTCTCATCCATTTTACAAGGGATGTTAAGCCCTGAAAATGATGTGAGAATCCTTTTAAGCTTATAGTAGATTACATGAAAAAGTATCTCTAACCAAATGCACGGGATGTTAAGCCCAGATTTGTTTAGAGAGTTCCATTAAGAACATAATACATATCACATTCATGGTTTATTTTTATCTTAAAAATACTAAGATCATAACCAGCTTCGAGTTTATGTTTGCAAAGTTTTGTAAGTTTCTTGATCTTATAATCAAAAATAGTTTTTGTGAGCTCCCCCTTAATTTTATAATTAAGACAATTTAGGGATTCTAAGGTCACAAATGATTTTTAAGATTTTGACCTTTTATTAGAGCTTTGTGATTTGCAATATGATGAACACATTTTGAATCAAGATACTAAGGTTAAGTTCAATAAAATGATGTCCAAATAAGCATTTTTCCAAAGCTTATTTTAGGTCGTCCTTGACTACGACCATAGCGCCCCTTGGTCAAATTTTATTTCAACCAAGAGGCAAAAAATTGCAGATTTCCAATTTAAGCACTCATATGTGAATTACTTGATTAGATATCAATTTTGAAGCATGTTTAGTGATACTCAATATAAAAACATCCTCTTAAAAATGAAAGCACGATTAATATCTCAAGTCTTTGAAAGATGCCAATTGAGAAATTTTTATCTTATGTGTTGCAAGCATTTCTAAGAGACATATCATCATTGAATTATTTTTCTTGCCTATGTATCATCAAGGATCCATGCATACAATTATCATTATCTATTCGTGCTAACACAGCATCATGATGATGAAAATGATAATTCCATGATTGTAATCACATGATTTCTATATGGGTATACCAGAAAATACTTTAGGAAAAATCATGTGAATAATAATAAAATAGAAATTTCCTTTTTATTAAGCTAAGCATAATTTCAGTTTTAATCAAACCAAATTGATCTCATATAAGTTTTTAGGGATGATTTCCAAAATATATACAGTCATTAATCACAAATAGATAGCAATTTGATCAATTACAAAAAGAATTCTGTAATTTTATAGCAGACTGGAAATCAGTGACATGCTCGGTCGACAATTTCTCGACCGAAGTTCACTCGGTCGACAGATTCTCGACCGACAAAGTTTCTGGAATATTTTCAGAACTGTTAATTTATTACAAGCAAAATAAGATTATGCAAGTTAGAGCTCGATTGTGTTGAGATATGACGTTTGTATATCAAGAATCAGTTTAGGTCAAATCTCAACTAGTTAATTTTAAGCTACTAAGTTTTAGGAATCCAAGCTAAATCATCATTCTTTTTCTTATATGGGCATGAAAATGAATAATGTCCAAGACGCATGCAATAATGACAACTAATAGAGTCAACTTCATTTCTCTTTCTAGGAATTGTGTTCCTAGGTACAAACATAATCTTAGTCTTGGATGCTTTAACTCTTTTGGGTTTATTTCTCCTTGGATCATATCCTAATCCTTTTCTTCCATTATAACTAGAGGAAATTTTCAGAATGTTTTCAAGCATGTCATTTCCTCTTAACTCATTTACATTTCTTTGTAACTTAGCAATATCATCCATCTTCTTGTTTATATCTTTCTTTGCTTGATCTAAATCAGATACTAGAGAGTTTCTTTCTTTGACAACCTCATCATAATCTAAATGTGAACATAGAACAGGTTGTTTCTGAAGATCATTCACTTGAGTTTGCAAGTTTAACTTTTCTAAGGAAAGAAGATTGCAATTAGCTTCTACAGATTTTAACTTCAGATCATAATCTTCATTTGCCTTTTTGAGATCTTTATTTTCAGATGCAAGAGTAATAAGTTTAACATTTAAATCATCATTTACTTTATTTGATTTCTTAAGTTTCTTCTTACACTCAATATATTTCTCATGTGTATCTTGAAGACTAGCAATTAGATCTTCTTTTGGTAGATCAAAAAGACTTACCTCTTCTTCTTCTTCTTCATTTGTTGTAGCAATGAGGCATTCTACTTCTTCTTTTCCATCATCACTATCATCACTTGAATCATCCCATGCAGCTTTATATGCTCTTTCTTTCTTTTTGTGAGATGATTTCTTCCCTTTCTTGAGTTTTGGACAATCACCTTTCATGTGTCCCTTCTTGACACATTCAAAGCACCTGGAAGAAGAAATACTAGAAGTTTTATTAGTTTTAAAACTTTTATACTGCTTACCATTTACAATGAGAGTTTCTTCTTCACTATCATCTTCACTTGTATCAAGATTGTTCTTGGTTGATGCTTTGAATGCAATGTCCTTCTTCCTCCCTTGTTGAAGTTCACGTTCTCTTCTTTCTTCCTCTTCTAAAGTTGCCTCATGAGCTTCTAGGTTGCCAATGAGTTGTTCCATCTTTAGTCGGGTGAGGTCATTTGCTTCTTCAATGGTCGTCACCTTGGGCTTGTATTTGGGAGGAAGTGATCTAAGAATCTTTGATACCTGATCTTCCTCAAGAACAACTTTACCTAAGGCATTTAAACCATTTACAATAGAAGAGAATTTTGCATACATTTCACTAATAGATTCATTTGGATCCATACGGAAATGTTCAAACTTTTGTTTAAGCATACTAACTTTGGAATTCTTAACTTGAGCTGTCCCTTCATAAGTTATAGAAAGTCTATGTCATATTTCATAGGCTGTTTCACAGTTTGATATTCTATTAAATTCTCCTACTGAAATTGAACAATAAAGAATACTTACAGCCTTTGCATTCATTTGAGCCGATTTTACCGTATTTGCATCCCACTCTGCATATTGCATTTGAAGAAGCTCGTATGGGGTTGACACCATCCTCCATAAGTCCCAACTGATGCCTTGGAAGTAGAACTGCATCCTTCTCTTCCAATATGTGTAGTTTGTTCCATCAAACGCCGGAGGCCTAGCAACAAGTGTCCCTTCAAGATTAAGGTTGTTGAGCACCCCGTCACCCATTCTTCAAGACCTTGTTAGGGTTCCTTGAAGCCTGCTCTGATACCAATTGAAAAACACTAGAGGGGGGTGAATAGAGTTTTTAAATTATTTTAACAATTATTTAACTCAAACAACCAATCCACAAGAATATTGGACAAGGGGACAAGGATTTAGAGTGGTTCCTACCTTAGCAAATACTAAGGTAGTCAGTCCACTACCTGGTTTCTTACCCAACCGGGATTTGGAAAGAAATTAATTTTATTACCTCGCAAGGACTTTACATAAAATTACAGTTCTTTCCCTAAACCCTTCAAGCAGCCTTCACCTAGAAGTAATTGCACCAACCTTGAAGCAGCCTTCACCTAGAAGTAATTGCACCAACCTTGAAGCAGCCTTCCTCCTGAAGTAGCTTCCCGTTGCAATAGCCTTCTTGAAGTAGCTTCCCGTTGCAATAGCCTTCTTGAAGTAGCTTGAAGTCCACCTTCTCCTCCGAGAAGAACCTTCTCCAAACCGCAGCCTCCAACCCTAGGAGTAGCAAGGAGAATACAAAGAATAAAAGGAACAAGAAGGAAAATGGAAATTACAACTTATCCTTTGAAGCACAAGGCTTGATTTTCCTATATCAAGTGTGTAGATCTCCTAACCAATGTATATGCACGTGTGATTGTTGTGGATAGGAGATACTAGCCTATAGGACATGAAATTAGAGCAAGTAGAGGAATCTCCAATGCAAGTGTTGCTCAATTTCTCAAAACAGATTGCCAATTGTAAGTGTATGCTCAAGTGTATCACAATTGTAGCTTAGGTAACTTTTGGTGTCCTAAGGCATGTCCTATTTATAGGAATGACCTACAAGTGCTTAAGGACGTTCTAGACACTTTCTAGGGGGTTCTAAGTGCTTAATTAGTCGTTAGGTACAAGTTAGTTGCTTTAGCAACGACTAGTTAATTAATTCTACAGTTCCTGTCAGAGTCCATCTTGGTCGAGGAATTGTCGACCGAGACACCTACTCGGTCGAAGTTTTGTCGACCGACAGGCTCTCCGGATCAAGTGTTAGCAACGTTCATCTCCAACTGCCAACTACTTTCTCAGTTGTGTCTAACGGCTACTTGGGTCATTCTCGGTCGAGAAGTTTGTCGACCGAGAGTGTCTCAGTCGAGGAGTTTGTCGACCGAGATTGACCCTGTTTCAATGTTTCAAATAAAGACATTAAGTGTGTGTATGAGTGTGCATATGTGACACTATTGAAGGGAATGACCTATCTAAATGTGGTGTTTATCTAGGGAAGATCTAACGCTTGATTTACATGAAGTCTAAGTACTTGTACATTATATATTTGTACAAGTTTACAATTGATTATATTTCATGACATTTACAATCATTCAAGCATATAGATTCCCTAGTACTTTGTCATTCACCTTATTCCTGCAACACTCAAGTAGCACATTAGATCGACAAGAATGAAATGTTTGTCATCATCGAAATATAGGGATTATGCTAATGTCAATTTAGCCAACAGAGATATATCTCGAGTAGGTCGGGGAGGCTCGGGGTCCTGTGAGTTCAATTGATGGTGGAGGAACGATCTATGGGGGCGGCGGTGCTATTGGAGTAGTTAAATAGGCATGAGGATGGCTACCTCAGCCTCTGCAAGTCTCGGGGTCGCGAGGGGGATAAAGCCCTAATTGGGCGTTTCGTCAATAGTGAGAGATGGAGAACGAGTAATGGCTCGTTAGAAACGGGAGAGAGAGACGAGCAAGATGGAGGAAAAATCGTGCGATTTGGTGCAGTGACGAGGGAGATCGGGACTGAGAAAGGAATCTCAGTTAACCGCTCACAAACCAGCGTGATAGCCGGAGGAAGGGGACGATCGAGGGCACGTCAGATTAAGATCCGACGGTGAGAAAAGCGTGCACAAAAATTAAATGGGAGAGTAACGCGTTACATGCATTAAATCACAGACTTTATGTCTAATTGCTTGTGTTAAAAGAAATCATATTCAAACCTATATATAAGTCTTTTAAATTCGATTTGGATGGTCAAACAAGGGTCAAATGAGTTCAAATTTGAACTATAGGCCAATAAGAAGCTCTAGAATATTCTTGTGAAGCTAGATTTCGTTTTTGTACATATTATAGTCCATAACTCCCATATCTTAATTAGAATTCATTTAAAGGTAATATAATTTGAAAAGAATCCTATTGTTGAATTCTTGAGTCATAATTCCAAGATTACTATTAACTAGTCACCTTATAACCTTTCTCTATGATTTATGGCCTTTTTGTAGGAGAGAGAAAATGAAAGGGATTAATATGAGTTAATTGAGATACATAAAAATTGACATATGAATTTGGGTCTTATCTTGAGTTTCCTCATCCGATTTTTGTATAAAGACAACCATTATAGATATTTTGCATTAAAACCCCTCAATTATTCTTATTTAGGAAAAAGCTCATACTCAGTTTAAGTTAACCATGAAAATTGGGATGTGACACACATCGTAGTAGAGCAACTAGAATGAGAAAGCTTGAACTAGAATTGGAGAAATCTTGATGCCTGTTCTAGATAAAAGTAGTTGTTGGTGAAGAAATTTGCTTTAGTATTGAATAGAGCATGTTGTTTGCACCAATTTGCCTGGGGGCTAGAGCTCTCACATGCAGTAAAAATAAATAAATAGAGATTTCTTGCCCATGCCGTACCATTTGAGGAAAGAAGAAAAGTGGCTATACCGCTAGAGAGAAGAGAAGTTATGTGTTGAGATGACATCATAATATGGAAATAACAAAAAGAAGTGATGTTGGAGTTGTCACATTCGAGCGCCAACAACTGAACCTTCTTGTTGGAGGATGATGTGGATGCCGAGGAAGAAGATGATTGAGAAGTGCAAGTGGAACGAGACAAGAAGTAGGGTCTAGGGGACATGGGGTAGGGGTAAGGGCAAGACATCATGTGCAGATCAGGATGTCCGTCAAGATGGCATGGGAAAGTTGGTGAAGGGAGATCGGTAGTGGAACTAGACATGATTAGAAACAAGAAGGAAAAAGAGAAAGAAAATGACAAGATGAATGGGTCACAAAGTGCAAGGGTCCACTACAGTCCGGAGGTGAAGAGAAATCAAGAGGAGAAAAGAAAAGAAACATGAGAAAGCAAAGGAATTGAACAATAAAGAATGGAAGTGGAAGAAGAAGAAAATAAAATAAATAATTGGAAGGAAACAAATTGGAAACCAACACAATGGAAGACGGAAGGTTGTCAATGTGTGTGGTTAGACTAGAAGAAATAAAAGGAAAGGAGGTTATGGGAGAATGAAAAGAAGAAGAAAATAAGAAGTTGAGAAGGAAATGGAATAAGAGTAAAAAAGAAAGATAGGAATATTAAAGAAGGGAAAGGAAATGACAGTTTGACTAGAAGAAAAGGAAGAGAAAAAAACCTGACAATGCTAGTAATTAATAAAGGAAACCAATATAAAAGGGAAGAGACTAAAAATGTTATTAAAAAGTTAATGTTATGAATGGAGAAAAAAAAGAAGAGGACACAATATTAACAACACAAAAGGTGCACATGAGATATATCAAGAGAGAAGGGGTCTCCACCCACTGTCTAGGAGTGTCTTTTCTTTTCTCTCTCTTATAGGATCTGAGCTCTGATACCATGTAAGAGTGATAAAATATGATTTTATTGATATGCCTTACCATTGATTATAAGTCTTGTATAAATATGAGTCTAGACATGATAGCACTCATGTACTCAATATGTAACAAAAAAACATGTAACCAATACATACTTTAATAGATTTATCAACAAAAGATGACCTAAAAACTGTCTATGCTCACAAAATTTGTTGATATACTGGTTGTTCTTGTAGGTTTTTGTTATTCTACATATCGGTTCTAGAAACCACCATTGTTATACTACGTCGGTTTGTCTTTTTTGGTTAACTGATGTTGTGGTTGTCCACCTAAGTGTCACCTCAAAAGTGACCTTGAAGGCCTTAATTAACAACGTTAAAGATCACTTGAGCACTAGTGTGTGTGTGTGTGTGTGTGTGTGTGTGTGTGTGTGTATATATATATATATATATATATATATATATATATATATATATATATATATATATATATATATATATATATAAAACTGTGTGTTAGTGCATATAAATTAAATAGATGAAAGGTAATGAAATGGGTCTAAATTGATAATTTAAGGTCATATGCATATGGAGCATATCTCATATGAACGAGATGCAAGGATTTCCCGGGGAAGGGCGGAAACAAAAGTGGAAGGGGATCCTCCTCCTATGGTAAGATGGTGTCGAAAGACAGAGGGTAGAATGATGAATAGTCACTTGAATGAAGGTGCCCTCATCCTATAAAGCTCTTGGGAAATTAATGATGGTAGAAAAATGGTTTGGTTCCAAGGGCTCAAGCACAAATATGTCACATTCACTGAAAACAAGACCTGAACCTCTCCTGGTTGGGTCGAGCAGCTATAGAAGGGAAAAGTCTCATTAATAACAACTCCTATATCGTGCCTACCGATAGTAAAGACATCCACGAAGGGAAGGATAGGTGGGTGAAAGGAGAGGATGCTCTTTAAAAATTTGTCTTCAAACCTACACATGAGTTGACGGACCTCCGTGTGGACAGTCTTATCAATTTTCGATGGAGCTTGGGACATAGAGTCCGAATGAGTACCTTTCTCACAATGTGGTTGGAAAATGCATTAAGGTTAGACGTCCTTGTACAACAATTGGTATAATCAATGCTAAAATAATTGGAAAAAGAATATAATTACCGGAACCCGTGACATTTCCATTAGTATTATATTAGTTTATGTAAAGGATGTTATGAAGTTTATGTCATGGATATTCACTAAATTATACTGAATTTTATTGATAATGGTGGCGGAACCAGAAAATTACAATAAGGGGGGCTGAAATCATATATGTGTACATTTTAGCACATAGGGGGGCTGCGCCAAAAATGTTGTCCTCATTGAGAATGGAACCTGCATCATTTGATTTAAAAACCAAGCTATATACCACTCCAGCTAGTCCCATTTTTTGAATTTTATACGTAGTTAATGTATTTATTTATACTTTAAACTATACTTAATACTAAAAAGATAATTATTTGTATTAGTTTTTTGGGGGAGGGGGGGGGGGTTGCCACTGCAGATACAGTTTACGATTGTACATATGACACATGATTATACAACGTACAAGTTGGATATGACAAATAAAAACGACTACCGCTCATATCATCTTTCAACTCTGTTTTTGCTATGTGCGCAACTTGTGATTAATCGCCTAAAGTTTTTGTGTTGTTCATTACTATTATTCCGGGATAGTACGTTTATAACAGTAGTCCCATTCAGTGATTGTTAACGTCGTTGCTTGTCAAGCATCTTGTTGGCATCTTATAACGTCGTTTTACAGTGACGAAATTGCCGTTCGCTTTGACTAAAACGGCATCATTTAGTATGAGAGTCAAGTGCTGTCCACGATGTCAGAACTTTGCCCTTTTGTAGGAGTGGCGCACGCGAGCTGTAGGGAGATCGATTAAAATAAGTAAGCTTAAAGGCAGCAAAGTTCGTTCAGAGCCAACACTTTCCAAATTTTTAAGAACTTAATCAACACTAACTCCCAATTATTAATATAACAATGTACACGGAGTTTACTACTGGACTTTTCCCTTCGCAGTCCCTCCCTCAGTCACAGTATATATTAAGAAGATTGTGATTGCATTATCTAGCTGGTTGGGCGATGATCAATGGATCAAATAGTAGATGAGCGAAGATCTGGTTTGAACTCAGACGGTTCAAGGGAAGGAAGAATAGGTCTTTTGTTTTCAGTACTTCTATAATCATCAGAACGGTCTTATCTCATCATAGGAGCAATGATATGTAGTTCCAGTACCCACGATTTTCCTATATTTGTACTCCTAGTCAGTCTTCGCAGGTGTGATTACTGATTCTTCTTAATATGATTGAATGCTATTTATGTAAAAAGAAATTACATTAAAGGAATTATAGCTGGTAGAAGGAACGTTACAGCAAGTCTTTCTCTATATTTCTGTTGCACCGAGCTAAGAAGGTTCGTAGGACAGACAAAGCTTTGTAGCTAGCTTTTACAACGCTAGGTAAGATACCATTTCTTCAAGTAGGACCTAGAGAGAGACGTCTTGTCCAGTCCAGATTGGAAAATAGGAGATGAACACCTCCAAAATAGTTGGTGAGATTAGCTAAAGCGGAAAGGACTGTCTCTCCTGAATCGTCTCATCTAACCACGATAGCGCTTCCAGGGCACTGATAGCGCGTCCGGGTACGGAAATAGAAATCGGGATAAAGACTTTTGTCCAAATTAATTCTAGGGTGGATAGTGATGTCATCTACATAGTTACGTTTGGGAACAAACTACCCGGAAAAGTTCGAAAACAGCTGTGATCTGTATCTGTCCCCATGTCATACCCCACCAAAACAAGCTATAGTTTGTGGGTGTAAGATTCCTACAGATCAGTCAATGTATAATCAGAGAGAAATATAAATAGTGAGAGACAACAGGTTGTATATGCCCAGTCCCAATAATGCGATGGCGGGTTCCGTTACATTAACCAAAACCTACTTAGGATTGCAACCCGGTTGTACTCTAGCTAGTAGAATATCAAGTAAAAGATTATCGACTATTTTATGTTTAAGTGATCTCTGAAGTACTCAAGAAGCGGTTGTTGATCCTAGTGCAGTGGAAGATCCGCATGGCTGTACCTCGGTTTGCAAGCCAACAGTCATAAATAGTCTGGCACAATCTTTCGTAAGGATATATTTATGGATTGTCACATGGGGGAATCAACGGCCAGCTGCAATAATGCACCAGGTGACCTACAGTTCGCAAGAATATGATGTATTGGCTACTTGTCATGAATATTCAAGAAATTAAAGGAGACGTACCGTTTACAGAATAAAATTCAACAACAGCCTTGTCACTACATGAAGCCCTGATTTAGTCAAAAACCGACATAAATGCTAATTGCAGTGGAGATAAATATGCTAAAAGCCTCCATGTTTATAAGCATACAAACCGTGTTAGAAGGTATCGATGACCTGGTTGAAGCAATAATAATCCCCTTTCACATAGGATGGGGGTTAACGAAATTAAAGGTGATATGCTAAACTTGATTGCCAAATGCAACATCACTCTGTTTACAATGGTTTTGGTTGATAACCAGCCATTTAACTTATCGCGATAAGGTCATGTGTACTGTAGTAGCTTACCTTCATATATATATATCGATTCGGGTTAGCGGGATATAATGTCAGCCGAGATGTCTCACATGTGCCACATTTGTTCAATTTCACTACTACAGAAAATGCTTTTTACAACAGTTCCTTTTCTCAATTTACAACAAGTGTTAACCGTTGTATTAGATCACATGGTCTTATGGGGGGTGTTTTACACAACATGTGATCGCATGTTGTAATAGATGTATTTTATACAACACTTGAAACATGTTGTCTTTTAAGGAATGACGTGTTGTAATATGGTTATTTTACACAACATGTGGTGCACCTGTTGTAATATATATTATACAACAGTTGAATGACGTTGTCTTTCACTAAACACACCCGTTCTAATAGAGGTATTTTTTACAACATGCGGTTCGCCCATTGTAATATATATTATACAACAGTCGAAGCATGTTGTCTTTCACTAAACACACCCGTTGTAATAGGTAGGTATATTACAACATGCAGTGCACCTGTTGTAATATACATGTTTATACAACAGTTGGAGTATGTTGTCTTTCCATACATTTAACCGTTGTAATAGGATTGTTTAGACAACATGGTGTGTGTCTGTTGTAATATACACAATTTATACAACATGTTATGTATGTTGTAGTTTACTAGAAACACCTATAGTAATAGGTGTAAATTTTTCCTGACAAACCTGTTGTAATAGGTGTGGATAACACAACATGTGTTGTTTGTTCTAGAATCATACATTTTACAACATATCATTAACTGTTGTCTTTGATTAGAGTTTGACAGGTCATATATCGAACCAATTTTATTGATCAAATTAACCATATTATTAATAAATTATAATAAATATGCAATTATACTTTTTCATTTCATAAACAAACACATAGTTGAACAAAATTTCCATCAAACCTTGAAAGAAACTCGTACTAAATTTAATTAATATTAAATCATCCATACAATGATTCAATAATATAAAGTACTGAGTATCCACTCTAGAATCGAACTGAAAACTAACTAAAAAAATTTCACACATTGGTATATGCTAAAGAACAAATGTCTCCCCACATGTCACATAATATTATGTGTGCTCAAGAACACATGTCGCCCACTCGTTTCGTACCTCATCGATTTCTTCTTGGTTGAAGCAACAAACTATATACTTCGAATAATACTACAATCATATGAAAAATATATCAACATATTGTGATTTTTTCAGTTTATTTAGAAATTTGAACAAACTAAAAGAATATAATGTTAAGTAGATTACACATTCAGGAATATTTCTATTTCTCACATCAAAGATGTCTTTCATATACTTCAGTACATAATACCCGCAATCTATATTGTTCGGCTGCTTTGGACACTATACAAAATAAATATTAATTTGTTATCCAAAAAATTGTGAGAACTTATTAGCAAATAAGAGGATGGAAAAGTATAAATAGCCAGAAAACTTAATAAAAGGTATGTGTAAGCAGAATCAAAAATGCCATAAGAGTGAAAAAGGCATGGTTTATTACTGAAGAAGGTGTGGTTTATATGCCATACTGGATGATGCAAAACTTGCTCTTGTAAGAGGGGAATTTTATAAGAGTGAAGAATGCCACCCTTCCAAAAGGAACCTTTGTTAAACTGCAGCCTCACAACATTTAAATTCAATTCAAGTAGACCACTATCAAGCAAATAGTCATTAAACTCCTGCATACATTCTAGAAGAAGGCTCTTTACAAACTTATTAAATGTCCTTACAATTGGGATCTACCTATAGGGTCTACTTGTAAACTCAAAGTGTAATATCTTGTTTCAAAGGATAATGCCCGAGCAACTTGATCATATTGACCCAAAGAATATCTAATCGATATATGTAAAAATAAGAGCATTTGTAAAATAAGACCATATCAAATCAAGTAGCAGAATCTGAAGAATCTAGAACAACACTTCTATTGGTGAATCAGAAAGCAGTATTTTTCTAGATCAAAATGGTAAATTACCTTGATAATTTCCCATTTCAAATTCTTCCTATATTGCACATCTCTCTTTTGATAAACTTTATGAGTCATATTTAAATTCATATCAAGAGTTATATGTATTAGTAACTATATATGAAACTTTCAATACATGTATTATGTAATTGAAATTGTTTTATGAAGTACTTACAACTCCATGAGTTTATCCACATTCCCATGTAATTTTCCTCATAACGGATCAAGACAGTGGCTCTTATCCCACATAGGGTCGAAGACGCAAAGTATCCAATGTCCCCTACGCAAACATGAGTATTACATTTTAATATTACTGTATTTTTAAGCAACATTTAAAGTAAACAAATAACAGACAATCGACAAAATGTATGTGTACCCCACATTATAAGGTATAAAGAACAATTCTAATATTTGTTTCTTCCCTCTAATGAACTGATCTACTATGTACTGTGCCCGAGTGTCCACTTTATCATTATATAACAGATCTATAAAATGTGGACATATAAATCCAAATATATTAAATACATTTCCCGAGGTCACTTTGTTGAACAAATGCCTACAGAAAAACACATATCTAGTCTTTGTACTTGTATAAAAACACATATTTAGTCTTTGTACTTGTACAAAAACTTGTATAGAAATACATATTACTCGTATAGAAACTTACTTTATGTACACTGATATGTGCGAGGCTTCTAGTTGGTCTTTATCATGGCATATTTTAACCAATTCTGGTGTGATAATCAGCTCATGTGTGTAACCTACTACATCTTCAGACATCTGAAGAGAGATGTTACGATTCTCATCATCTTCCACATACACCATCAACAGTTTCATCTTCGTTGGAGGCTTTTTACATGTTGGCTTGACGGGACTTGAGAGTTCATCACAGTTTTTTCTAGTTTTTGAATTTCCTGTTTGTGTGCTTATTGATTCCCTCACTTTTATTTGAGACAATGAGTCTTGGGATTCCTTGCATATGATTATAAAAATAAAAATATAGTTTATTAATATACATGATTCATTTCAATAAATTAAGAAAAACACTATCAAGTTATCACATATACCTTCATATTTATTTTGATCAATTCTGCAGGCCAAGGAAGGTAGGTGCCTATGCCTTGACAAACTTGATAAACTTCAGACATATCTAAAGGTATTGGCACACTTTCTTCAGGCATCAACGGGGTATCAATTATCATTTTTTAATGTTTTGGATCCACTTTCTTCATCTCCTCGGAAATTGATTTGTCCCGTCACGTAGGCTGGCACAATGTGTGATTTAAATGTTCTCCCCGTTGTGCGGGTAGGCGAGGGGACCAAGGGTTTACACCGCTAGGGTGGGTCTCGCTTAATTGCGAACCGTCCTTAGGGGTGGTTCCCACATATCTATAAAAAAACCCATATTGAGAAAATTAAATTGTAAAAAAGAACTTGTACCCATATTTGACAATAATTTTATAAAAAATCATGATCTGATTACATATTCATGAAAAAAATCTATAAAAGAAATGGCGTCCGGCTCGATTCATAATATATAATAAGAAGTAGGAGTCTGTTGTAGATACAACAACATGTATAGTGTGTTGCATAGTCACAAATTCAGCATTCGACGTTATTTTGTGAGGTTGAAAATTTTAGTATTCAGGAATTATGTGAGAACTTTAGATAAAAAATGGCAAAGATACGGTAAAAGTTTCGGTCAACCATTTTGGAAAAAAATGGATACAATTAGGATATATATATATTTATATATGAAAATTTTACTTGGTAATTTGGTACAAAAAGTTCAACAATTATCAAGATTCATACATGTACATAAAAGCACCACGGTACCACAATGGTCAATTTGGTAAAATTATAGGTGTAGAATTTAGTTGAGAAACAAAAATATGTACAATTGATAAACATCGACCTTTAAGGGTCTGACTGGTTTGGTGTAACTGAAATTTTCTTGAAACTTATTTTCCTGGAAGGCTCCGATTAGTTCAGTGTAAGTAGAGTTTTTTGGAAGTCCTTTTCCAGGAACTGAAGTGCAGTTCTTGGAAATTGAGTTCAGATGATTTGTTTAAAAATCAAAGTTTTTCAGGAAAATGAGTTCCATGTGATTGGTTTGCTGTAATTTTGTTACAATACATGAAATATAATGTACCACAAACATCACAAACTTTATATTTTGCAAACCATATCATATCTATTGTAAATAGAACTTCATAAGAAACAAAGTATTATTCATAGGCTTATCCCTAAGTACATATGATTTTTAATACATGGATAATTTCTATGTCGTCTCTTGCTCAAGATCAACATGATCATCATTATCAAAATGACATATGTTTGTTGACGTTCCTTACAACTAATATGATCAACCATCTACATAAAAAAGAAAATAATCCAAATATGTTCAAACAAAATTTCTATGCAAACATGTGATATTACATAAGTTATATTGTTGTTTAATCAGTAGTAGAACTGGATTTTGCTTTACAATGATTTATATGATACAAAGAATATGACAGTCACCCAAATACTATTTGGTAAGAATCCCTTAATCATGACATGTTCATAAACATCTTCCTTTGATTTTAAATACCTATTGCTACAAGTCTTGCATGGACACAATAATTGATTATTTCTTAAAGGCCTTTGATGAGAAAGAGCATAGTCTATGAATGCAGACACCCCCTCTCAAAAGTCTTTACTAAGGAAACATCTTTCAATATACATCCAACTCCTATCGACTAAGGAATCCATCTACAAAAATAATAAATAATATATTTAGTATCATAGTAGGAAAATAAGTTGATCATCCATATGACAATAATAAAAATACTTCTCTAGATATTTTGATGAACTCCTTTTCCCTAGCTTGCAAGATACATTCTCAAATAATTTTTTATTGGAGATATGCCTATTTTAAATAATCTTCTTTTTTATGATATTTTATTGCATCTAACATAGCACGTAAAGTTGAGCATCTCAAATTGTATTGAATGTGTTATTGAAATTAGGGATTTATTAACTTGTTTTTATCTTCTTTAAATCTTCATGTTCTAATGCATAACAACATGACATTATTCAACATTACAATATCTTCATCATTAGATGAAAACAATGTTCAACTAAGATCATTTAACATAACTAAAATAGCATTATATTAAAGAGTTGTATTTGAATTATGACTATGTCGTTTGAAAACATATGAAGCAGAAATACATATCACTATAGAATGTTTGAAAAAAATTATAATGTGCACATGTAAGTATAGCAATTGTATACAACATGACATTATTCAAGTGTGATAGAAAAATCTACTGATAAAAATTGGAGCAAGATATGCCTTATTTAATTATTTCTTTTTATAATATTTTATTACATCTAACATAGCACGTTAAGTTGATCATTTAAAGTTGTATTGAATGTGTTATTAAAATTAAGAATTTATTAATTTGTTTTTATATTCTTTAAATTTTCATGTTCTAATGTGTAACAACATGACATTATTTAATATTATAATATCTTCATCATTAAATGTAAACAAAGTTCAACTAAGATCACTTGACTTAACTAAAAAATCCATCATTTGTAGAGAAAAAGTACAAGTAATGTAGTTCACAAAACAAACTTAGCATGCTCTTTAAAAATATTCTATATCTAGTTGATCTTAATTTTTACCATGAATAAAATAAATAAAATAAAAACATGTATATCAAAATTTTATTTCATTATCAAACAATGACAAGAATTTGGATATGCATGAGATAAATGTAATTAATTCTAAAAGTAAATCATTGCTAATAATTTAGTTGATATAGGTATTACAAATGGTTGTTTGGTATCATTTGGGAAAGAAAGGACAAATGGAAAAGGAAAGAGAATGGAAAATTTATTAAAAATGGTTGTTTAGTAACATGTGGGAAAGAGAGGATAATTGAAAAGAAAAAAGAATGGAAAAGTTATTAAAAAAATATGTCTTCATCGCTATGTTGAACAAACATGATTTTTTAAGGTAAAGAGGACTTTAGCCTTATGGTGATCTAAAAAAGCGACAACGGCATACTCTAGGATGCCATAACAAATTTAAATATAAGTAGCCTAATATAATTAATTAGAATAATGATGATAGATCGTGTATTGTAAAATTAAGATATATACTATTTTGGCCTATGTATATAAAAAGGTTAAGATTTTTGTATCCAATTAATACATACTCAATGAGAAAATAGGTCATTAACTTATATAGTTGAATGAACAATGTACGTCAATCATGATATTTTAATACTAACACAAAGATATTGTTAATACCACTTGATAATATTCGATTATCAAGAGTATGTAATGGTGATAAACCTAATTTTTTAGAGTGATCTAATATTATTAATTAAATATGATCTCACATATTTATCAGCAACACGAAAAAAAATTAAGATAAGATAATATTACTAAATATGACATTGACAACAATTCCAACAAAAAGAGAACCTAAATCAAACTCAAGGTATGAAATAAATCATTATCGTCTACAAGATTTGTCAAGCACGACGTCCCTTAATAAAAGGACCCGAGTTTGACTGCCAGAGGCCGCATTGAATTTACCATACTTATGAGAATTTGCCTCTGCTATGGGTTGAGGGAGGGGGGTGTAATGTCTATCGTGATTCAAATAAATCATTGTTTTACATATAAGTTTTATATAAAATAACAAGAACATCTCATTTGATGGGTTGACATGTAAAAATATGGATGCAATATCTAGACAAACATGTCAATGACTCTCAAGTTCAGGATTTTATTATATAAAACAAAAAAAGACATATTGTATATTCTCTTTCGGACAGACTCTTAAGAACACTGGTAATATATGTACAAATCAATCAGAGATACGGGAACCCTTTTTTAGAAACGAGAAATTACCTGACTTCAGCCGCAATGAAAAGATGTTAATTTGTATTGTCCTTGCTACTACGCAACTGTGCCTTGGAAACTGTTGTTCGAGGAGAGAAAATAGGAAAGACCTAAACGTTGTCGGTCACCCAGAGATGCGATTTAAAAGATGCCCCTTTTAACACTGTCTAGGTAGATTGGTCGAGGATAATGGTTCCTGGTGCAGGGACAAATATAATTTTAGTATAAAAGGAACAATCTAATAGTCGGAGAAGGCACTCACCAAAAGTAGAGGCAAAAATAGAATGACATATCCAACGTGGGAGCAGAATGGGTAAGGAACAATATAATGCTCGGAGAAGGCTCCCACTAGATAATGACCTATCCAACGTCGTCGGTTACCCGATTAGGCCTAGCCATAGTAGACGAACCACGTTGAAGACTCCTTGCAGAAACAGTCATAGACTTATGATGGCTAATACAGAGGCAAAACAGATTGAATCACGACGAAGAAGACCAGACAGAAGAAGACTTGTAGTGGCACAAGGAGAGGGAGTGTTTGTTCTGGTTTTGGAGGTGAGACTTTGGCGTCGTTCTATTTCCAGAGCAGGAGCGAGGGTTTGGTGCCGTTGTTTTGTTTTTGGAGCGGTAGATATAGAATGGAAGGGAGGCATGTATTCGAAAGTAGTCCACTATATAAACGAATTAGGATTCAACAAGGTACAAAAAAAGAAACTGCAATTGTTGTTTAAAATCAATGGTTGATCCATTTAAACAATTATGATTATCTAAAAGGAAAAGAATAAATGTCTACAATCAAATGGACTCTTCACAGAAGTAAAAGAGATAATGGTTGATTTAATATAGTTAATATTGGTTAGGAAAAAAGTTAATGAGGGTCAGGAGCAATCCTTGGGTAAATTAAATAATAGTCAGGGATACATTTCCAAAGGTTAGGGATAAACCTTTGGGAAAATTTAATATACTCGTTAAGGATAGCATCACAAGGGTCAGGGATAAGCCTTCGGAAAAATTAATACACTTGTCAGGGATTATGTCCTTGAGGAAAAATCCTTCATCCTTGTTGAGTTTTGTAGTAGTGATTGAGGGGAAATAGTCTTTAGAAAATATTGAAACTTGAAACAATGCTAAGTGTGTATTTTTTTAAATAATTCAGAAATAAATTGTTTTATTCGGGATAATACGTGAAAATGCGTAAATGACGAATAAAACATGAATAATTTATAAAATTTGGGGAAAATACGAGTTTAATACGAAATTCAGGTGTACCATACGTTTAATAAAAAGTTCTCATATTTTTTTGTCAATACCGGTTAGGACCGGTTACATCAGATATCTAAACTAGAGAATAAACGATGAAAGAGAGGTTTATCCAAGATATAAATATGAAGAGCACTGGTAGGGCATCTACTCCAGTCCGTAGGCAGTGATGGCTGTTTTAGGCAGAACTTGGCTAGCATATTGGTGAGCTTATTTTGATCCCTCTTCAGGTGCACGATGTCTTGAATCTTCGCCATCTAGAAGTGCTCACGAGTCCTCATTGTAATCGTGAAGTACTTCGGTGGAGGTTCAGAGATGCCCTTGATCCACTGGACTGCATTCCAAGAGTCCGAGATAATGATCCCAGACTGTATATGGTTCTTCAAAGCCATCTCCGTCCCATGTAAGATAGCTTTCAGTTCCCCTTGCATGACATCTACGCCTGCTATCAGCAATGCCGACCCAGTAATCCAGTCTCCAGATGTAGTCCTAGAAATCGTGCAAGTGAAAGATTGATTAGCAACTGAGGAAATGGCCACATCCACAGTGATGATAGAAGACGTCCTTTGAATATTCAGAACTCTGTTTGAAACCTGAGCTTCATCGGGTGGCCTGGACGTCTGACAGACTGCCTGTCGTATAGAGTTGGCTTCCGCATAGCATTGCACCACCAGGACATGGTGCGGAGCGGCCCTGTGCTCAAAGATGAGAGAGTTCTTGTTTTTCCATAGCTTCCAGCATGTAACCGTGAATAGAATGCTCCAACCCCTCACAATACGTAGTGATTGGAGGTTATAATCTAGCCAATTGTTGACAGTAGTGCTTGAGTAGAAATGAATAGCTTCGGGTGGCAATAAAATGGACCATACCGTCTTGGCTTCCTTGCAGTCCCGGAGGACATGAATGCAATCCTCGACTAGTGCATCGCATCGCGAGCACCTGGTGTCATCTGTCATCTTCCTCTGGGCTCGGAGAGAATTTGTGAGAAGGCGATTGTGTAGCAGCAGCCATAAATGGGTTTTGATGTGATGAGGAAGGGATAGTGACCAGATGGTTTGGAAAGGCGCTTGATCTGTATCGACCTGAGTTTGATTGATAAGCATATACGCTGAACTTGCAGTGAACCTACCATGGGCCTCCGGTTTCCAGATGCGGACGTCCTCCCCATAGGAAGGTCTGGGGGTCGGCATGGCTGTGATTAGGTTAATAGATTCAGAAGTGAACCATGAGTTCAGGAAATCCAGGTCCCACGATCCATCCTCTTTTACTAGACTGGAAACCTTGAGATCCAGTAGGTCATCAGGGGGAGATAGACCAGCTTTTAAGGATGGTGCTTGCCCATGTCCGATCCATTCGTCAGACCACACAAGAGTTTCTAGACCAGATATGGCAATGCGGCTGGAATGTTGTAAGATAAAGGGGATGTGACTCCGTATGCTCTTCCAGAGATGTGAACCAGTAGACTTTTACTGCCCTCTTGAGACGTATTTACCCATCATGACTTCCACCCATGGTATCTGATGCCTCTGGATAAACTCCCATGCTAGCTTCATTATCAACGCAACGTTGAAGTTTCTGGTCTTTTTGATGCCCAGACCTCCCAGCTTTTTAGGTAGGGTGATACACTTCCATGCGACTAAATTCAGGCACCCCGCAGTTGAGGATCCATTCCAGATGAAATTCCTCACGATCTAGTCAATCTTGTCGCAGGTAGAGATCGGGAGTTGTATAGATTGCATGGTATAGCATGCCTGGGATTGGAGCACCGATCTGGCTAGTGTTATCCTTCCTGCGAGGGACAAAAGATTATTCTACCAAGAGTTGATATGCTTATGAAATTTTTCCAATAGGGAAAGGAACAATTCTTTACTCTTCCTTCTATGGATGATGGGAACGCCCAAATGTCTGCCCAGGTTGCTGGTTTCTTGAATCCCCAGTTTCCTACAGATTTGGTTTCTAGAACATCTGGGCGTGTTATAAGAGAAGAACACATTGGATTTTTCATAGGATAAAAACAATCCAGAGGCCTCGCTAAATTTCCGGAGACATCGACCCATAACCTTGGCTTGGTGTAGAGAGGCTTCTCCAAACAGGATAATGTCATCAGCGAAGCTGACATGCGTGATCGACACCTTAGCTTTTGAAATTATAACAGGTCTCCAGTTTCCTGTAGTTGCTTCCATCTCAATAAGCTGGCTAAAGCATTCGAGACAGAGGACAAAGATGTATGGCGAGAGGGGGTCTCCCTGTTTAACACCACAAGAAGGATGGAAGGAGCCTACTATCTCCCCATTCCAGAGAATAGACGATTTTCCAGAACAAATTATCTGCATAATGATATAAATGATGTTCCAGGGAATTGAGGTGCGAACTAGAGTGTCATGGATGAATTGCCAGCTGAGCTTATCAAATGCCTTGACCAGGTCGAGTTTGAGAGCAAGGAACTTGTTAGAACTTGTTTTGGACTCCATAGAGTGGACGATCTCTTGGACAAGCGATGTATTATCTCCTATCTTCCTTCCTGGCACAAAGCTTGACTGGAAGGGCGAAATCCAGTCATGCAGATATGGTTTGATCCTTGTCACAATGAGCTTGGATAAAAGCTTGGTACAAACATTATTTAGAGAGATGGGTCTGAACTGATAGCATTGTTCCGGTGAGGTAACCTTCGGTATAAGAATAATAATGGAGTCTGTCGAAGTAGGAGGAAGAGTGTGGCCTACGAATGGCTGTTGTATAAATTTACAAAGATGAGCTTTCAAGTGCGACCAGTTTTTTTGATAGATGGCAACATCCACTTCATTTGGCCCCAACACCTTCACCGGCGACATGGAGCTGAGGGCAGACCAGATCTCGTCCGTCAAAGGGGTTGCTGACATCTTCTCACACTGCGTCGATGTCAGGGGTAGGAAGGAACCCGCGAAGGTGGGGCTTTCCGTCCTCCTAAGCTCCTCATTATTTTCTTGATAGATAGAAGAAAAGAAGTTAAGTATGAGGAGTCTCATTTCCTGTTCATCATCTTGCCAGGCGCTCGATCCATCCTTCAGACATGTAACTCTGTTACGTTGTCTCTGTGCTTTAGTAAGAGAGTGGAAAAAGTGGGTGTTGTTATCCCCAAGCTTTATCCATTCACACCGGGCTTGCTGTTGGCTCTCCGCCTCTTCTCGTCGGAGAATGGAGTCTAATTGAGCCTGTAGAGCAACCGTTTCTTGAGCCATTGCATGATCAAACTGGAGGGCAAGGTTCATTTGGTACCATTTGATTTTATTAGAGATTTGTTCCTTTGTTCGTCTATCAGCTTTGCGGCTCGCAGTGTCCCAGCTAGAGGCCTGGGTGAGGAACTATGCGTTGGCAGCTAAGAGGTCCTGGTCCCTGGGCCATGACCGCTTCAGAAGCTCATCAAACCCAGGTGTGGTATACCATCTCATAGAGGTTCAAGTAACATGCCTCCGATTCGCCATGGATAGTACCTCGGACGACACCAGGATAGGTGCGTGATCTGAGTGATTCTTTTCTAGGACTTGGACCGAGTTGCAGGAAGATTGATCGATCCAGTGTCTATTCCCCATCGCTCTGTCTAGACGCTCATGGAGGAGGCCCCTCCTGAAGGTGGTGCGGGCTCCGCTAGCTCCCAGGTCATAAAGAAAACATGCCTCAGTGGCTTTGATGAAATCCCGACTGTTAGCACTGTCAAAGGTATTGCTTCCAAACTTTTCCGATGGATACATGACCACATTGAAGTCCCCCACCACCACCCATGGATCAGTGATGGAGGGTGCCAACATAGCGAGCTGATTCTAGAGGAGTTTCATCCCGCTCCTTAGCGTGCTTGCGTAGACGAAGGTGAAGAAGGATTGATGAATTCGGCAATGAACAAATTGTTTGTGCAACACAATGATTTCCAGTGGGATGTCATTCCTGCAAAGAATCTAGATTCCTCCGGAGAAGCCAACAGCCTCGACTCTATGTGACTGTGCGAATCCCATCTTTTTGATGATGCTCAGAGCTCGATCACCACTACTCCTTGGTTCTAGGATACAAAGGATCGAAGCTCTGTATTTCCTCGAAAGTTCTTTAGCTACGTTTTGGGTGTCCTTATCACAGACACCTTGTACGTTCCAAGTGATAATCTTCATTGACTAGGGTCAGTGAGGGTGGAGTTTCCCATCGATCTTGCCTCCTCCTCCAAATCTTGAAGAAGCGAGGTTTTTCCGCGTTTCCTGGTGGATGACTTGCTACCTTCTCCAGAGCTTACAATTTTCCTGTTGCGCAGATGAATCCCGACCGAGTTGCGACTCAGATTCCTGTAAGGATGAGATGGGACATCTTTTCCAAAGGAAAAGGGCGTGGTGACGAAAGGGTGGGCTGTGCTTGTTCTTCCCAGGATTATGGAATCTCCTGTAGGATTTACTGCCGAGTGAGATGGATGGGGGCGCTCGGTTCTTTGAACTTGCTGTGTTGCATGATTCAGTTTCTGTAAGGGGACCTGTTGGGAGGATTCATTACTTTTCTTGGTTTGTTTGAAGTTTGTCTTCCTAGTGCTCCAGTCGATCCCATTAGTTACTTTTCAGCCACACTATCAACATCAATTACCTCTGTATCTCCATCTTCCTCTTCCTGGTTCTCCAGGTTCAAGAACCTGTTTGTGGATCTAGATTGGTCCTTCTTTTGAACGGGCCTTTGCTTACGCTGGATGGGGCGTGCATGGATATAATCTGTGAATCCTTGCAGGGGGTAGGAAGGGATGGTGTTGACGAGCCTGCTGCCGCATCGGCGTTCCTCGCCACGTTCTCTTCAGTAACACATTTTGAGCAGTCTTTTTCAAGATGTCCAGCCCGACCGCAGTACATACAGATGCAGGGGATGTTCTCGTACTCAATGTGGTAGCGATTGCCCTCGATCATCACTTGAGGTGTGACGGGTTTGGCCATGTCCAGTTCCACTGCAATTCTTGCAAAACGTCCACGACGCTGTGAGATCATATTATGATCAACTTTGATCGTCTTCCCTATATGGTCTCCAATCTCCGCTAGAAGCACCTCCCGGTATAGATGAATTGGCAGGTTAGGGATGCGTAGCCAAGCGACTAACTTGGGTGGGGATGATGTATCTGGTGAGAAGTCCGACTGCCAACGTTGTACAGTCAGATACGATCCGAATAGCGGCCAAGGTCCTCCCATCAGGGCGTGCATAAAATCGTCTTCTCGCTGGAGTTGGACAACAAAGAAGTCGTTGGCTAAATCGATAAGATTAAAGCCTCCTGTTGGTTTCCACATAGATTTTATCCGGTCCCGGAGAGTCAGGAATCTAATTTCCTTTGAAAGAAGTTTCACGATTACAGTATATTGCCATGACTTTAACAGACAATCCCTGGCATCCTTCTTCAAGTCGAAAGCCGGGATGCCATTATCAGATGATACGATTATGTCTTCGGGCTTCAGAGTGATACTGCAGTCGTCTGCGTCAATATGGATATATCCATGATCATCTGTAGAACCTTTCCCCACCTTATCCCGATACGAAGGCTTTGAGCGTTGAGAGTTAACCAGTCTGGTGGATTGAGGGTCAGAGCCAGGGAGTTCTGGATATTGTTGTTCATTGTTCTTTCCGGCATCGACGTACATGGCCTGGTTAGGGGTTCCACAACCTGTTCATGGTTCCGCGCATAGCTTGCAAAGTTCAGACTCAGACCAGTATTGCCCAACGAAACCATGGACCTACGTGACAGAGGCCTTCCATCCCCGTCGTCGTCCAGAAGGACGCCGCCTTCTTGATCGCCGCTCTCGCCAGACGTCCTAGGGTTCATAGCAGTATAATGAGATGTGTTAAAAAAAAATTCTCATATTATACGTGAATAATTGAAAAATTTAGAGAATTATGTGAATATGATGTGTTGTTTAACTATAGTCTTTTACAATATGTAGCTAGTACAACAGGTGATATCATGTTGTGCAATAATAGTATATTACAATGGTTTATTTTACGATGTGTAATGGAGGTCTATTACAATGATGTTTTATGTGTGCATATTACAACATGTTACAACATGTTGTGTAATTATAATATATAACATCAGGTTGGAGTCTATTGTCTCATGTTGGGATATAACAAAGAGTTTCAATATGTTGTATTATGGTGGTCTATTACAACATGTACCAAATATAACATGTAAAGGCTTGTTGTATAATTAATACATACTACAACGGGTGAGTCTTCGTTGTGTAATGATGGTCTATTACAACATGTGACTATTACAACGGGTCAAAATATGTTGTGTAAATAACATCTTTTATAATGGTTTTGAATATGTTGTGATACTACAACCTATTACAACACTTTAGCAGTTGTTGTAGTATCCCCCTATACTACAACATGTTTGGCATGTTGTAAATGACTTGTGTTGTATAAAATATACAATATACAACACAAAAATGAGCTTGTTGTAATAAGTATGCTAACTACAACACAATCATCAGAATTGTTGTCTATCTCCCGTTGTAAAAAACATTTTTTGTAGTAGTGTTTGATGATTCTATAAAAGATGCCGAGATTGAGTATTCACAATGGTCCTGTGGTTCTAATTATAATGGTTGGATTCGATCTTTTGACATTGGCAATAATAACATCAAACCTCCATTTTTCTGTCATTTCCTTCTTGTAATAATTTTTCTTATACCTACTACTGATCTCGATTATTGACTCTGCCACACTTTCCCACAAGACAATTCATAATCTTTTTTAGCTTTCCCTTCCATTGTTGCATACATGCACCTTTCTATCATTAAGGTCACCACAAATATGAACGTCATGAACAACTTCCTACTTCTACTGCATAATTAATAATCATGATTCCACATTGAGCCACATACCACAAATATAATTTTGAGGTCAAAAAACATAAGAGTTATGCTACCAACAATAACTTATATACCCGTTTACATACCCGGTGGGAGCCTACAAAAGTTTGGTCCAACTATTTTCTCTCATGCACATTAAGTTCACACCAATTAATTCCATGCAGAAGTTGAAGAATACTAAATTATTTTCCCTACTCCTCTTTCCAGCCCCAATTTTCAAAAATTAATTCTCTCTTACAACTCAACTCTCGAGCTCTATTCTACGAGTCTACATCTTCTGTCACCGTGTCTGTCCTATCGTTTGTTCCCCTACATTTGAGCCGTCTATTCTCTACTCAATATCACTATCTCTCCAGGATTGTTTGTGAATATGCGGTTGAGAGGAATTGAGACGGAGACAGACGGAGATTCGGGGACAGAGAATGTAGACCCATATTCCACCCCACCAGCGTTTGCATACTAGTACAACACATGCATTTACAATATGTGGTTGAAAGTTTTTTTTTTGTATACACTTTTGTCAAACACTATATTTTGAATGTATGTAAAATGTGGTTGTTAGTATTGTGTTCTTGTACAATGTGGTTGTTAGTACTGTACTTATTATGTGTAATTTTGACAAACACTAGATCCTTAATGTATGCAAAATGTAGTTTTATATTGCATGCACATATTGTACATCTTGTCTTGTACAAAAACTAAAAGTATTGTCAAATGATGTTAATATTGTACGTATTTTACTATATATCTATGTGTAATATACCGTTGTTAGCACGTATGTCTTACACAGTGTACTATAAATCATGTATTGTGTGTAAAAATTGAGTTAAAATGATAATGATTATGCATAAGAAAATATTACAATACATAACGTTGTGTAAAATATTGTATATATGATTAAAATTTGAAAGTTATGTTGTTGTATATATATAACGATATTAGACACAACATGTCAAATAAGTTATAATAAAAAGTATCCACAAATGTGTGTACAGTACGTGAGTTGGAGGGAATTAAAAATGAATAAAAATTTAATTATAACTATTTTTCGTAATATGTGGTGGAGTTGAGATATCACATGTGCAATTAGTTAGAGAATGAATATAATAACTACATTTGCATGCACTTTGCAATATTATTGCGTGGGCAATAATGACTACATGTGGAATATCTCTGTGATGCATTAAAACTCATTCTTTTCCATACTCCGGGTATATCGACAGGTGGACAAGTGACTGTGGTTAGAATTATTCAAAACTTATGGGAATTTGGTGATGTGGTTTTTAATGATGGCGTATTGAACTAATTCGGGTGCTCTGTTGGGACCATCATGTTTTGTGTGATTATCATGTGGCGGAGACCCCTTCTCCTTGGGGTTGGAGGAATGCACGTGCATCCTTAAGTATGAACGTGTTCTCTTGTTTGTTTTACACCATTTAGCATAGTGTGGTAAATATATTCCTTTCGTAGCTATCCTTTTTTATATTGTTCACCGTTAACGGGTTCTTCCAATGTTTGTTTACTAACGAATGCCCTACAACTACTTATTCTATTCCTTTTAGTTGCATTTTCAAACATGTTATTCTGACTTGAGTGGCATTGGATCTAATCATGAAGTTTTGAATGTCAATCAATTTTCCTTGCCTTATCTTTTATAGAACATATATGTGTATATGTGATAAGGTGTAATGAGAATGGGACATGTAAACTTAAAGTTATAAATGCCCAATGTGTACCTAAAGATGGACACATACCTGACCCAACAACTCATAAAATTAAGTTGTTAATTTTGAACTCTTATATATTTGACTACCTCATACATCACATATGCAACCTACATTTTTATTACATGATTTGTTACTTTTTTAATCTATATAAATGATGTTTGATTTATCGCACATGCAAAATTTTTAGGACAAAAATCCCCAGGTTTTACCTACACCGAGTGCTCGACAATCCCATTGCAAGCAGAAGAATCTTATCGCAGTATAGTATTGGGATCAAATCCAAAGGATAATAGTTTTAAGAATCTTTTGATCCAGTGACGGTGGTTAAAATTTTCCAAAACTTATGGGAATTTGGTGATGTGCTTTTTGGTGACGGCGTATCGAACTAATTCGGATGTTGTGTTGGGACCATCATATTTTGTATGATTATCATGTGGCGGAGACCTAGGGTTGTAAATGGATATGGGTATACCCGCTTACCCTCGAACACATACCCTCTATACCCATCATGGGAATAAATTTTTATAACCATATAACTGCTTACCCTTATACCCATGTACCCGCCTCTCATGGGGTAAGGTTATGGTTATGCATATACCCATATCCTGTATACCCATATACCCATTTAATTATATGATTTTATAGATAATTCATATTAGAATGTAATAGTGCATATTGTAGGGACTCACAACTAGATGGTATAAGGGCCTTATCATAGTAAACATTTATATTAGAATGTCAGTTCTATATCATAGCACTCACATCTAACATATATAAGCACCTTGCAATAATAAAAGAAACAAACCCACCAACACCCTCATTGTGACACAAGTACATTTCATTAACTTGAGAAGGTCATAGAGTTATTCTCTCATTCTTCTCTTCTCTCCTATATTCCTTGAATGATATTTTTCCATAACATACCCATTTAAGTGTGGTAGTTTGGTATATCTCAAAATTTGTAGTGTATTATTATAGCATGTTTATCAATAACCGTATACCCAATTACCCGTCCATATACCCAGTGGTTATGTGGATATGGGTATGATGCGGGTATAGATTTTGACAAAGCGGGTATATACCCATACCCATACCCGCTTAACTAGACGGTTATGGTTATGGATATGACCATATCCGCACCATACCCTACCCATTTTGTAACGTATCCGGATTTTCACCTTCTCAAAACCCCATGGAGATGAGAAGACAAAATCCGAACACGTTAGGCAATTGTTTCAGAGAGCGATGCGGAAGCATAATACGCATACATGAACATTCAATATAACAACACCATAACATTTCTCAGCATTCAACATGTAAACTACAACATGAATTACAATTGCATATTGAAAGAGAATTTTACACAAGTCTAAACATGTATTCTAACTAGGATCTTAGACAATAGGTACAACCTGTACAACTTGCTCACATCCTATTCTTTTACCCCATTCTAGCTCTGGACCTAGAAAATATGAGAAACAAAATCATCAACAAAAGTTGGTACGTGGTAAAAGATACACTAGTAAGGTTGTATAAAGGAAAATACTTGAAGAAGGAAGAAAGAGAGAAAAACCATTTCTTATCGCGAAAATCAGGTAAACATCCTTTTTATTATAGTTATTTGGTGCAGTTGTACTGCACTTATCTGCACTTGACTTACATCCAGTATGGGCAAAGATTATATCATCATACATCTAACATGGGCCAAAACATCATACATCCATGTTAGGCAACATACATCCATACCGAGCTATGTGCAGTAGTAGCTACAACCCATCCATATCCTTTTATGTTATATTAGATTTTGGCGAAGTATAACTCATAATAGTTCAACCAAGCAATGAATATACAAATAATAGCATTCATGATATTACATATCATAAGCAACCAAGAAATCTAGTCTTATACTTATAAGACCACGTACCTGAATTCAGAGAATCCTAATCATCCTGGATCATCTATAACTTGTCCATGACCTGATTAAATATAATTGAGCATCATTAATATTTGATCATTATTATTCTTAACATTTTAGGTCCAAATTAGGGTTTAGCTAAACTTGGGTTCAAACTAGTCTTAACTGATTTATGATATTTTTGTACTGATCTAGAGGTCATTATTTAGGTCTGGTTCAGTTTTCATAATTTTTTGATGATTAGTCTATTTTATGGAATTAAAATGAAGTTATAAGCATCTAAATAGTCATTAATACAAATAACCTACTATTTAGAATATTATTCAGATCAGAGTTGAAAACTAGATCTAAATCATCAGTAGGGTTTTAGGTGAATTTTCTGAGAATTAATCTCAACTGGATATTATTTATTTCATTCAATAAACTGTTAAAAGGAGAATTATACTCTAAATTAAATATCATCATTGAAAGTGGTTCAAGGGTCTGATCTAGGAGTTTCATAAGAAAGAAGGCAATTTTCTGAGTCCAGAGATATTTTTGGGGGATTATTTGGAGACGGGAGCTATTTTCAATCAGTTTTCTAAGCAGTGCCCAATATTAGGAATTAAGAAGACGAAATACCTTTTCCATTTACTGTGTCTGTTGGATCTTTCTCCAAGTGATGCAGGTGCCCGCCACATAGCCCTTTGTTGAGGGCACGCTATCCACATCAGGGTCAGTAGACCGGCTAGTTCATTTGTCTACCAGATCGAACTCTGTGTATTTCTCTCCCTCACTCGTAACCTCGTCGCGTGAGCGCGACCTGGGCGTGAAGCCGCCGCAGCCGTGAGCCTGGATCTCTGGCGAACAAGGAGCAAACCCTGTTATCATCTCACAACCATCTCATCCTTCCTCTTCTCCTAGTTCTTCTAGTCTTCCGCAGGGTCTGGGCTGCTGGGATGATGAGCTCGTCATCCCCCATTTCTCTGTTTCACGCCATAGCCACCGCAAGCACAAACTCGCCCACAAGCAAAGGTGCGAGCTTTCAGGAGTTCCTTCGAGGACCAAAGCCTTGATTAGCTCCGTTGCTCTTCGTTACTCCTCCCCACCATCTCGTCTTAAGAAATCAAGAAAGGGAAATGTGAACCCAAGATCAGGTTGGCGTTCCTCTGCCACCGTGAGGGCCGAAAAGGGGGAAAGAGCCATCCTCTATCCTTGCTCACTCTATAGATAGATGGAGTATCTACGAGCATCATTGGTCTCTTTCCCTCGATTGATTGAGGCATCATTGTCCTGTAATGACATCCACCATCCTCGTGCTGCTAGCAGTAGCGATGGAGCTCGTAGGTCTGTTTCTCCTCCTCCACACTGTACTCAAGCGCTTCCTCGATTTCGGTTGCCCACTACGATCAATCTATACATCTCATGATCTCCTTTGGGGGTTTCTTATTACCCCCTCTATGTTCGACCCTCACCTATATCGGGCAGTGGAGACGGGAGAGAAAAATGGAAGATGAACTGGAGATGCAGGTCGTTCCACATTGTGTTTGAGGGGTTGATCTATTCGGACTGATGTGTAGATCATGGTCTTGCAACTATATTTCCATTGGTTGCCCCCACCTTCTTCGGATCTAAAGGACACCTAGACTGGTTTATGTTCCTCCATTTACAGAGGTTAGGGATGACCTATTCCCTCTATCAGTGGCTCTTGATGCTGAAAGAGGCAGCATGACATTAATATACCATGGATCTAAGTACTAATAGCTAAAAGAACATAGTTTGATCACATTTATATCTATGATGTCCCCATATTCAAAAAGATACACCTGTTTCTAGAAATCTCCAAAAATTATGATATTTTAGACATAGGTTGATGATAACCTAAAGCAACTCCTATAAATATTTGAGACACAACTCCATTATTTGATCATGCAAATTATTTATTCAAACAACCATACAAAATATATGTATATGCCTTGAATTCAATATAGGCAACTATCAAACATTGTTCCAACAAATCCAACAACACTTATTATGATCCTAAAATAACTCAAGGCTTGTCCATTTGTCACTTGATTTCGCTACGTCTACGAATTGACCTCTTAACTTCATATGTACATAATTCCTCAAAAGCAATTAGTTCACTACTCACTGAATCACTAAATGAATGATTGGTCTCATGCGAGCTTAATCAATTAGTAAGGGTATTAATTCACAATTGAATTCAATTAGGCATCATAGCCCTCTATCGTATCTCAAAACACCTAATTTGGGTGAAGGAATCCATGATTGTATTACCAATTCCTCAATTTGGTATTTTTCCTATACATAGAATGCTTGTCTCTCAAATATTGTATTAGTTATTAAAACTCAAAAATCTAGGTTATCACACATTTACAGCCCTACGGAAACCCCTTCACCATGGGGTTGGAGGAATGCACGTGCATCCTTCATTAGGAATGTGTTCTCTTGTTTGTTTTATACAATTTAGCAAAGTGTGGTTAATAGATTCCTTTCATAGCTATCCGTTTTTATATTGTTCACTGATAACGGGTTCTTCCAATGTTTGTTTACTAACGAATGCCCTACAACTACTTATACCATTCCTTTTAGTTGCATTTTCAAACATGTTATTCTGAGTTGAGTGGCATTGGATCTAATAATGATGTTTTGAATGCCAATCAATTTTCCTTGCCTTATCTTTTATAGAACATATATGTGTGCATGTGATAAGGTGTAATGAGAATGGGACATGTAAACTTAGAGTTGTCAATGTCCAATGTGTACCTAAAGATGGACACATACCTGACCCAAATTCTCAACTCATAAAATTAAGTTGTTAATTTTGAACTCTTATATATTTGACTACATCATACATCACGTATGCAACCTAGATTTGTATTACATGATTTGTTACCTTTTTGACCTATTTAAATGATGTTCGATTTATCGCACATGCAAATTTTTTAGGACGAAAATCCCCATGATTTACCTACACCGAGTGCTCGACAATTCCATCGCAAGAAGAAGAATCTTATTGTGGTATAGAACTGGGATCAAATTCAAAGGATAACAAATTTAAGAATATTTTGATCAAGTGAACCACATATGAACTAGTATTTATAACAAAATTAGGATTTGATTATTCAAGCAAAGATTGCAAATGCCAAAAAGGCTTGATTAAGATTTTGATTATCATATTATAGACACTAGGGTGCATGAGTTTCACCATGGCTACCTATTGTTTACTCTCTTACTACATCACAACATCCATGATCATATTACATTGAGGCTTGATAAATCCATTCCTTAGAATTTGAGATTAAAACTAGAAAGATATTACTCTAAGTTTATTTGTCACATTAAATAGCGTTCATGTATGTATATCCACAAGAAACACCTATTTGAAATTCTCATCAAGGGTTAAACTAGAATCTAATTGATAACTTTGGCATAAGGTTCAATGTTCTCTACATCCAAGTCTAGATAAACATGCATATACGTCGTTCAGACACATAAACAAGCAATAAATAATAATTTTAAAATGTTACAAACTTCACATGAGTTAAGATGGAATAAAGGAGCATAAATAGGTATAGGGACTACTCCTCCTACCCTAGTGAGGGGACTACTCACTCCTCATGGTAGTATCAAGATAAATAATGTATAGATGACAAAATGCTAAGTCAAAAAAGCATACAGATGAGTGGTCGTGATGCATAGATGCTTGTTTTCTTGCTTGGAGATGTCTTTAGAGGAGCATAGTAGCACATTGGTCGACTAGATGGTAGATCAAAGGTCAACCTCTGGTGAAAGAAGGTTGATCGAGCTAACAAATGAGAGTGGTCAATTGATCTATGGAACATTGTTGTTTGATCACGATAACTCTATCAAGGTGGGATATCGACGTGAGGTGGAGGTTGATGGATCGACCTATATATCTCTTTTGAGGGTGTTCGACCAAGATGTAGAGTGGCAGAGGTCAATTGATATATATCATTTGAGGTTGATTGGTCGAGGTAAAGTTTAGGGTGATTGATTCATCACATTTGTGATTGATTGGTTGAGGTGGGGTGTAGGCCAAATGATATATCTCTTTTGAGATCATCAATTGAGCCTTGCAGTGGATGAATGCAAAGTAAAATTGTGGATGTTGTTGTACAACATCATAGTGTCTCTAGACATCCACAACATAGGGAAATCTCCATATATTTATAGAAGTAAGATAGGAAAGGTAACAACCTCAAAGAAATGCCATGAGGAACCATCAAAAGTTGCAACTTCCCCAGCCACCTGGAGTTAATGCAAAAGTTGTGAGAAGAGAAAGGGTCTTGGAAGATAGTTGGTGCATACAGGTGGTTGATCGAGGAGGTATATCAGTGAGGATCACCTAGTGATGTTGATTGTTGATTGATTGATCGAGGTGATCGATCATCGAAGCTTGATTCATGGTCAATCAAAGTCATTACAAAGCTAAATGGGAAGATATGTTCAATTGGAGCTCAGTTAATGGATATTGATCATTAGAGCTTAGTAGTTTGTCAATGTAGGATGGCTATTTAGTGTCCCAAATGCAATGGAAGTCAATACAATAATTCATATTGCACTAGTATCAAGAGATAAAAATTCAAGCCTAAAAAGGAACTCGAGAAAGTATAGAAATCTTATTGAATTAGTTATACAACTCAATCAACCATTAGTGGCACACCATATGTAGCTTGGGTATGGAAAAATAAAATTTCAAATATACAATGAAATTCAAGAATATTATAAAAATCCTAACAAATTACAATAAAATATACAAACCAAATGAAGCTATTTCTACGGAAGACTAATAAATATAAATACAAATCTAGACTAGAAATGTGACTAAAGCTAGGATGAAAATGCATTCATCAAAAACCTAGAAGTTATCTTGGTTAATTAGCAAAGTAGAAGATAAATCAAATGTAAAAAAGGATCATTGAAACTCAAGTTGAAAGACCCTCGAAATATAAAAGATAATACAAGGGACCAACTGACAAAAAAGATATACAAAGAGTAATACCTATGTTTTTTTCAAAATTTTAACCTAAAACTTTAGTAAATAACAACTACAAAGAGATAATTGAAATCAAGATAGAGTGAGCTCCCTAGTATAACCATGCAATATAAATTTATAAAGGATCATTTACTCTTCAAATAACAAAAAACAGGAAACTAGAAACAACAAGAAACAAGAAAAGTAGAAATACTAATAGCTTCTAACTTCCTTTTTCTCCTTTTTTCTTTCCTATTCTTAATGTCCACATATATAGGAGAAAAAGGACCCCCTTTCACAATTTTCCCTACATCTTGGTACTCTCTATGGTTATACTTATTTTAGACAACAATGTTGAATTTTTAAGGATTTGATTAGTGGTCAACTCATATGTGTCAGGAAGCATGCATCAGGTTGCTAATGTGTTGTTGTATAGTTGATGCAAAACACTACTATTTAACATTGAATTGTGTTCTATATATACATATATACATACAAGAACAATTGCCTCTAGATTTAACCCTATTTGTTAGTGTTTGAGTATAATTTCTATAAGGTTTCACACATGATCTTTTTGGTGTTACACTCCATAAATTTCTTAGATACATATTATTTCATGTTTTAAGCATAGTTGAGGAAACCCAATTGTCGTTAGAATCTCAAATGTCAAAAGTTGGATTAGTTGCATGCATTGTGAGGATGTGTTTCTTCATACGAGACCCATAAAATTCTCATATTATCTTGAGTAGAGAAGATGGTTGTCACCATGCGAATTTTATACTAAAGCACTATGATTACTTGTGGTAGAGAATTTCCCCCCTAGATTCATTTATTTATATTTACCTAACATGATGAAGCATTGTAAACTTCTTCAATGCAAAAGTAAATTTTAGTGTCTGATAGTGAAAAATTATAGGAGCAATATGATTCTTATTTGTAACCAATGCCTCATTAAGAGAAAGGATAAAAGAAGACAATTTCAAAATTTTGTCAGTTAGACATCCAAGATGTTGCTATCAACAGTCAGAAACGTCCACGTTCCTTGCTAGGGTGAAGACTATGTCAGCCTTGGCTAAAGCTGAAAGCTTTAGTTGAAACTATGAGATAACTGAGTGTTAATAGAAAATGTAACTAGATATACCAATTTGACATAATGGACTATAAAAAGTTGACTATTAAATGATAATTTCACCACTAATATTATTAAACACAAATAATAATGTAATAAGATTATATGAATCAATGACATGTTATTACGGGTTGAGGACTTGAACAAGAAATCATTTGTTTTCTAAGAGTATCCATTTATGTCTAAGTGAAATATAATACATTATGACTAGTATGTAGTTGATTGATGAGTATGTCTCATTATCCATGGTATTTTGGATATCTAGTCAAACATGTAAGTAGTTGTTATGAACCAATTTTCCAAACATATCCAACTTGATTATGATACCTGGAAGATAAAAATGGATGTCAATATCATATCACAATTTGAGAGCGGTGATTGTGGTCCTTTAACATGTTGTTCGATGTAATTTAACACTAATTAATGTGACCTTGAATAAGGGTTGCAATATAGGCAGTTCTTGGGTGAAGCGTGACACATGTGGATTATTGTTAATTGTCCCTCCTATTGGAGAGATATGATGGCCACTTGATGAGTGAGACTATTAAATGCATGGCCAAGATCATTTCAATGGATGTATGATACTAAGCTCATAAGTATCTCAAATATTCTACTCTAGATCAGGGAACAAAGATGTACACTAAGGAAATGACTCTTCCATCCCTTGGACGTGGATATTTTAATGAAAAGGATTACATTGTCACTGCAACACTGAACACAGTAGTAGGTTGAAGTTGTTCTCCAACTTCTCCAATTACTTGGCTGGAAATGATGTCTTGCTACATACAAATGATTGTCTATGAAGTCATAATATTATAATCGACATCACTACCAATATAAGTTGGAGCATAAACAATCACACACATAGGATGCATGGGGAAAAGGACTATAATCACGGGCATAAGATTAATTTGTTATGAAAATATTTAGGTTATTAATTTGATCATTGGTATACTGAGTGGAAGACAAGTCCGCTGACTGAAAAGTCCAATCAACTAATTGGATAGACTACTTGATAATGTGGAAAGTCTAGTTGCTTGAATGATATGAGAATAACCTAATCGGTAGATTGGAAAATCCAATTGACCAACTGGATACGTTCATCTCAATATGGTCAGTTTGGAAGTCTAGTTTTTGGACTAGACCAGATCAATAAATTAACCTATTAGAGCCAGTAGGTTCTAACACAATCCAGTTCACCAACTAGATTGGTCAGTTTTCCAATTTTGCAACCCACTGAGTTTTTGTTCCTATCATCTACATGGATGATTTAGAGACACAGATGCATGTGACCATGTTGGGAGGACGTCATTGACATGTTCTATTGTTTGCATATTTCTTGTGAGTATCATCACAAGGTTTACTAGGTGACAAGGTATACCTCACATCTGTCCCTCCTCATATATTGTTGTTAATGAGATATACTCTTGAGAACAAGGATAATTTTCTTTCCATCCTTAGCCCTTATTAACTCCATGATTCCCAATAGTGGTATGACAACCACATCAATCTATGATATACTAGGATTTTAAATCCATAAAATCATATTTATGCTATATTATTTGTGTCATTACATGTGTTGTGAACTATAAAATAAATTCACATATCATATTTAATTCCATATACATCACAGATGTATACTTTTGATATGCGGGATAGGGTCATCTATGTAAGAAAATATGACTTTTATTAACGTATGCAAGTAAAAATCTACATACGGCTTAGTTTATGTGGAAACTAAAAATATTATATAGGAAATTCCCCATACCAATTATATATATATATATACATATATATATATATATATATATATATATATATATATATATATATATATATATATGCATCTGTGAGAAACAAATGTTGGTGAGAGAATGAGAGAAATTTCAACAACTCTTCACAGTATTCAATTTTTCATTATCTAGTTACACTAATTAAAGGTATACATCAATATTTACATACCTACAAATATCATCATCGTCAAATTTGTATATTATACACAACAATGGAATACTTTTCAGTGCTTTATGATGAGTTTCTAGATGACCACTAGATTAAGTGTGTATCTTACATAGGGTCACGTAAAAAATGGTTTCAATGATTGTTGAAAGGTAAATGAATTGATGATCTTTCCATCAATATGGCTTGATTTGAAAAGAAAGATATAACTTTTTGGTTATTTAAATTCCACTAATTCTCTCAGCATAGCATTTTTGTCACTAGGTCACTCCATATTTATGTATATATATGAGATATGACATATCTATAAATCATAAACCTCACTTTTCAAAATATTATTTGTTTGGTGGATGATTGCAAGGTTATGTCCTAAGACCCCTTTTGTGTGTAGATTTGGTTATTTATGAATGATGCTTTGATTTTAGTGGAAAGGTGACAAATTTCATTTGTAGCCTCATCTTTTTTATTTCAAATGTAATTGTTTCTATTCACTTTTAATTCCCTCTAGTTTAGTTTGATGTTTTTAAATATCATGTAACAATAGATAGGAATAGAATAAGTTTGGGAGGACTTTTGGTGATGAGAAAACCATGAAGATCCAAGGATTGTCCATGGAGCTATTTATCTTGGTTTAACAAAAATGCAAGTTCATGTGGGAGTTCATTGGTTGATTAAGCATAATATAGAAAGGACCTTAGGTGGACAATAATCCTTTGTGGCTTTGAATGATTACATTATTCTGGCCATAATCAATGTTGTATGTTTATAGATTGCATTTGTAGATTGTGAATATAATGTTTAAATGGTACATATATAATGTATTTGGTGTTTTGACACACACACACACACACACACACACACACATATATATATATATATATATATATATATATATATATATATATATATATATATATATATATAAGACTCAAATAAAATGTTAATATTAGATGATTTAAAATGATCAAAGAATGAAAATATTAATTTTTAGACTAAGTGTGGGCATGAAAAAGCATGGTATACTGTCTATCTTGGGGATTGTGAGAATATATATGTGGGTCTAGAAAAGTAAGTGTGAGAATATGTATGTGAGTCTAGCAAAGTATGATGCAGATTCTATTGCATTGGCATTTGGGAAAGACTTAATTAGGTGACCTAAATAGGATTTAACACCTAGAGACATATATGTTGTTATGAGAAAGGGTTGTGCATCCATCCATCAATAGTTGCATTAGATGAAATTGACAAATGTTGCCTGCCAAAATATTCAATTTGGGGGTAATCAACAATGACTCATGGCTTGACAAAATATGGATCTTGTATCTTTAGGCGAACATTTGATTCTATCTTTCAGATTAATAGTGAGGGATATTATTTTGAAATAAAATAGACGAGTGATATTTAATTGTAGAACAAAGTAATTTAAATAATTTTACTAACTCTTAGAAATATTTGTTGTAGATTAGATGGAAAACAACAACAAGAAGTTTTCACTTCTGTCAGTATTTGGTTAGGAAAAATAGAATGGGAATAACTTTCATGACTGGTTCATGACTTTGAAAATCGTTCTCATACTTGAGAGTAACATCTATATACTAGATACACCAATACCCGATGAATTAGATCCAAATGCTCCTTGGGCTGAAAGAGAAGCTCATCTATCCACCTGATCCACAAATGTCGTCAGGAACATTCCAGCCACCACCACCATTTTGCATTTTAGGTTTTTAGTCTTGTGCTATGTGTGAAAAATAAAGAAAAGATGAGAAGATTTGAAAGTAGGTGGAATTTATGGATGAAATTATAGGTGGCAATCAAGGAGAGTCGCTCTAGTTTTCATACATGTGTAGATGCATCAAGAAGAGTTGAAAAATCTAGTCAAGTCAGAAGGGAAGCCAAGGGGTGAAAGGTAACTTGCACTAAAATGTTGAAATCATTCTCTAGTAGTCATCCAAGTACTGCTAGACCACAACCATGCAAAAGGGCACCAACTTCATTTAGTGCATATCTGAAATAACAATAAAATATTGGTAGAGGCCGAGGCTATAGAGGTCAAGGTAGGGGATGTTGGGTTTTACGTGGTCGGAGTAGGCAGCGGAAACAAAAATTTACTTGACCATAAACCCATAACCAGCAGATTGCATCAACATCTATGTAATGGGAATGATGATTTTAGCGAGATATACCTAGTCCTGAGGCTTGGTCAATGAATATACCTCACAGTAAGTGTGATCTTCAACCACCTGTCATTGACGACATCTGTGCAGCTCCTGGTCTTGATCCAGACTACAGTTGACTGTGTCCTCCTGAGCGGAAGAAATCTCCCGCCTTAATAGATACTCCACACAAACCACCGAGAACTAAAGTCGTCCTGAAGAACATACTAGAAGGAGTTGTCCCCTTCTGTCAATATACTAGTCACAGACACACTCTTCCACCACCAATTGCTTTTTTGCAGTTATCTTTCCCTCACTGTTCCTCCCTAGACGGGTAGAACTTGCTTGAGCTCTCTCGGTTACCACAACCAGAGAGGACAACAACTTTGCAGAGCAAATGATTTTCTTAGTTGTGTGTCTGGAGAAGCCCCCTATTCCCCTCTATTTATAGTAGAGGGTAGGGCCAGGGTTCCCAGTCTGTGCAGAAGTAGAAGGGTCTGGAATTTCCATGAACAATTTACACTTCAGTAGGCAAACCGGTCGTTTAATAACCGAAATGGTCATTTGGAAAGGTGAGCCAATCGGTTCACTAGTGAACCAATCAGTAGGGAGTGTAAATTGGTCTGTTCACTTAGTGAACCAGTCATTTCTCTTCCCAGACATGCCTACAATTGACTTTCCTATTTCATTTCTAATTAACGCAAAGATTAATTCTTTCCTAACCAAATTGAACAAGTGAAATAGAAAACTTTTTCTCACTAACTGGGACAACCCAACACTACTCGTTTGGTCTAGTGAACTGGTCCATTCAACAAAGTGAACTGGTCATCTCACTGACCATGAGCCAATCGGTTCACCCAGTGAACCGGTCAGTGGGTGGTCCAGATTGTGCAGAACACAGTTAATTCAGTTCTCATTCAATTTGACACTCTAATATGTTGGTTCAACACTTGAAATTGATGATTCTGAGTCAAGTCTATTGATTGAATGTTTGATTGAGTACCTAAACACTTTATTAATCAATCCAAACATCATTCATGGATAAACTCCTCTTCTAGGTTAATCCTTTGTCTGTGACCCTATAGGTCCCATTTCACGTTGGTAGTGAATGTCCATAACTAGCTTATGACATCACAAGAAAAGAGTGGTGCCTAGTTGCATATCAATGCTACCCAAGTGAAAAGTAAAGTTGGAGAACATCTTTCAATCCTACAATCTATGATTGGTGTTCCAATGAATGTATAATTCCTTTGTCTCTGATATCCTGAATGAACTCAAGGCATGGATTTCTCATCCTTTCAATGTGCATTCATGTTTCTTGAACTAGAGCATAGTATCTGAGATATGTGTGACATCAATATCATATACTGATTCACATGTGCATGTGCACACCTTTCTTAGTCTCACTTATCAAGTGGTCTGGACATCATACCCCCATAGGAGGGATAAATCCCATCTCTATCACTCATAGTCTATCTCATGTGTGAAAGCAACCCAATCATCACCGTTATAACAACCCATGTTTTAGGACTGCGTTTGATGATGTCAAAGTGTACCCAATCACATTCGACGAGTGCAGTGATTTTAGGTCTAAGAATCACAATCACCACCATCACTATGAGAGATGACTTGAACTACCATGTCATGGTTCCATGTGTCATTCTCATGGTGAGTCTGTCTGATACACTGTTCTCTAACATGTATATGTTTGCTTGGTTTGATATCATATATCATGACTAATGAGACGTTGTCATCAACCAACACACACTCTAGTCTTGATGTGTCATTGTTGTCTATCAACCTTCCACAATGACATCCAACTAAGGACATAACAAGAATGTGCATACTCTTAGTATCTGTAAGATCACATTGTTCAGGTGCTCAACCTGAAGACATACACCATTAAGTATTGTCATTCTTTCAACATTCATTCTGCTCCATCATTTATCTCATAATCGATTGAGCTAGAATAAATTGGAAGATTGCCTTTTATATTTATCAAATCAATCGTGGCATATGTGAATCCAATTATCATATGATTGGCTCTCAAGGAATACATACCAACAGACTCCCACTTGCACTTAGAGCCAATCACCTTTGAATCATATTCTTTGTGATATCTAAACATGTCCCACATGTTTCTGTTACACTAGTGCTAATCCAGTGAGTTAGAAACATTTTGCTTTATTCGGTATATTGCATGTTTCACATCTCCTCACTGCATGACAGTTCATATGAGATGGAGTTGTCGTAATATGCTATCTGATATTCCTTTCCTAACAATTAGCTCCTTTGTTTGACTTAGTATTTCTACTCTTTCATCAAAGGTTGGAATATCTATAAGTTCATTTGTATGAACTTCTAGATCCATATAGTATCCTCTGTTGTTCATAATAAAAGGATACTGTCACGGAACCGTTCTTACCCCAATCCCTATCCTACTGACTAGACAGTAGGAAAAGGATTGAAGCGCCCATCCTTGAGTGGCCCAATAAGATCAATCACACTAGCATATACAATAAGAAATAAATAACTCAAAAACTGGATAATTGAATAACAAACTAACCCAATATGGAGATGTAACCGATTTATCTTTGTCATCAGAGTGTATGAGTGTGAAAGAGATCTTATTCAATATTCCATTTGTAATGCCTAAAATCAAGAAAATTAAGACACAATCATGCAATTGCAGGGTACGCTATCAAAATCAACCAAAACAGTTTATAAGAAAATAAGTATACTTGGCAGGACTTATATTTCAAAGTATAACAAACGATTTCCAAACATTCAATATCATTCGACAAAACAGTTGTTATTCAACGATTCAATTTTTATTACGAGTTCCCATTATGATGTAATTCGAGAAGCATGCTTATATATTTTTGTGTGACTTTATCACCCCAACACGATGGGGTAAGTCACTGGGCTCCTTCTCACCATAGGAACATAGGAGGCCAATGTACAAGTCCCACCTCCAAATGAGGGGGTTGTTGTACTCAAAATCAACATTATCAACATTATCAATATCATCATCACTATCAATATACGGGCACTCATAATGGGCATGCAATTTATGTTTTCATGTTTTTCAAAATATAATATAGAAAAATAGAAGACTAATCATAGGGAACACTAGCTCATCCAAGTAAATAGCCAAGCATACGGTCAAGAGATACATAAAAGTATCTTCAATACAATCAATGGGGAGTTATATAATAGCGTACCTTTCACCGAGATTTCAAGTATGATCAATATTTGAATCAATATGTCAACCCTTCAAGTCAGATCCTAAATCATCAAGATTGGATCAAAGGTCAAGATCATGATGTTCAGAAAATCATGTTTTAATATTTGAGATTAGGGTTACACTTTTCCTATGTCAACCTTAGGGTTGGGTCATTCACTTATAATCAATATTCCAATATGTCCAACATTATTTCAAGCATACAATATATTCGAGTGTGAATGACTTAACTAGGTTTTCTAGGATTATATGTGTTAACCCTAATTATTATCATCAATATTTGAGTCATCATTCAAGTTTCTAGATCACCATCATGATACTTAGCATCATTGGAATTCCAGATCAGGCTGATGGGTCAAAGTATATCAAGTGTTTAGCAAGATTAAGATCAATATCAAGATTACTCATATTCATTATAATCAAGATTGAATCCAGATAGATCAAGATCACTAATTATTCATTTTCAACAGTCAACTAGATTAGATTTAGATTTGTATTTCAGGATAATCATTAGAGTTAGATATAGGGTTTCAAAAGATTAGACATCATTATTGTTCCATTTGATAAACTAAATAAGCAAGATATCAAATATAGGGATATCAATGAACAACATTTGGAATCTGCTCTCAAAAATATTTTTAAACGATCCATTGGATTTTTTTGTTCAAGATGGACTACTTATTTGTAATTTTTGGAGTTAGGATGTATTTTCTACAATTAAAACAAGATCAAGACATTTATATGAATATTTGTTAGAGAGGGAGCAAAAATACCTTTGATACAAAAAAATCAAGGACTGCCAGATGCGCAATCAGTGGCCCGGATCTAGCCACATAGTCCTTGTGACTTGCTATCTTGGAGAGTCGGTTCAATCTTGGTTTGTCCGATTTGCTCCCTTATTAATTGGTTCAGACATCGGTTCATGGGTTCTGCTGAACCGATTGTTCTTGGTCATCCTTTCCTCATGCAGAGTTCTCTGTGTGAAGCCCTGCACGAGCCTAAGACTAGGGCGGGGAGGCTCTCCGGTGTGGACCCACTCCAGGAGCAATAGTGGGTGAGAGAGACGGTTGAGGTGCCGCTCAACTTCGGTGGGCTCTTGCGAAGTTGTGGGTGGTTTGAGAAAGACGAGAGGGAGCGAGGAGGCAGGATGCCCAAGGCAGCCCTGCGGCGGTTCCGTAATGACATCAAGAGGTGGCGAGGAGAAAAAGGGCCATTTAGGGCCGAGGAAGTGAGCAAGAGCATGTCTCTAAGCAAGATGTCTTTGCTGCGGACCTTAGGGGGGGTCCTTTTATAGTGTTGGGCTAGGGTTTAGGGCTAGATCGAGATTTGAAAATGGCCATGGCCGCCAGAATGAAATGGGGGAGTAAAGAGCTCATTTTAACAGCTGGATAGAGCACAAATGGTGGTCAAACTAGTGCTTTACAAGTTCAAAGTCGTGAGAGGAGCATTTTGGCTTGCTCATAATTTTGTTTCGTGGTCGTAGGCGGGATATCTCATTCTCGGACGTCATTACTCCTCCCCGCAATCAGCGGGAGGTAGGAGATGACTACCTGACCACTCGATTAGCTGCCTAATCCGTGGGAGCCCGATCCAAGGGTCAGGGTCCCTCCCTTCAAGCAACCTGCGGATTGCTGACTTGGATTAGCCAACAAAAGGGCAAATAAAGGCAATAAAAAGGGTTTTTAGACGCAAAACTTCAAGAATTCATAGAAAATCGTAGGAAAGTCCAAATGACCTAAAATTTGGACCAAAGCTTCAAAACAACGTGCAAAACAATTAGAAAAAGTTTGAGAATCAAAAGACAAAGTTTGATTGACCAATTTGATTCTTTGGACCATGTGATGAATGAATCCAATTTGAAGTGTTATAATGTGTATAAAAACTACATTGGTCACCATATCTTGGATTTGAGTCTCAATAATGATTATGAAGACAAGAAAAAATAATTTTAGGACCATTAGTAGGTATAATGAGGTCAAAAGAGTAATTATCTCATTATTATGCTAAATTCCACTTTGTAACAGATACCCATCATTCCCTTTTAGAAATAAATGGCTTTTAATTTTACTTGGAACATTTCCACTTAACAACACATATCCACTTTTGTATTTTGTATTTTGTGATCAATTTCTGTCATTTTGGAATCTTGCATCAGTGTAACTTATTTACACTCAACTCTTCCTTTTATTACCATAGAACTAATAATTTAACACTTTATAAGTACTTAAATAAGTTCTTTATGGTATTCCAGTGACTCTCAGTAGAAGTAGATAGACATCCACTCGTCATGTCCAATACATAAGAAAAACTGGATGAGCATATCATATTGTCATGTCTAATACATACAAGATGATGAATGCATATATATTTTCTTATAATGTCCATACATATGAGACAATAAGATGATTACTACCATGATAGATCCAATTGCACATGCATAAGGCATCTATCTATGTGCTCCTATTCTTCATAAGAATTTGGGACACTTGGCATCTTGAGATACTAACTCCATGTAATATGGACAAGTTTTATCCCACTGAATCTTTACATATTGAACCCTTCAGTACATACTGCCAATGTATGCTCTCTCTTTATCAGGTCAAGATACTTTTGAGAACTATATCTATAGATCTCTATTCCTATCACATAGGACATTTATCTTTATTCCCTTAAAGAAGGTATTTCCACACCAATTTTGTTTTATTCCTCATCATCATGTGGAATAAGAATACACTTCCACTAAATCTTTGTAATCACATATCCTTTCTTTATTTTGATATATCAGTCAAACCCTTTTGACTATATAATCAAAGTAAAGACTCCAGTTCTGAGTTGCTCGTATTTAATCAATCGTATTGATTAAACTCTTGTAACTTGAAGAGTGCATTTGTATTTACAGAATTATAAAACCCTTTAGGTTGTGTCACGTACACAGCCTCATGTTATTCCTACTAGGAATGCAATTTTAATATCCATATGCCAAATTTCATAGTCTTTAAGTTCCAATAGTAAGTATGATCCTTTATGGCCTATAACCACTGCAATTGGTTAAATAAAATCATCAGGTTCAACACCTTGAACACAGTTGAATTCATTTCAACCAATCAACTCTTCAAATGTCATCCATGTCAGTCTTAACTCTTAAGACCCAATTGCACTTATGGGTTTTATCCCTATAAGTGCTACCATTAAGGTCATACCTAATTTGGTTTACATGGAAATTATTTTGGATCTTATGGCTTCAAGCCATAACTCAAAATCTAGTTCCTCAACATCATCTAGATGGATTATTGGGTCATCGTCATATGACCAATTCATCACCTTTGAGTTTGTAGGATATCATTATCCATCAAGCTCAAGGTGTTATCTACTAGATATATGAGGTGCATCTATTACATAAGGAATTTGAGATTCCACAACACTTGTGATTCTTAATCTCCTTTTGTATGTTTAGTTTAAAGCATGTTCTTTAGAAGAATTCTAGAAGTTTAGTTATTTGTTTGATGATCATGCTCTTACTATTTAGAGTATGATTCCTTCTTTGATTTAGACATCATTACGCCTTAATCATGAGTTCTCTACGATACACTATCATTGTTACTCACAAGTTTCTTAAACATTTGGTTTAAGTATCTCATTCATTGATCATATCAAAGAATTAATACTTTTACCAAGTTTGTTCTTCATTTATGATATTCTTGATCATTTCAAGATATTCATATTGGTATTTCATTAAATACCATATCTTAAGTATTAGCATTTAATTCAATAGGTATGCATATACATCAATATGTATTATACCTAATAGAATAGTCATTCTCCCACTACATATTGTGAAGATTGACTTGTCATCATGCCCAATAAACAAGACATTCATATCTCTTAATGGTTCATTAACCAAGAGAGTCTAGTTTATCCATCAACATAAAACCTAGAGATAAATTTCTCATTCATTCCTTTAGATGATAATGCTAATTAATTGTTTGAGCCATCAATAACTTTTAGGTATTATTATTTTATGTCATGCATACCAAGTACCACAAGATAAATATGGCATTGCCATAAAAGATCATATCTTTGAAATTTAAACATGAACTTTATTGATAGACATCCTTGTCATTACAAGATGTAGAAATAAAGTGTTTCTATTTATTTGGAACATGAAATAGCAGTTCGTAACTCTATTACATGACATTTGGGATGAAATAAACTATAAGGTACTACTATTTATGGTAGCAACACTTGCTCTAATGTTGATGAGTGTTCCTTCTTGGTCCTTTCATAAATGCCATCACTTCTTTTTAGATCATGAACATCATATATGTCAGATCTATATCTTGGTATCATATACCTAAGATAAAAGAAGTATTTTAAGTTTATTTCATGACACCTGGGGTGGAGACTTCCATTCCCTCCTCCTTATTCAATTCATCTATGTAGAGAAGGCAATTTCTCTTCCAATGTCCTGGCTCATGACAATGGTGACATTTGTCTCCCTTGTTCAACCCTCCCTAGTCCTTAAGAGTTGAAGATGACTTGGGCTGCTGGCTAGCATCAGAACCTTTCTTTTCTTTGCCCGTGCCCTTGCCTTTAGACTTCCCCTTCTTTCTGTTGATCATCATCATAGATTTGGGTTTGTCTTTCTTCATCTCTACCTCGGCTATCCTCAACATGCCCAACAACTCTGTCAGTGACCTATCAAAGTTGTTCATGTTATAGTTCATCACAAACTGACTAGAGGATTCTGGAAACGATTGCAGTATCACATCAGTAGCAAACTCTTGGCTCAGAAGAAATCCCAGTTGAGTTAGGTTCTTCACATACCCAATCATCTTGAGTGTGTGAGGGCCTACTGGATCTCCTTCTGTCATGACACACTTTAACAATGCCTTAGAGACATCATGTCTCTCTTATCGTTCTTGGTCTTGATACATGTTCTTGAGATGTTGAACCATCTCAATGATGTCCATGTTCTCATGTTGTCTCTGCAACTCATAGTTCTTTGAGCACAACATCAAGTATTTCACATCAATGGCATCTTCATTATGCTTCTTGTAAGCATCCCTTTCAGCCTTTGGTTCAATGGAAGAAGGTTCATATGGCTCTGGTGTATCTAGGACATAGAGCTTTCACACTTGAGTGAGAACAATTCTCAATGTCCTAAACCAATCGTGGAAGTTGTTCCCATTTAGCTTGTCCCTCTCAAGGACCGATTGCAACAAAAAGTGATTGTTGTTGGTAGCCATTTATTCTACAAAAAGGAAATTTGAAATTTTAGTTCAAAACTCTTTTTGATTGATTTGATTTGACAATTGACAATATTAATAAGGTCTTTAATTAATTATCTCTCCCACTATTTTGATCAAATTGATAGCCCTCACTATCAATTCGGAAGATTGCAGTGTACAACCTTCTAGTGAGCCAAGATCCAAAGTAATTGAGTTATTACCAAGCCAACACCAGCGTCCATAATCATTTATTAAGGTAGGTAACATTTACCAATTGCATCATCTACAATTCTTGGATTGATGTTATGCACAACTCTTTGCCATGAAAATATGCATGCCTCAAGGTGCTTGATCTGATCAAGGTCACCTTGTTAAGTCCGACCCAAATGCCAACACAATGAATATGCACCCTGCTAGGGAAGACTCACATATTCACCATCACACTTCCACAAGATAGATGGTGCACCACACTAGGGTGTGCCCACACTTAGTCGATCAAGATTTTCATGTGTGCTTCTTTTGGAAGGCATCTTAAACTTAATAGTTTGTTGAGGGGTTTTAATATGCTTATGTATGCATATATGAATCCAATTACCACATATATAGTACGTATCTTATACATGCTATATCCCACAAATGAAAACATGTAATAATGATAAATCAATGATTATGGCCATCCTATTGTAGTTCCTTGGAGCCACAAGGAACTACGGTCATCTAAGATCTACATCACATGCAACCTATTATTGATGAAGATCTGTGCTTGCCAATCTGTGTTGATTGGTTCAACCTTTGAACCGGTCGGCTCACCTCTTGGCCAGTCAGTTGGTTGTCACCAACTGATCGTCTGGCTCCTCCAGACCATCGGTTCATCGAGTCATAGGGTCATTTGGCTCCTCCAACTGCTCATCTAGGCACCCACCATTCTTCAACATAATATGAAATAAAACTATCCTACTTTTACATAATCTTTGTGAAACCTCGAGTTACATTTGAGGGCAGCAAAGTTCAAAGAGAATCTCGAGTTATCACGAGTTACATTCAGAATAGTAGAAGAGGGATCGGTGCACAGACTGAGATGCAAACAACCATAACCAACCACACACATGCACATAGGGTTTATAGGCCATAACCATACTACACATCCACCATCAAAATTGTTTTAGGGTGACACGTATCAATTGCATATGTACCATATCATATATGTATATAATAGTTTGGGATCATGTGGTATTAATTAGATTTTCTCATTGGTTATTTACATATTCACATTGTATCCAATAAATAAAAGAAGGTAAAACCAAAATCTGATCATATCGATTATCCCTAAACATAGAGTATTGTCGTGGCTCTGATACACTGTTGGGTTTTATGTGGTTGGAGTAGGAAGTAAAAACAAAAATTTACTTGACCATGAACCCATAACCAGTAGATCGCATCAACGTTTGTGTAATGGGAAGGATGGTTTCAGCGCGATATACTTGGTCCTGAGGCTTGGTCAACGACTATACCTTGAAACAAGTATGGTCTTCAACCACCTATCTTTGATGTTTTCTGTGCAACTCCTGATCTTGACCCAGACTACGGTTGACTATCGTCCTCCTGAGCAGAAGAAGTCTCCTGCCTCTATAGATAGTCCACATGGACTACCGGGAACTCTAGTCGTCCTGAAGAACAGACTAGAAGGAGTTGTCCCCTTCTGTTGGCGTACTAGTCACCAACATACTCTCCTACCACTAGTCACTTTTCTGCCGTTGTCTTTCCCTCGTTGTTCCTCCCTGGATGGGTAGAACTTGCTTGGTCTCTCTCAGTTACCACAACTAGAGATGACAACAACTTTGTAAAGCAACTGATGTTCTGAGTTGTGTGTCTGGAGAAGCTCCATGAACCCCTCTATCTATAGTAGAGGGTAGGGTCAGAGTTTCTAGTCTGTGTGGGAGTAGAAGGATCTATAATTTTAATGAACAATTTGTACTTTAGTAGGCGAACCAGTCATTTCATAACTGAAGCGGTCGTTTGGCAAGGTGAGTCGATCGGTTCACTAGTGAACCGATCAGTTGGGAGTGTGAACCGGTCATTTCACTTCCCAGACTTGCCTAAAATTGACTTTCCTTTTTCATTTCTAATTAACGCAAAGATTAATTCTTGTCCCAGTCGAATTGAAAAAGTGAAATAGAAAACTTTTTCTCACAAATTGGGACAAGCCAACATTGCTCGTTTGGTCCAGTGAACTGATCGGTTCATCAGAGTGAACCGCTGGTCTCACTGACCATGAGCTGATCGGTTCACCCAATGAACCGGTCGGTTGGTGGTCGAGATTGTGCAGAACACAGTCAGTTCTGTTCTCAATCCATTTGACACTCTAATTAGTTGGTTCAACACTTGAACTTGATGATTCTGAGTCAATTCTATTGATTGAATGTTTGATTTAGTACCTAAACACTTTAGTAATAAATCCAAACATTATCCATGGATAAACTCATCTTCCAGGTTAATCCTTTGTGTGTGACCCTATATATCCCATTTCAAATTGGCAGTGAATGTCCATAACTAGCTTATGAAATCACAAGCAAATAGTAGTGCCTAGTCACACATCAGTTCTACCCAAGTGAAAAGGAAAGTTGGAGAACAACTTTCAATCCTATAGTCTATGATTGGTGTTCTAGTGAATGTATAATTCCTTTGTCTCTGATATCCTGAATGAACTCAAGGCATGGAGTTGTCATCCTTTCAATGTTCATTCATGTTTCTTGAACTAGAGTAGACTGTGTGAGATATGGGTGACATCAATATCATATATTGATTCACATGTGCATAAGCGTGCCTTTCTCAATCTCGCTTATCAAGTGTCCTAGACATCATACTCCCTTTGGAGGGATAAATCCCATATCTATCACTCACAGTTTATCTCATATGTCAAAGACACCCAATCATCATCATTATAACAACCCATATTTCAGGATTGCATTTGATGATGTCATAGTGTACCCAATCACATTCGACAAGTGTTGTGATTTTAGGTCTAAGAATCGCAATCACCACCATCACTATGAGAGATGACTCTGACTACCATGTCATGGTTCCATGTGTCACTCTCATGGTGAGTATGTCTGATACAATGTTCTCCAACATGTATCTGTGTGCTTGATTTGATGTCATATATCATGACTAATGAGACATTGTCATCAACCAACACACACTCTAGTCTTGATGTGTCATTGTTGTCTATCAACCTTCCACAATGACATATGACTAGTGACATAATAAGAATGTACATACTCTTAGCATCTATATGATCTCATTGTTCAGTTCCTCAACCCAAAGACATACATCATTGAGTATTATCATTCTTTAGACATTCATTCTACTCCATCATTTATCTCATAATCAATTGAGCTAGAATAAATTGGAAGCTTTCCTTTGATATTTATCAAATCAATCATGTTGTATGCCAATCCTCAGGGCATACATACCAATAAGGGATACCAACTTTAGAGATATAGAATCTTTTGCAACCATAAGTCCTCAAGAGTCTAGAGAACCTAGTTATGCTTTAGTTCCACAACAATGCACAACTTGTGGACATGTGCATCAGGGAAGTGTTGGGGTTCTAATCCTCCTACATGTTACAACTATGGATGAATTGGGCTTATTTCAAGGAATACTCACAAGGAGGACAACAACAACAATCAAGAAAAAGGAAAAAGGGTTAATACAGCAAATTCAACAGACTTTATAGAGTGGTATTAGAGGTATAGTTTCGTAGGAAGAATCCATTGCATAGGGAGCTACATCATAAAGTGTTATTAGTAGAAGCAAAGGAAAGGCACACACAATTGGTTGAGCTTATTATATGAATCCACAAGAAAGATTGGTCTCTCCACAAGTAGTGACAAGTTAGATGATGTAATTTAGTGATGCCATTACACCAATATCTTTTCTAAATGACCTTAGTGTCACTCACTCTTTTTAACTAGGTATATGATAGACAAAAGTAATATTCTAGTGATTCATTTACCTTATGGTTTTTTTTTCTAGAAGTTCGTATAATAAAACCTATGTATATCACTGAAATATGTTGAAAGTGTGTTTTAGCTGATGGGACTCATAACATTCAAGCGGATTGTTGCCACTTAGACTGTATGAATTTGATGTAATCATGTGTATGAACTATTTGGAGTTGTATAAATCAAGAACATATAGCTTTACAAAAGAAGTGGAGTTTCATGATGGGGATAGAACATGGAATTTGTTGGGGATATAGGAATCCTACCAATATGTATGATTTTAACAATAACTACAAATACTACAACAAAAATTCCCATTAGTGGCATTTATTCTAGTGGATTTTCTAAAAAAAACCACTATTTATTCTAGTGGATTTATTCTAGTGGATTTTCTAAAAAATTTACAGACATTTTTAATTAAAATGCCTCTAAACCACCTATTATAGAGTTTCTAAAAAGGACTAAATATTAAAGGAATTTTATATTCAATTAGTGGCAATCTAATATTACCAAACTAAAAGTGGAACTAGCTAATTGATAATAATTAACAAATTGACTTCCCTCTTTCCATTAATGCTCCCACACTAATTGAGATTGATCTCTCTACAAAAATTTCTCCCTGATTCCTCGCTTTTGTGATATGAGCACGTCGAGGAGATAGAGTCGGCTAGATCATCGCCCTAATTGGTGTCTTAGAGGATCGTGTAAAGGGTTTCGACTGGGAAGACTGCTGGTAGTGGAGTGCCACATTACGTAGAGGGTTTCAACTGGGAAGACTCCTGGCGGGGGAGTGCTACATTGCCAAAGTGCCACATTGCCGGCGGTTGGAGGGAGACCCAAGTACGACACTTAGGAAGCCAACCGGCCGGAGTGCCACATTGCTGCTAGGTTTTAAGGAATCAATACGGAGGACCCTTTCTTGATTTGTTCATGGAAACATCATTGCTCTCTAGTTTTTATGTTTATTTGGAAACTTGTTACTATCTAATGACAACTTCAGCAAAGAAGAATTAACACAAAATGGTTTAGCTTGATCCATCAAAATTGTTGGTACTTTGGAATGAAACTAGAAATACCTATTGCTTGGAAGAAATGGTTTTTATTCATAGCAAGTTCTTCATATCAACTTCTAAGATATTGTGTTTACACAAAAATTTTCATTTAAGACACTATATTATTCAATTATTCCAACATTCGGTACTTTGTTTGATAATCAACACAACATCTTGATGTTATGCATACATGTCTATACTTCCTGTCATAAGTACAAGGAAGACATTTTTTGGACTCTCGTATTTGATCTTGTGAAAATTTTGAACTTTGGCAACCTTCCTAATTGACCAAAATGTATGTGTGATTGTTCAGATCGATTCCAAAATCATGGTCACTAAATGGTTAGGTATGCACACATCCACACACATACATTTACATCGGCAGAAAAGAAAGATGGAGATTAGTTTATAGTAATGACTAAAGGAGGGTTACTGGGGGGATGGATGGAAGTGAGGGAGGTTGCGGGAATAGGGAGAAGCAACAACAATGTCTTGTGGAAGTGTTTGTAATTGAGGCCGTAGGGAGAAAGGAGGTCGTTGATGAGGTGGATGTCATAAAGGTGCATTAGGTGGTGGGGGACTGGGGGTGCTTGGCTACTGTGAACAGGGAAAAAGGAGGAGGCATCAACAGTCAGTGACATGATGGTGAATGGTGATGGCTAGAAGGGATAAGTAGGGGATGGTGTAGGGTCAAGTGAGGTAGTGGGAGGATGAATCTAAACCAACAATTGTAGTTAAAATCTAACCACAATTGATATATCACACACTACATGTAAGAAGGGGAAATAAACTAGGGAAATAACCGTCAAACCAAATCTTTCACATTATGGACCAAATTTTGGTCATACTCCCTCACCTATTATAGTAGCAATGAGGTTTCTAAAGCCCGTGGTATACTAGTGTATCTCAAGAATTCGAGACTGTTACAAGAGCTCCTTAGAACGGAGCAAATACAAGCTTTCTCAAAGTAAAGTGCCAATAGAGATGGTTGTGAGAAGTGATTAGCAACAACATAATAGAACTTGTTAAGCTTCCAAAGCAGATTGTCCAGTCACATCCAGCATCTCATGAGATCCTCTACAAAAACCAAAGTGATTAGTACAACATAGTGCACTAATATTATACAATTTACTAAACAATTGACCAAGACGTCATACTCAGATTTATTTCTAACTACAATGAGTCTATCACTAAGAAGCAATTCTGCTACTACTATTCGTACTTCTTATGGTACTATAGATCAGACAGGTGTATAATTTGAAAATGTGAATATTGTGATATATATGTATATACATACATAAGCTCAACATTAGAGAAAACATAACATTATTAAACTCAAATGGTATTGCCTTAGATAAAAGATACAATTTGATACTAGCCATGTAAAAATCATACAGTAACAGTTCATTATGTCCTACCTTAGTCATCCTGGCTTGTAACTGCCAATTTCATGAGATCATCTCTCTCTAGCTCGTTATTTCTCAGAATCTAAAATAAAATTTTCATATAGCATAAAAAACGAAATGCATAATAATTTGGTTAGAGCAAACATTAAATAAAATAGACCGATTGAGTATCATCTGGGAAAGAAGTACGATGTTGAGCAGTAGGTAGCCAAAATTTGACTATTGTTTCTCCCAGATTGCTACATGCCAAATTGAGTTCTAGTGGATGAGGTTGGACGCAGCTCAGGTATGATTCGCTTTTAAGAATGCATATTAATTGGCCATCCCTAGCATAGATGAAAATGTTGTTGCATCGAGAACCACAAACTATGTAATCTTGTCCCAAGAACATTGTCGTGACTCCGTCATTACGGGAACTTAGATTTGTTTTTACCAGCCAAAAACTAACCAAATATGTGAACACTCAAATCCATTGAATACCCCTGGCATAGTTTATGAGAAATCATCATTTATGTCCATTCCCTCCTCTATCGAGATTTGGGTAGATCTAGGTTACAACCATACCTCAATATAGAGATGAAATATAAACAACCAATCATATAAGAAAATGATCATTAACTCAAGTGATCCAACACTCTTGTACATTCACACAATTGCATACTCTAGATCTCACCAAAGACACTCTCTTGATGA